>OY723386.1:40810399-41005445 GCA_963210295.1 Ophion ellenae | reverse complement strand
TGAGTGAGTGAGTGAGTGAGTGAGTGAGTGAGTGAGTGAGTGAGTGAGTGAGTGAGTGAGTGAGTGAGTGAGTGAGTGAGTGAGTGAGTGAGTGAGTGAGTGAGTGAGTGAGTGAGTGAGTGAGTGAGTGAGTGAGTGAGTGAGTGAGTGAGTGAGTGAGTGAGTGAGTGAGTGAGTGAGTGAGTGAGTGAGTGAGTGAGTGAGTGAGTGAGTGAGTGAGTGAGTGAGTGAGTGAGTGAGTGAGTGAGTGAGTGAGTGAGTGAGTGAGTGAGTGAGTGAGTGAGTGAGTGAGTGAGTGAGTGAGTGAGTGAGTGAGTGAGTGAGTGAGTGAGTGAGTGAGTGAGTGAGTGAGTGAGTGAGTGAGTGAGTGAGTGAGTGAGTGAGTGAGTGAGTGAGTGAGTGAGTGAGTGAGTGAGTGAGTGAGTGAGTGAGTGAGTGAGTGAGTGAGTGAGTGAGTGAGTGAGTGAGTGAGTGAGTGAGTGAGTGAGTGAGTGAGTGAGTGAGTGAGTGAGTGAGTGAGTGAGTGAGTGAGTGAGTGAGTGAGTGAGTGAGTGAGTGAGTGAGTGAGTGAGTGAGTGAGTGAGTGAGTGAGTGAGTGAGTGAGTGAGTGAGTGAGTGAGTGAGTGAGTGAGTGAGAGAGAGAGAGAGAGAGAGAGAGAGAGAGAGAGAGAGAGACGTACACACGTTAGCAGAGTTCGGGAAGAAGGCGCGAAACGGATATTACACACGAGTGGGTAGCCAAGAATCGAGCAAACACACGTGCCCACATAGCTGCACGTATTGGAACGACCGCGAGGTCGATGGAAATGAGAAAAACGCTGAATCGGCAGAATTTCGAGTGCTGGGGGAAAGCTCCCTTCGATCCATCCCGAAATTAAATGCCCCTTATTTTCACGGTTTTTTCTTGCTGCAGACAGATTCCATTCCAATTTGCACTCTGTAGGTGCATACAGGGTAACCGGAGAAGTGACGTCCGAAAAGACAATCTCCATGCCTCGTATCTAGACACCTAGGATATTCGGATACCTATCCGAAAAACCCATTTATGTTCCACGATCTTTTTCAGTTATCGAGAAAAAAGGATAAGATTTTTTGTAGAGTTTTCGTGTGGCATTTGTTTTTATTTTATTTTTGTCTAGAGTGGGGAAAAAAAATATTTGTACACTCCCTCTATTTCAAATTATCCTACGAAAAAATTGATTACTTTCTTAAGTTTCTGTGTTCGATAGCTTATCCTAAATATACATGGTGTCTGTTTAGAAAATTTTTGGGAAAATACGAACAAACAAATAAAGCCAAATTAACAACTGTTTCGTGTGAGATGTACAAATACTTTTTTCACCCACTGTCTGTATTTTCTTCTTACAATTAAAAATTTTGTGAAACAGTCCAGTAATTTAAAATAGTATTTTTTGTATCATATGAGCTTTAAGGTAGAACGAGCGCGCGCTCTTGATTTCTATAGATTTCGTTTAAATTTTAACCAGACATTATTCATATCGTTATGCATGTTAAGTGAAATTACCACTGCAGGGTGTGCAATGAAATTCAGACAGAATAATCTTCCGTAAAAAATATTTGTTCCCTATAATAAGACGGCATATGGCAACACCGCATCGCTCCACGTATCCAATGACGTAAGTTTGTTAATAAAGATAACATAAACACTATAAAATATTAATTTTTATGACGCAAATATTCTTTTTATGATGAAAGTTTTTACTTTAGGAACACGATATTTTTTTTTTTCTCGAAATATTGAACAATACTGTTCTGCGGTGTTGCCATACGTCTTCATATTATAGGGGACAAGTTTTTGTTTACAGAGAATTATTCTGTCTTCATTGAACGTTTTTAGCTAAACTAAATAGTAAAGGCAATTCAAACTTTTTTCACTCTTTCCCTAACTAGTTTGCTATCGAAGCGTAATTTTTTTCAAAATTTATAAACACAATTGAGTGGTACGACGAATTATGTGGCGTGACTTTCGGTCAATGCAGACCCTGCAGTGTTAAAAGTTGCAATTTTAAAACCCATTATCTCCCAATCTAAATAGTCGACTGTTCTGAAATTTCACTCAAACATGCATAATGATATGAACAATGGATGGTTAAAATTTAAACAAAATCTATAGAAATCAAGAGCGCACGCTCGTTCTACTATCTGACGGATCTTCTTAAACCTACTTTTCCAACTTTTGATGAAATTCTAAAGCATTAACGTTAGTGTTCACTGGGTCATTAATTTATTGCTCAAAAGTGCACTTGACGATGACAAAAGTAATAAAAAATCGTGAGGCAAGTGCATACACAAAAATAAAAAATTGCTTTTTTCTCGAAAAGTAAAAAAGATCGTACAACATGCATGATTCAGCAATTCAGATTCAGATAGGTATTGATACTAAGCATCTAGATATCCATTCTGAATGTCACTTTTCAGGCCACCCTGTATGTATTCCATTAGGCACATTCGTGGAGAAATCTGCAATCGATTGAATGCCCGTGAAGTATGATTCACCCACCTGATGTTCTCGATTAAATTATAACTGCAATGTACCTGAGTGGACATAAATTCACGCGATTTGCGCCGTTAATGAACGCGATCCATTCGAAATGTCGGTCGGAGAACCCGATAACCGGTACATGGGCTAGCATCTAGACACGGCGAGTTCGTAAATAGACGAGGGAACCTGGCTCACAATCAGCACGGAAAATCTTTTTACGAGTCGAGGAGCACCGAAGGATTTTTTCTCACATTCCACTCTTCCATTGCATGCCTGTGCCTGTGATTTTGAAGAGCCTCGACTTCGTGGCTGCCATAGGAGTCACCAGTTCCCATATTCAACTTTATGCATTCTCCAATATCTTCAAAATCACTTTTGGATAATGGCATTTTTTATGTCAAAGTCGTTTCAAGGACTGTCCTGGGCCAAAATCAATATTTTCGACGATCGTCCTTAAGGGGGGTTAAAATGGCTGATTTTCAAGATGCTTTTAGAAGGCAAGTTTCCTTCGCCATTTTCGAAAATTGGGGTATGTTTTATTATTACTCTTGCCTGTTCCTAGTACTTTTTATTATTAATATTTGAAAATAGCGGAGGTATGGCACGGTCTTCTGAACGGGCAGCGGCGGATGTTGTCAGACGGCGTGACACGTAGCGTCGGCGGGATTAATCTGAAAAAAAAACAACGACGATTTTTGTTTCATTAACACTCATACGCAGAATATGAACCAAGAAGAAGTGAGAAATGTTCAAAATCGACGAAATGGTACGCTTGGAAACAAAAATTTTGAATTTTCCGAAAAAAATGGCTATTTCGCGCAATAAAAAACGACTTTTTTATTTCAAAAACATTGAGAATCGGGTTTCAAACAATAAGGTTAAAAAGATTTATACCAAATTGCGTCAGTATCGGTCGATTAGTTTTTTAACCATACGTCACCCCAGTTTTGAAAAAGCATTTTAGAAGACCGTGCCTCCAACATTAATTTTTTTATTTTAAATACATGTAACAGCCAAAAGTAGTAATGAAACATACCCCAAGTCTCAGAAATGGTGAAAAAATCTTCCCTTTAAAAAAAGATCATGAAAATCAGCAAATGTTCTCCTCGCCTAAAGGTATCTCGCCCCTTAACCTTTTAAAGCATAGTGACATAGTGGTATGCCACCTACTTCCACTCTGTTTTTCTTGAATCAAAAAACTTTTTAGCGGATAACGACGAATGTAAATGTATATTTAGGATGTTAGGAGATCAATTGTTACTACAATATCACTATTAAGGGCTTATGTTGCACTTAGGGGATGTTGATCATCACTACAGTACAAAAAAAACACGTTTTTTAGACAATAAATGGAATTGTGCCTAATCTAGCAGGTAAACCATACACAAAAATGAATTCCGAGACGTTTTTTGGGTCGCTGATTACGAATTCGAGCTCAAAATCCAGAAATTCAAAATGGCGAATCCAATATGGCGAACCAAAACTGGAGATTTTACTGGAATTACTAAAACATCGGAGTTGCTCAATATGTTGATTCTATTATACTGAATTTCTAATAGAATTACGCTTTTAGCATTACCCGGCGATGACCCAGCGAGTTTCTAGTTCCATATTTTTTTTATTTTTTAAAACTTTTTTATTTGATTTTTTGCTTTTTCATTTTATATATTTTTTATATTATATAATATTATAATATAATATATTCTTATATAATCTATAATTATAGTATAATTTTATATATTATTATAACCTAAACAAACAATTTTTGCATTTGTAGTCCGCCATATTGGATCCGCCATCTTGAATTTACAATTTTTTAGTGCAAATTTGTAATCAGCGACCCCGAAAACCCCCGACTACCAACTTTCGCTTTCACAAACGATTTTTGCATTTATGGTCCGCCATAGTGGATCCGCCATCTTGAATTTCCAAATTTTGAGTGCACATTTGTAATCAGCGACCCCGAAAACCCCCGAGTACAAAGTTTTGAGCTGATTGCACGTGAGGAAAAATGTATGCTTCAAAGGGTTAAAACAACTGATTGAAATGTGCTGTACATTAGGGTGGCACAAATTTGAGCTCTATTTTTTTCCTTTTTAGCACCATACAATTAGCTACTTTAAAGAAAAAAAAAAATTGTCGCGAAAGATGCAAGCGGTCGAAAAATATTTCAATGTCGCTCAAGCCTCCCAAAAATTCAAATTTGGATTAAAAAATGGAGTTTTTTTCGTTCACTTCTCACTCATGAATTTCACGCTTTATAATTTTCCAATTAAGTTCGCGAAAGCTCTAGCCGGTTAATAATCATTTAGTGATCGCTCAAAAGCTTTGAAATTTCCAATTGACGCGAATTTTTTTTCTCCTCCCACTCATAAATGTAACGCTTTGTCAAATTTTTACAACAATGAATATTTGTTTTCTGTAGAAGGGGATTTTTTAATTTACCTCACACTTCTAACCCGATGAAATGGGGGCCTATAATTTTGTTTACGGACAAGAGCTTTGAAGAATTATTTTATGGGAACAAAGATTATAATTCGTGGGTTGTATTGTGGGTTAATTCGTGGGTAGTAGTGTGACATAAATTTGAAAAATCTGTTTCCAAAGAAAAAGATCAATTGTTTAAAAATTTTGTAAAGCTCCCAATTTATGAGTGGGAAGAGTAAAAAAAAATTGGCGAAAATTGGAAATTTCGGCGCTCTAGAGCGACCGCTAAATATTCGTTGACCGGCTAGAGCTTTCGCGAGCTTCATTTCAAAATTAAAAAACGTAAAATTCATGGTTGAGAAGTTAACGAAAAAAAAACAAAACCTATTTTGTAATGAAAATTTAAATTTTTGGGAGGCTAGCCTCTAAATATTTTTCGACTGCCGGCAGCTTTCGAAACTATTTTTCTTTTCTTTAAGACGGAATGACACCTCATCACGGTCGGTATGGTAGAACAATCATAGGTACCCAAAAATCTCTGAAACGGCTCTTCAGATCCCGTCAAAACTTTGCCAAACGACGTCAAATGGATAGACGAACAGCTGTCTGCCCCTCAAATTTTCTGAATTTGAGGGGCAGACAGCTGTTCGTCTATCTATTTGACGTCGTTTGGGAAAGTTTCGACAGAGATTTTTGGGTATCTATAACTGTTCTACCATACCGACCGCGATGAGGTGTCATTCCGTCTTAAGCCAGATAATTGGATGGTCAGAAAAAGGAAAAAAAAGGGCTCAAATTTGTGCCACCCTACTAAACATATATCCTTCAACTCATAGCCGCCCGAAGACGTTCGTCAGCTAAGGGCTCTTGGCCTCGTTTTTTGTTCACCAGGAGTGCAAGGATGCCTCAAGGTAGTGTTCACTGGCAAGGGACACAGAGGAGAGCTTGCGGTCCTGGGGCAAACTGGAACGTTCAGGTAAAATCGATGTCGTCAAATAGGTATAACGAGTCTAGACAAGGAGAGCGAGATAGATCAAGAAGAGAGAATGATAACGAGACTGAGAGAATACTCCAGATAAGAGAGTATCGGTTTCCACATATCTATCAACCACTAACTGGGACACTTATCCCGCGATAAGTAGGCGAGAAAGTGTGCCAACGATCTCACTCCTTTCGCCTCCATTCGCTCTTTACGTCTTTCAATGTCTTTCGGTACAATCCCACTATGCAAAACTGTCCCCCAGGTCGTTAGGGGAAAAGTTACGACGAGTTGCATCTGGCACGCCTGCAAAGCACTTGGAATCGGACTATTGCTGATGTTACTCGGTGCTTGCATGGCGACGATAGGTAAGACCGACTTATCGAAAGATCGACGTTATCACAAGGTGGACACGTGAATCCCTGGACTCGAACGAACGACCAAAGCGCAGTACCAAAATGGACCGCACGCCTCATTGACATTGATGGCAAGTGCGATCAATGAGGTGTGAATTGGACTGCCGGTCATTGGTCCGTGACCAGAGATTGGAAGGTCCATTTCGTCAATCAGCGAGACTTTAATCGATCGTTCTTTGGCAAACGCCACCCACGCAGGATACTATGCAGATCAGTTGTCGGTTGCTCAGGAAATTCGTGGCAACATAACGGTGAAGGTGAAGAACGAGTCTCGAGGCTTTCACCTCAACAACTTGAGCTACGCCGGGCCCATCGTGATGGGAGTCGGAGGTACGTTATATAATCCCTTACCAACCGGAACTTTATCCATCTTAGCGATAATTATCGATTACACCCCCACGGTAAAACATACCCTTCGGGTTGGCATACACGCGACCGGAAAACTTTCACACTCTCGGAATCCCGAAAACCACATGCTAAGTGGAAACATGATCCCTTGATCCTCCCCCCCCCCCATTCCGCAAGAAACTTCACCAACACACCTGTTTTCCGTGTGCAACATGCGAATTGCCAACGGCCAAACATGCGAACATCCTTAAAACTTTTTATTCGTCGCAACGGCCAGAACTTGTTTAGAGTGTAAAAAAAAAAAAATTTGCCCCCAGAGAGATTTGAACTCTCGACCCCTGGTTTACAAGACCAGTGCTCTAACCCCTGAGCTATGGAGGCTCATGCATGCCTCGCGCTAAAATGTACCACAGCCATTCGATCCTCCCGAGTCCTCGTCCTTTGGCACACAAAAGCGAAGGCATCGAACAGAAATTGTTTATCTCGTGCGAAGACTGAGACTTTTTAGAATACCTTCACGTTGCCATTAACCGTGAATGAAAAACAACTTTTTTTTCGCACATACACAGGTACCTGGCAGACCACGAGTAACGGAAACATTTTTCTATGAAGAGAGATTGAATTAACGTGTCGAAGTGTTTCGAAAAGGAATTCAAAATTTTGTTCTCGTGTTCAAACATCGGAAAACGTTATGAATATTCGTATTGTCGAGGGGAAATACAATATTTTGAGAGGAAGAATTTTCACTCGTGAAACATAACCAAAAATAGTGAATTTTTGAGAAATACTCTCGAATAATGGTCGAATTATTTTTCTTGGCGAATTTTGGAGAATGTTCTGAGTTTATGATGAGGGTGGAGGGTTTTCTTACAGGGTGAAAAGGATGCTATTGGTCTCGTGCTATTGAGGGGGGAAATACGTTTAGGGAAAATTTGATGATTTTCATCATTTTTTTTTAAAGGAAATATTTTTTCACCATTTTTGAGACTTAGGGTACGTTTTATTACTACTTTTGGCTGTTAGATGGTATTTGTATTTTTTTTTATTCTTTGAAAATGGCGGAGGTAAGGCACGGTCCACTAAACGGGTTGAGGCGGATGTTGTCAAACGGCGTGACAGATCGACGGGATTAACCTGAAAAAATGCAACGAAGATATTTGCCTCTTTAACACTCACACGCAGAATACGAACCAAGAAAAAAGAGAAATGTTGATGATCATTATACGCTTTGAAACAAAAAGATTGAATTTTCTGAAAAAGGCTACATTTTGCAGTAAAAAAATACCGTTTTTTTAATTTTTCAAAAACAGTTAGGTTCATGTTTTAGACAATATGGTTAGGAAGATTTATACCAAATTAGAGGGAGGGATGGATGGATGGATCGATGCATGGATGGATGGATGAATACATGGATGGATGGATACATGGATGGATGGATGAATGGATATTCACATGTACCTGTTTTATATTATCCGAAAAGTCTGATTACATTTTCAATGCCATATGATAGGCTGCACTTTGTGTAATATCTGTAGATTTTTAAAGATTAATTCTAAAACACCATGTAATGGCCAAAAGTAGTAATAAAATATACCCAAAGTCTCATGAATGGAGAAGAAATCTTTCGTCTTAAAAAAAATCATGAAAATCAGCAAATTTTTCCCCGCCAGAAGGTATCTTCCCCCCTTAAGCATCAAATATACGTTTTGAGGGCGTCTCTGAAGGGTGTATTGAAATCATTACCATGGTGATGAAAATTGCATTATAACTTAGCTTGTTCTAAACGTGTGTGAAATTTGGAAAATTTGGAATCAATTAACCCATTGAAGAGTTATAGATTATTATAGATGAATACGGGACTCTCCAACAAATTTGTGCACGGGATCACGAAAGGATATTTTTTTGGATGATCCAACAAATTCCATTCGAGAATTTCAAACACAAAATCTACAGATATTACACAAAGTGCAACTATCTCATGGCATTGAAAATGTAAACATACATTTCGGGTGATAAAAAAAGGTACATGTAAATATCCATCTATCCATCCATCCTTCCATCCCTTCATCTATCTATCCATCCATCCATCCATCTATCCATCCATCCATCTATCCATTCATCCATGTATGCATCCATCCATCCATCTATCCATCCATCCATCTATTCATCCACCGATCCATCCATCTATTCATCCACCTATCCATCCATCTATTAATCGAGCCATTTATCCATCATATATATCCATCCATCTATATATCCATCCATCTATCCATCTATCTATCCATCCATCCATCTATCCGTCCATCTATCCATCCATCTATCCATCCATCTATCCATCCATCTATCCATCCATCTATCCATCCATCCATCCATCCATCCATCCATCCATCTATTCATCCATCTATCCATCCATCTATCCATCCATCCATCAATCTAAACATCCATCGATTCATCCATCCATGTATCCATCCATCCATCAATCTAAACATCCATCGATTCATCCATCCATTCATCCATCTATCCATCCATCTATCTATCCATTCATCCATCTATCCATCCGTCCATCCATCTATTCATCCATATGTCTATCCATCCATCGATCCGTCCATCCATCCAATCGATCCATCCACCCATCTATCCATATATCCATCCATCTATTCATCCATCCATCCATATATCCATCCATCCATCTATCCATCCATCCATCCTTCCATCTATACATCCATCCATCTATTCATCCATTGATCCATCCATCTATTCATCCATTGATCCATCCATGTATCTATCCATCCATCTATTCATCCACCGATCCATCCATCCATCCATTTAACCTTCCCTCTCTCTCCCATTCTCTCTCTCTCGCTCTCTCGCTTCCTTTTTCTACATGTAATTTACACTACATTATAATTTTTAACCGGAGATGTACACTACATGTCATTCGGCGTTGTTCAACCAATCACAGGCATTCATCATGTCGCAGCTCCCCTCACTCTACAACAACACAGTGGAGGTGGAGTGGGGGAAGCGTTAATTTCGTGTGACATCCGGCTAACTCAGACCTCTATACCCGGCCAACCTCAACAAAAATATACATTTTTAAAAGCATTTCCAATGCTCAAATTCTCAAATGACGTCAATCGAGAAATAGCGCGGAATCCACTTGGATTCCAATGTGGATTGCCTACGTGTGGCGTCCCTATCAAATTCCTATAGGGATGTGGTAGGATTTGACAACTTCCCAACAAACATCTGCACGGGTTTCCATTGATCCTTGAAGGTTGGGCGCGGAAAAAAAAGGATTTTACCGATTTTTTGCAAAACCGTTTCCAAGAATTCGCCAAAATGACTTTTCAGGCTTCATAGTGGTGGCCGCGTGTGTGATGACGTTCGAGGCTCGCGACAGCGCCGCAAAGGTGGTCCCGGCACGTTTTCGGTTCAGCCAAGGCTCGACCCTCAAGAATCGCAATCAACGAAGTCGTCGCTCGACGTCAAGCCAAACCACCAAGTGGGATCATCAGTTCGGCCTTTTTCGCGTTAATCGAAGCCCGAGCCCGAGCGCTCAGGAGATTTATCGCAAACAGCTGACCGCCGAGTTTCTTCGCTTCTCGAAGAATCTGCGGGACAAGGGCTTACCGACCAATCCGATAAAGAAGAGTCCCAGCGCGCCGTCATTGGACACCAAGAAATCGCCGGGTACTCGAAGAACTCCCAAGTACTCCGGCTGCGCGCTCTTGAATCCGGAATTGTTGCAGAGACAGGCATTGTCGGTCGACAATCCGAGCTACAGTCCGCAGCACAGATCGAACGCTGACAGCGTCGACCACAACAAAAATCACGGCAGTCAAGTCTCCATGGCTATGGATCTTCATATTCCGAACAGAGGACCGATCACGCTTAAGGTTCGTTACGTTGAGATACGGTCGGAAAATATGGCCTGACTGCGAATTTTCCACTGGGACGGAAAGTTACAGATCTTGGACAATGAAGCGCTTGTTTTCCAGTTTCTGCTGTTTTTTCTACTAATTTTTTATGCCATTTTCCTGCCCTGATGAACGCGCATTATTTTTTGGAAAATGACAATAGAAACTTTTACTTACAAGGAACATTCCTTAAGGGGCTGCATCTACCTAGATGTCCGAAAAAATGGAGTTTTCTGGGAAACGGTTGGTGAAAAGAAACACATTTTTTAAACACAAAGAGACATATATTGAGAACCTTTAAAAAAATCCATAAAAACAACAATAACATGGCCGCCGGCAAATGATGAAATTTATTTTCCGCGATATTTGGCGGTGGACACTCTCCAGCTTAAACAGTACATCTGAAATCTAAAATCCAAACGAGTTATTCAAGCCAATAATAAATACGAGTCGTTGACGATCGTCGATTTTTCAAATAGTTTTTTTTAACAACGTGGCGGTGGATTGAAACTCGAGCATACAAAATCTATGAAAAAAGTCGTCATTTTTACGTAACTATTGAAAAATTAAGATCGATTTTCAAAAAGCAAGATCGTCAACGTCCCTTGAATGTTTCTGATCGTATCTTCTGTAAATTTGGAAACAATCTATGAAGCCGTTCTCGAGACATCTTGTCCACCCACTTTGAAAACAGTGTTTCGAGAAAAACGCGTTTAAAGTTTGAAGTATGGTGCTGTTACCGCTCGCCCGGCTGACTATTAGAAGCTATAGCTCATTAACTTTTAGGAATATTTCAATGAAGTTTTCAGGAAATATAGCTAAAATGTGATACTATCGAATAAAAATATTTTTGGAAAATGCAATTTTTACCCACCCCGTTAAGTGTGCACTTTCCATTTTGTTGAAACGCATGAAAAATTATTAGACGCGTATTTTGTTTATCGGCGGTAAAGGGGGTAAACCACCCCTCAAGGAAAGGCGTGTCGAGGGGTGATTTTGCAGTTGCACCCACAAGCAGTCCACCGATCTGCATGAAACAAAAACCAAAATTCTTCTAATTTAAAGCGATGGAAAGTCCACCACAGACGTATTGGGAAAAAATTAAGTTACGGGGTGACCCTGCTTTTTTAAGGGGTGGTTTCCCCCCTTAAAACAGTTTTTCCGCCGATAAAAAAAGATCGTGTCTAATAGTTTTCAATGCTTTATCACAACTATGAGTTTCAACAAAATCGAAGGCGGACACGGAAGTGATGTTCCTTGTTAGAGAAACTCTAAAGGGATAAGGTTGGCCTCCAAATTCCGTCTAGGAAGATTATTTTCTGAACTTTTCCGCAAGACTGCTCAGCTTTTTGTAAAATAGAACGGGAACTATGGATTTTAAGTAAAATGTCTAAAAGATTAAAAGTTCGATTAAGGTATTCCGTCCGCGGAGGCCCGTAATTTGTGGGCGCAAAAGCAGGCCCGTTTGAATCGTTAATAAAAGACAGCTGCGCTTAATAAAAATAAATTACAATCAATTATTATACTCGACGATGAACGAGAATAAAAAAATTTCCATGAATTTTGTAGATGACCAATAAAATATGTTTTCTGAAGAGTCGTGGTTAAAATTCTTCTGCTAGTCACATCTGTCTAAGTTTAATCATGAATATTTTCTTTGAGCATTCGGTGACCCATGGTTTTTATTTTAGTTGAGGAATCCTTCGAATTTTTTACATACGTAGAGCAGTTTATATCAGACATGTAGAATTAAGTATATAAATAATCAGATACAAATGTGGCCAGCATATGTCATCTCCATGAAGTGCCATATAAATTAGATGATTTTTAAGTCGTATAGTTTCTTGTTATGAGTTACGTAAATTGGATTGAAATTCTATCAGTATACTGGGATGTATTTTTATTTCATTTTAGACGAACAGCAGTTAAATGTTAAATATTCGGGGTCGTGAAAGGAATACCTTAAAAATAAATCGAACAGGTCAAAATTTAAAAACATAATATTTTATTACTTCCTTTCTACGGACGGCTTTCCGTCCAAAAATCGCGAAAAGTCTGTCCATATTTTCCACCGGTAATGTGTATATTTTTGTACTGCTGCTGGTCTGAATAATTTGTAAGAAAAAATAAAGATAAAAAATCCTTTTCCTCCGACTCCAGTTCTTTATGCATCAGTCACATCCTCCATGTGCAATTCTGGAATCCTTTCATTCCGTCCTTTCACTTTGTACGAGTTTGAAAGCAGATGCGAAAGATTATTCGGAAAATATTTATATTCAGATTAAGGTTGTTATGGGGTTACGGCGAAATGCTACCAATGAGCTGATTTTTTTTCTGGAAGCTTATAAACTCTTTGCTGATTATCCTGTGCAGTTTGGGTACAAAACGCAGTACCATTTTTGGATAAAATAATCGCAAATTCGACGTATGGCGTGGATAATTTTGCCCACGAGCCTCAAACTACTCGGTCAGGATAACTAACAACAAATATTGTTTGTTGTTGTTCTCTTAATTAGTACCAATATCTTAATATTGATTTGATAACTATGTTCAAAAATTATAATTCTCTAGAAATTTCTAGACAAAGACAAAATACAGCGGTTTTTTTTCAAACATAAATTTTTTTTTAGAATATCAAAAAATTATTAAAGTTCTTTATTTCTTCCAGATTATAGACAGCTAGACAAAAATACCGCGAATTTTTTTTTCAAACATAAATTTTTTTTAATAATATCACAAAATTATTAAAGTTCTTTATTTATTCCAGATTATAGATTTTATATATATACCTAGATATACCTATATCTGGATTATAGATCCAGATTTTTTTTTACTTGGACCAATATTCATTGTTGACAGCTCCTTCGGCCGATATTGAGGTTACGAACGGGACGTATGTCTATAACTTCGCGACACTTCTGCCAACTTGGGCATTATTAAATCCCACGATTTACGACGTTGCCAATAGGTCTCGCGTTAATTGAGCGAGAAAAAATTATAGAAAATAATTATACGAAGTAATGAAAACATTTAATGTAATCACCGAATATTCGAAAATGCATTTTTTACAAATAAATGTGGAAAAATAGTTCGAAAACCGACGATTGATAGGACGATGTTTTGATAGCTAACAGTTGGTAACAGTCAATTGGGTCCATGCATAAGCATAGGGCGCTCCCCTCGTACTTCAACCCCGAGGGCTAGACCCCATAACAACCTTAAAGTTAACGGCGAGGCGTTATTTGTTGGTGAGCGAGAACTCTGGCTTACCGAACAATTATCTAGATCACTATAGTTGACTATAACGATCTAAATAACCGAAACACCTGCATGGACCTTGTTTTGTTCAGAGTGCAACGTTCATCCTGAAAAACTCTTCTGAATCCTAATCAGTCCTTTTTCCCTATACTCGTGTGATCCATCATTTTTTTCGTATTAAGTAATTGCGTAAACGTTTTAAGGGATCATTACAGTGTAACGGGTCGAAAAATCGATGATTTTTCGCGATTTTTTTTCGATGGTAAAAATACGCTAATCAGTCTGATTTTTTAATGTCAAATTGAAGTACTCATGAAGAACAGAAAATCATTTTTTAAACGTTTATTTTTATTCTCGGTAATTATTTACTTTAGTGACTTTTCCGAAAAATGAGCCTAACATTTTTTTGTTGCTGTTTTCTCATTAATTGTGTTATAAATAATGATATTCAGTCGAGGGAAGCTGAAATACACCTGCCCATAAATAGTTATGGGGTTTTGAAGTTCGCGGAAACACGTGATAAAATAGAGCGTGACTTTTCCGAAAAATGAGTCTATATTTTTTTCGGCTTTCTCATTAATTGGGTTGTAAATGAAGATGTTCAGTTGGAGGAAGCTGAAATCCATCCCTCCCGCCCCATAAAAAGTTATGGAATTTCGAAGTTGGCGGAAACACCCGATCTCGATGTTCTATTATTCTTCGATCTTGTGTTTTTGAAAAATACAAAATTACTTTCCACGTTTTTTGTGCATGAAAAAATTGTTAATTACAAATTTCAGCTTCTCCCGACTGAATATCATCATTTATAACCCAATTAATGAGAAAATAGTTGAAAAAATGTCAACTCATTTTTCGGAAAAGTCACTAAAGTAAATAATTACCTTATTCTCTTTTACATTTTTCTAACGATTGAAAATGTCTTCGAAAAAAAAGGAGTCCTCACGGTATACACGGTTGTGGCCGTAAATAATATCTGAAATAAAATTTGCAAAAAGATTATTAATCAGTATGAAAGCCGCAGTCTTGCTATGAAGAATTTTTTTATCAAAATTGACAAAATGGCGGCGGTTTAAGAAAAAAGTATCGAATTAAGCCGATCTTTCGACAGTTTTTCGTAAATAAAAATATAAAGATTTTTAAAAAAGCTTCCATAGCAAGATAAAGAGTGGCGTGAAGAATGTTGTGTCACAATTTGAGACGGATAGCTTGAAAACTCTTCCTCTGACAGTGTACACCGTTTAGAAAAACTACATTTCAAGAAAAACGCGTTCAACGTTTCGAGTGCGGAATTTTTATATAAATTGTCTACTTACGAACAATCGGCGATGCCAGGTTCATGTTTAAAACCGTCTATACTATCAAATAATGCAAAAAAAATCGATTTTTTGAACATTTTACATTGTAACGATCCCTTAAGCAATAGAGATGACGTAATAATGTGAAATTAAGGTGAAAGACCGATCGGACACGGCGAGGAGGCATCAGTTGCTGAGGCAAACGAAAATCGACGACCTCGAAGAAGCTCCGGTCGCCGAAGAGTCCAGGAGAACCGGAGGGTACACGAAAAAACGACAGTCAGGTATGAACCGTTCGATCGGCGCGCCGATTTTTCGTTTCGATCGAAAAAATTATTCGGCCATATTGGACTGCAATCATTTTTGTTTGTTGAAAAAGAAAAACAGTTTCACCGTCATTGAACTCGATTGTAGACGCTTTTTTCATTGCAGACGCGGCCACCTACTCCTGGAGCGCTTACAGCCGATTTCCCGACGATTTTTTGCCTCGAAAACGAAGCTCCATCGACGTGAGAACGTCCGAGGAACTCGGCCTACTACCCACGCCGATCAGTTGCTCTCCCCGCGACTTTCGGAAGATCTCGTCGCCGAACTTCCGTAATATGTCGTTCGACAGAATCGGTAGTGAACGCCGTATGGAGAGGTCACTTGGGAGCCGCAAAGCGAGCCTTGAGTTCAAGAGGAGTCCGGACTTCCGGCGGGCCGATTACAGGCAAGTCTTTGCCTCGATGCTTTTCCCGAGGTTCCTTTCCGGTGCCGAAAAATCCCTACACATACCCACTTGAATAGTTGACCAGAAAATGAGATATCAAATCGGTAATTTCACGTACGATACGCTCGGGGAAAAATCAAACAAAATGGCCGCTTCGAGAATCAAGATGGCCGGCAAAGTGCAGTGGAAGTGCACGAAAAAAATACCAGGTGTTAGACAAATTCCATTTTTACGAAAATCAGCCACCGAAAGGGTTTGGGTTTGTTTAGGAATAGTAAAAGAAAATTGTTCAAGGCCGTATTCTAGTATGAACCCCCATTTTCAAGGTGAATTTTTGGTAATTAAATTTAGAGAAACAGTTGAATCTACAATGTTAGTATTTTATAGTTATATTTTATACACGTGTGTAGTAACATCTTAATTTTTTTCAAAGCATTTTATTCGAAATTGCACAATTTGTACGCGTTTTGCTAAAAAAAAACATTTTCAAAATCGGGCGTGTTTTTTTCTCAGAAACTACTTGGCCGATCGACTTGCAATTTTGCATGCATGCAAAGTACATATCGGGCTATCGTTCGGCCTTTCATCTTTCTGATTTCTTTGTCATTACTATTTTTCCGGGCCACGGGAAGTGAACATTTCGTTGTAAAAATCAGAGTACTTTTTTTTCCAAACGGCGCCATTTCGTGAATTTTTCCTGAAACTTCTGATTAGAGGGCCGAACGATAGCTCGACATGAACTCGGAATGCGTGCGAAATTAGAAGTCGATCGGCTTAGTAGTTTCTGAGAAAAATACACGCCCGGCGGCAAAAAAAATCGCGACATGACCTACGCAAAAAAAATGTCATGAACGATTTCGAATAAAATGGTTTGAAAAAATTCAAGATGTTACTTCAAACATGTATAAATATAACTGTGAAATACTAACACTGTAGATTCAAGGGGGGAGATACCTTCAAGCGGGGGAAAAATTCAGGAAAGATTTTTTTACTATTTCTGAAACTTACAGGAACATCACTTTGGTCTCCTCCTCCGATTTTGTTGAAACTTTTTTATGTGGAACAGTATGAAAAACTAAGAGACACGTATTTTTTTATTGGCGGAAAAACGGTCTTAAGGGGTGAAACGCACCCTCAAAAATGGGGATGTTTTTCGTTTTTCGTCGATAACATTTTAAAAGTACGAGATATTTAAAAAATTTAAATTGCAACAATGGTTATTTTTTCGTGTACTATACAAAGAGATGAAAACTATAAAAGTATCGACGGAAAACGAAAAACACCCCTATTAGTCTCCTAGTCTTTGATACTCTTCCACTTAAAAAAGTTTCAACCAAATCGGAGGAGAACACGACAGTCATGTTCCTTGTTCGGGTTTGTTTTATTACTACTTCTGACTGTTACATAGTATTTTTCCTCATTAATCTTCAAAAATGGCGGAGATACGGCCTGGTCTTCTAAGCGGGTTGCGATGGATGTTTTCAGACGGCGTGACACGTAGCGTCGGCGGGATTAATCCGAATAAAACCAACGAAATTTTGTTCTCTCATTAACACTCATACGCAGAATATGAACCAAGAAAAAGTGAGAAATATTGAAAATCGATAAAATGATACGCTTTTAAACAAAAAGATTGAATTTTTGAAAAAAAAATTGCTCCATTTCGCAATAAATATGTTTATATTTTTATTTTTTAAGAACATTTCGAGTCATGCTTTCAACAATAAGGTTAGGAAGATTCATACCAAATTTCCTCAGAATCGGTCGATTAGTTTTTCAACTATACGTCATGGCAGCTTAGAAAATGCAGTTTAGCAGACCGTGCCAAACCTCCGCTATTTTCAAAGATGAATCTAAAAAAAAACCATGTAACCGCCAAAAGTAGTAATAAAACATACCCAACGTCTGAGGAATGGTGAAGCAATCTTCCCTTAGAAAAAAATTTATAAAAATCAGCAGAATTTTTCCTCGCCTAAAGAAGTCCTTGAACTCGAAATTCAAAATAAAAAAATGAGACGTCACTGACGAATGTACGTGAATGAAATAAATCGACAGATGCATGGTGGACGATGGTGACATGAGATCGCGGGCGAATACAGGTGAGAGTGTACGTCGTCAAAGGCAACCGAAGCTCTATCACTCGAGATCGGACGACGCGAGGCGTAGATCCTTCGACAAGCACCGAAGGGATTCGCAACAGTCGAGCAGATATTCCCTAAATACTCAAGCGGTACTCGAGGGTTGCGGCCCCGAGTACGAGCTCAAGTACTTCGCGACAGCCTCGTCGGAGACGACGAATGCTCAGGATAAACGGGCCAATACGGACGAGGGTCATCACGTTGTCGAGATTAACTTGGATGCCGCGAATACCATTACGCCCGAGCAAATTTCCGTCGAGAGCGACGCTTTGCTCGAGGAGCCCGAGCTCGAGAATCTCACGGATCCCGAGGACGACAGCAGCACCAGCGAAGGGCCGATCGATCACGTGGCCGACGAAGAAAGCGAAAATTCGAAACTTCGGGCACAAAGTTCCAAGGGCTCTCGAAAAAAACGTCTCGTCACTCAGGAAACCGTTTTGCACGTTGAGGCCGATTAAAATAATTCCGTAATCAAATACGATCTGTATACGAGACTTTTTTCGGGGAGGATAGACATTCTTGTCTCTCACTCCCACTCTCGCACACTGGAATTTCATATACAACTTTTTATCTTGTTGCAACGACGAATTTCCAGCTGCCGTTGTTCCATAAGACATTTTTCTCGCGATATCGGAGATCCGAGGAAACTAATTGAACCAAATAGCGAGAAAAAAAAATATCGAAAAAAAAAGTTTTGTGGCTTTTGGACAAAAAGATTGGCGGGAAACAAACGTTGATGGGGCAGGAGCACTCTGCATACGCGATGAATATTTTTCAGACGTGCTTTTACAGTCATGGGAAAGGTGGATGTCCGAACGGTTCGGCAAGGAAACGGGTGTGACTTCGAAAAATTGAGTGAAAGATACTCACAAGGGGAGGACGCCAATCGGGACCCACCGATTTCGCCCAAAACTGTGAGGGTAGAAGGAGGGGAAGGGTCTCACTTGCACAATGTTTATCTCTGCAACGCTGCAAGTCCGTTTTTCAACTGTACAATGACTTATCTCTCATTTGTGCAAACTCGGCAATCCACCAACCGTACAAGAGTCTCAAGTTTGCAATATCGAACCTCTAGAACGATCTAGCCTCATGATCATCCCTACAACGCATTTATTCGGATTTGTATCAACTACACAATGAGGCATTCGCAATATGCTTTAATTCTACAATGTATCAACTCTACAAGAACTTTGAGTACTCAACGTTCAACTGCGCAATATTGTCAACTCTACAACAGCTGATATATCAGGTGTATCACATGAAATCAACCACTGTGATCATGTATCACATGATCAAATCATGTGATACATTTCATGTCAATGCTTTTACTACCTACCTATCGCTGAAAAACCACGAATGTTTCGATTTTACCCCGCTTTTCAAGTTAAAACCCCTTTTTCGTCCCTTAGGAAGGGTCAAAAGTCAAAGTTGATACCATAAATCGGAAGAACGGGCGATTTTACTTACAGTGGGGGACATTATTTCTGCTGTAGACGGCAAAAACATCCTTTTTCTCTCAAGTGTTCAAACATAGTCGCTTGGGCGTTAATAGGCTAATATATATCTCTTCTTCAATTGATACACCTCATATACCAGCTGTTGTGGAGTTGACAACATTGCCCAGTTGAACGTTGAGTACTCAAAGTTCTTGTAGAGTTGATACATTGTAGAATTAAAGCATATTCCAAATGCCTCATTGTGTAGTTGATAAAAATCCGAATAAATTCGTTGTAGGGATGATCATAAGGCTAGATCGTTGTAGAGGTTCAATATTGCAAACTTGAGACTCATGTACAGTTGGTGGATTGCCGAGTTTGCACAGATGAGAGACAAGTCATTGTACAGTTGAAAAACGGACTTGCAGCGTTGTAGAGATAAACATTGTGCAAGTGAGACCCTTCCGAAGGAGGTGGGTCCCCACTTAAGGGATCATTACGGTGTGAACGCCCGAAAAATAGCCGATTTTTGCGATAAAGTACCGATAAAGAATACGAAATGATTCTTTTAAATTTCTTTATTTATTGTTTGACATTGTTTTTATTTGCGGAAAATTGCGTGGAAAAAAATGGTGTCTCTTGGTGGCCAGGATTGCGGCCGCAAATTTTATCTGGGTAAATATTCGGAAGTGTCACTCTCGCTGAAAAGAGGCTTAAATTTTATTATGAATTCTTTATGATTATAAAACCTTATATTAAATTATGTTTTAATGGCGAATTATGTTTGGGTTTGTTTGGGTCTTGAAAATCTTGAATCTTGAAAAAAAGTTCGAAAGATCAACGAATAAAAATCTTTAAAAAAATATTGATTGACATTGTTTTTGTTGATGCGCCGCAATAATAATATTAAATATGGTGTTTTTTAACCGTAAGAAACCACACAACGAAAAAATCATCTCGATTCTGACAGGAGTGCCACTTCCGAATATTTACCTTTATCTAAAACAAAAATTTCGAAATGATTGTTTAATCTATAGGAAAGCCGCTATGTTCTGATGGAGGTTTTTTTAGTGAAATTTAAAAAAGTTGCGGCGTTTTGAACAAAAAGTATCAAATTTAGATTTTTTCAACATAGTAACATAAGGAATGGCGTCAAAAATGATCTGTTAAAATTTCAAACGGGTATCTTCAAAACTCTTTCTTTGAGCGTGGCCACCGTTTTGAAAAACACCATTCCGAGAAAAACGTGTTTAAAGCTCGGAGTGCGGGATCTCACGCTCCAATCACTTTTTCTAAGAAAGGCTGTAAAAACCCAAATAATTCGAATTTCGATCTAAACATTGGAAAGAACGTTTATAACCGTGTATACTATCGTGGATAATGCAAAACAATAAGATCGATTTTTTGAGAATTTTACACTGTGATGATCCCTTAACGTCCCTAAAATATTTCGCCGGAGTGGGCCATAGGAAAGAGTAAAACACTCTCCAAAGATTTCCGAGTAGAGCTTGAGGGATATTTTTTCAACCATTTCCGAGTCAACGGTGCAGCACAGTGGTCAAGCACATTGCCTGTCACCCTCACGGCTTGACTCCGATTCTCGCCGCTACCGTTTATATATATATATATATATATATATATATACATATATATATATATATATATATATATATATATATATATATATATATATATATATATATATATATATATATATATATATATATATATATATATACATATATATATACATACATATATATCTTAATTTCTCGCAATGTTCAACTGTTTATTGTAGATTTTAAATATATTCAAGCAGTTGATTTATATAATTAGGTGAAGTTTTTAATCAAAATAAAATTCCAAAAGTTCTTGCAATTAATTATGTACGCTGATTTTCATTCATTATCTGAAATAATTTAACAATTTTTAGGCTGATATTCATCGTAGAAATATTCGAAACATACATATTTTTCACGCCAGGCACATCCAATGAAAGCATTGTTTAAGCAGTTACATTTTTCCGGAATATGCTTCATTGGAAAGCATACTTCATTCAAGTTTTGAAACGCAAGTTTTTCCTCTGTCAATTCGATCGTTCAGCATCAATTCAGTGCTCCTGTTTTCACTCCTATGATCCGGTACGCTTGGTTTGCATCCAAATTGACAGAGGAAAAGCTTTCGTTTCAAAACTTGAATGGAGTATGCTTTCCAGTGAAGCGTGTTTCGGAAAAATGCAACTGCTCAAATAATGCTTTTATAAAATGTGCCTGGTGTGAAAAATATGTATGTTTAAAATGTTGCTACGATGAATATCACCCTAAAAATTGTAAAATTATGTCTGATAGTGAATAAAAAGCAGTGTACATAATTGCAAGAATTTTCGGAATTTGTATTTTCATTGAAAACTTCACCTAATTATATAAATTAACTGCTTGAATTTATTTAAATTCTACTATAGATAGTTGAACATTGTGAGAAACAAAAGTAATTACTAAAAACGGTGGCAGCGAGATTCGAACTTAAGCCATCGGGGTGACAGGCAATGCGCTTGACCACTGCGCTACGCCGCTGACGCAGAAATGGTTGAAAACATATCCCTCAAGCTCTACTCGCAAATCTTTGGAGAGGGTTTTACCCTTTCTATGGCCCAATCAGGTGAAATATTTTAGGAACGTTAAGTGGGGACCCACCTCCTTCTACCCACGCAGTCGGGGGAAATTGATGGCTCCCGATTAGCGTCCTCCCGAGTTGTCAGTCCTCAAACGTCAGCATTTTTCGATGCCTTTGGATCATTCGTTATTGGACACAATCCAAACACTTATTTTACTTTATTTTTATTTAACTAAACACAATCCAGACACTTTTG
Organism: Ophion ellenae; assembly: GCA_963210295.1. Taxonomy (NCBI): domain Eukaryota; kingdom Metazoa; phylum Arthropoda; class Insecta; order Hymenoptera; family Ichneumonidae; genus Ophion; species Ophion ellenae. Next base: position 40,983,144 of record OY723386.1, on the reverse strand, counting down.
AATTACTTTTATTTTATTTTATTTTATTTTATTTTATTTTATTTTACATAATCCAGACACCTTTATTTTACTTTACTGTTATTATATTTTACACAATCCAAACACTTTAATTTACTTTTACTGAAACGTCTTATTATTGAACTGGTCAACAAATTTGTCGAAACGAATTTGCTTAGTTGAATTTTAAAAAGAAAGTCAATGATATTGAATCTCCGTGAGGATCGACGACATCCACCTTAAGGGGACACTACTGTGACAGTCCGAAAAAAGGGCGTTGTTTCCTATTTTTTCTGTGTACTGGATTATTTATTTGGGATTTGGAAAAAAGGTATGTTATTAACCATACATTTAACTTATCTCGTATGACTTGTTGTTTAAAACGATTATAATTAATCACGTTATGTTGGTATCATAGAGTTTCTGTATAAAAAATGTGGTCCAACTGCTGGATCAATAACTTAACAATAGTTGGTCTGAAAAATAAAAATAAAAAAGTTTTATAATCTATATAAATGTAGTTCTCGTTGCACATAGCTGTTTTGCGAAGAAAAAAATCACAAATTGGGGGGTGTGATAAAAATTGTAATTTTGGCGAAATTTTTACTCATACTCGAGGGCTCAAAAAATACTAAATTAAAAAAAACGGCTACGTACAACGATAGCTACAGCAATTACGGGAATTCTGGTTCTTTTAAAGTAAAAATCGGACAATTATAGCTCGAGTAATGATACCGGCCAGGTCGAGAAAAGTAATTCCGAGAAAAACGCAATTGAAAGTTTTAGTACACGTAAAGCCTTGCACTACCCGCTCTCACTAAATCGTCTGTAACTTGATCAATTTTCAATACTCCAACTGGATTTTTGTTCACATATTCTTAAACATGAATACTTTGGAAAAATGCTGAAAAAAATCGTTTATTTTTTACCCGTCACAGTGGTGTCCCGCCTTAAGCTCCGTTTTCTCATTGTATCGAAACTTTTGATATTCTTCCACGGAAGTTTTCAGCGGACGAGGAAAAAGCCCTCTCGACGCACTAACGAGCATTGTTGTTATTGGAGGAAAAAATTCGAACGTATTTCGAATTGCGTTTTGTAAAGAGACAATCAATTCAACGAGCTGGTCTCTGTTGCGAAGCTCGATTATCATAATCGATCAATAATTCCGTACATGTACCGTATGTAGTAATATATATATTTGATTGATCATTGACAACGGACGACATGGAGACAAACAGACCTATCAAGCTTTCGAAGAGAATTTACATAAAGCGTAGAATTATAAATGAAAACTTTAGAATTTCCCTTGGTGTATCTGCCGAACAGTCGATGTATCTAAAACTGGAAGAGCAGATTAAAAAAAGCTCCATCTAATGGCAAATCCAATAACTAAACCCAAACGAAACCGTGGTCGTTCAACATTTCCAGATCTAGCAGAATTTGTCAAAACGTTTGATTATTTTTCCAAAATGTCCTCAATTCGGAAAAACTCGATGCAATTCAAAAAGAATTCCTCCCAAACGAATATTCTTTGGCCTGCAAGTTCGAATTATCGAAGGCCTACCGCTCCGCTGGTCGAGCAAGAAAAAAAACCAAGAACGATGTTTCGTCGCATTTTCGTCAAATTTCAAATCCAAATGCCAAAGAAGGGATCGGATATAAGTCCCTCTTTGTTTTTCTACAAAAGTTTGTACGAAAGTATGTACACTGCGAACGCGTGGACTCTTCCAGGCTGATTGAATGGCGTGAAACAATCTACACTTTTCTAATGATCGTATATAGCATTGAATCGAGATGAACGATCTTAGAGGATCAAAGTCGTTCTATAAAACTACACAGCCATCACACTCTATTAGCTTTTCGACTGAACGTGAGTTTGGGGCCTCTACACTGTTCTCTTTACAATACGATGCTGCTATGTACATGCAACACGGAGACAATTATTTATACGAAAGATGTACTACGGTCGCGAGAAGAAACGAAAACGTTGCAATCAACTCGAAAGCAAAGTACTATCAAGGACTGCAAATCTATATTTATATACTGGCATACATAGTCAACTGTAAAAATCATCCCAAACGATCTCTCATCAAGCGTAGTCTCTACAACTTTAGGTCTTAGGATTTTCATGAGTCTTCCGAGTCGACATTTCTCCTTGATTCAAAGAATCAATGTGACTCTTTAGATTAGGTGATTGCACAGCTCACGTCTATTCTGATACACCCAATCGCTACGATCTCAGCTCGCGTTGAATCTTCGGAGAGATCGGGAATAATGCGATCAGCGAAGAACAACAGAAAGAACCTCGAAGTACCGAAGTTTGCGAAGCTTATCGAAAATAAGATGACATGAGTATTAAGGCGTTACCCCCACTTGTAGCGCAAAAAAAGCCTTTTTCATGATTTTTTTTAAAGAAAACTACGAAACTTTTTTAATCGATCAATATACCATCTTAAAGAACACATCTTGAAGAACTTCCAATAATTTTTTTATTGAAAAATATTACATTGTTTAGTGGCAAATGGCCGTCAATGAAATAATGTTTTTATATACACGGTTTGCGGTGACCAACATTGCGGCGAAGTGGATCATCTGAAAAAAAAAATGCGGATGGATTTAGTCAAATATAAGTATAAACTAGTCTTTAATCGAAGGATTTTAAAAAATATTCATTTTTCACAAAATGGCGGACAGTCAAAGTTAATGGTTCGATTTTAACGAAAAAAACGGCCGTTTTTTGGCTATAAAACGGCCATTTTTTTCGAAAAAAAAAATCGAACGATTAAAGACTACATTTTTATGTATTAAATAAGCCTGCAAAATTTCAAGAAGATCGGTTCATTAGTGTTCGAGTAATCTTGGTCACCGACTTCAGAAATGCCATTTTGAGAAAAACGCGTTTAAAGTTTCTCTTTCGACGCTCTTTCAACGCGGATTCTTCTCTTTCAACGCTCATATCTCAGTCAATTTTGTTCGGATCGACTTGAAATGTTCAGGACACATTCTCAGATACTTATACTTCAAAAAAATGCAATAAAAAAAATCGATTTTTTCAAAATCGCAAGTGGGGGTAACCCCTTAACGAAATATCGATCGAAAATGGCCATACATGTTTGACCTCTGAGGCGTTACATCTATGTGGCTCGCCGAAACGTGAGACCTTTTTAGAATACTAAGAAAGCAATCAACAAGAGGTTTGGAAGGTTCATTGTACATGTGTCGATATATACAAAAAGAAATCTTATGAAGGAAAAATACTAAATGGCGGCTCAGTCGTACCGGTGCAGAAATTTGAGTCGGGAAAAAGTACTGCCTTCCCTAGATAATATCAGGCTCTGGTCGGACCTTCCACCCTGGAATAGGTGCGCAATGTGACGGGTCCAAGGCAAGGTCCCGATCCGCCGTTCCCTTTCTGGGGAACTGATCAGGAACGGGCCGGAAATCAAGCTGTAACTGACCAGGAAAGTTGAGGGAATAGATCGGGTAACAACCAGGAACAAACGAGGAAATTAAAAATAGGGTTTCAGCGTTTTTTGGAATCCTTGGGGAGGTAAATTCGGAAGTGTGTTCAATTTAGTATTTCGACAACACATTGTTTGTTGGTTATGTACTTGCTAAGGTAGTATATGAGTGTATACATACGCTTGCTCGCATTTCCTGATAGGCAAAGAGACAGAAAAACGTTGACAGATCACTATCCGAGCGAAAAAGGCGTAGAGTGCAAAGGGTTATTTCACAATTATCGCAAAATCATAAGCGTAAGTGCACGCTGTAAGCATAGCACTTCTGTAAGTGGTACAACTCACAGGACGAACTTTTATCCTCGTACGATGGTGCCTTGCTTACGCGAAGCGCTTCGGTTGTGGCCACCTGGCGGATTGTTGGCGAAATACATTCAGGTGATGTCTCCCGGCCAGAACATTGATATTTCCCAACATGGCGACAAGGCATTCAAAAACCGCGATTGACCTGCTTTACTTCTTTGCCTCATAAAATAATTTGGCTATTCTTTATGCTCAAATCATTAGTTATCGTAATACCGGTATTTATGATAAGCGTTGTTATCCTCGTCGATTATCATTGATGAAATGAATGCTTTCAATGGTGAATGGAATTACAACAGTTTGTATTAGTTTCATTCCAATCAATTATACATATCTTTGATGAGGTGAAAAGAAAAGGAGCTTTTCTTGAGCTCTTAAGGGGCCATACCAGTGTAAACGCTGAAAATTTGGGTGATTTTCGGGATTTCTTTAGAAGAAAAGTACTCAATTAAGTATTTCGGAAAATAAAGAATATATTTGGCTATATTTGACCTATATTACATAATTTTTTCATAGAAAAATATCGAGATCCAAGCGACTTGTGCACTGCTTTCGGAGGCGCCAAAAAATAAAGTTCCTCCGCTGCTGACATGATTTCGGCCGATTGAGTAGCTGAAACCGAAATAGGAAAAAATGTCGTTACACTGGAAGGTATTTACTGTACAATGACGTAGGATTTTCGGAAAATATCAAAATATAACAAAATGGCGTGGTTATGAAAAAAAATGTTTGTTTTCTTGCCTATAAAATGGTCGTTTTTTTCAATGCCAAATCATCAATTGTCATCCAATCAAAAATATCCTACGTCATCGTAGAGTAAATATATTCAAGAATACTCAGTTCAAATTTCGAAAAAATGTGTTTAAAGATTTAACTATCGATTTTTGCCAGTTAAAATGATATTGATATAAACGATATAGATGATGATGATATTGTTGAAAGTCTAAACTGTCGAAAAAGGCAAAAAAATCGATTTTTTCAAAGTTTCACACTGGTATAGCGCCTTAAAGACAGGCTGCACTTTTCAGAACATGTCAATGTTCTGGCCGGATAGACATTCCGTGATATACTTGCTCGCAATGTATCCCGGCCAGAAGATTCCAATTTCAAAACATAGAGGGTAAGCCGTAAAAAAAACGAATTTGCGATATTCCCGGTTTGTTCCATGGGAGGTCCCGGTCAGGTATATCAGACAAGGCAAGTCTGGTCACGACCGGACACAAAGTAAGGAATACCCGGTCACATTTCTGCACGGGTAGCTACACTAAGAGCGTCGTTTTTTCGGCGCTCTGCGTGACGATGAGGAACTTTTGTGGATCAGCATCTAAAAGAGAAAAAAATGGTAGTTTACATTAGATTTGCTAGGGAAGTACACGCAATTATTGAAAAATGTGGTTTTCTCGAAAAATTGCATAATTTAGAATTTAAAAAAAAGTCCGCTAAATAATCAGCTCTAAGGGAGGCCACCACTGTGACGAGCCGAAAAAAGTTCGTCTTTCGGATTTTTTATTGTCTACTAGATTATTTATTTGTTATTCGGAACAAAGATATGTTATTAAGCATACGTTGAACTTATTTCGTGTAAATTGTGATTTTAAAAAATTGAAAATTCACAACGTCATTGAAGTATAAAAGAGCCTCTGTTTAAAAAATGGCGTCCAACGGCCGGATCACTAACTTAACAACAGTTAGACTGAAAAATAAAAACAAAAAAGTTTTGTAATCTACATAAATGTAGTTCTCGTTGTACATAGCCGTTTTACGGGGGGGGAGGGGGATCACAAAATGCGGGGTGTTAAAAAAAGGGTAATTTTGGCGAAATTTTTACTCATGCTCGAGGGCTTAAAAAATGCTAAATTAAAAAAAACGTCTACGTACAACGATAGCTGCTGCAATTACGGAAATGTTGGTCATTCTAAATTGAACATCGGACAATTATAGCTAGAGTTATGATTCCGGCCAGGTCGAGAAAAGTCGTTTCAAGAAAACCGCGATTGAAAGTTTTAGTATATGTAAATCGATTCATTTTTTCACACAGTTATTCTTGAATATGTAATACTTCGAAAAAAATGCAGGAAAAATAGATTTCTTTAACCCGCCACAATCATGTCTCGCCTTAATTTAATCATAAAAACGAGAATTACCGACGAATCGTCAAAATCGTGTGTACTTAATTCGACGATCTATCTGAGCAGCTACAGTTATAATTTCATGTTAATCGGATGGAAACTGCCCGAATTATGCGTTCTCCCGATTTCAAGAACGTAATTTTGAGAAAAAACGCGTTGCAAGTTGCAAATCTGATTTCGGAGCAATCGTCCACACGACGGAATTGGCGCTCTCATTTGAATTCTGCGTGTACCCACCAAGGCATTTCGATAGTAGGTCTTCAATTGTTAGGACGTCGTATATTTTTTGTACAACGAATGGACTAAAACATTTGATCAATTTTGCCGCCTAAACTTCCATTTGTGTATCATTCTTGCGATGTGTATGCATCATTCAAGCCAATAAAAAAATTCAAGCGCTGAAAAAATTCAAACAATAAACATTCAAGTGCTTTTTTCTACTCAGACGTAACGCCTCAATGGTTTTCGATTCCGTACCTATTGTGAAAAAAAGAAAAATGTACGGACCAATGTCAGTGGATCGAGTCTGCTTCGTACTGGCTCGGACAAGGATCTTCGCATTATTCCCCTCTCTAACAAAATATTCACTCTTTCTACGAATGTTTTTGAAGTGGTTGGGGTAGCAAGAGGCAGCCCTGGCGCAAACGAGAGAGCAACAAAAAGTCCCGTTCAAGTGTTAATATCACGCGAGTGTCTTTGTTCAAGGACCATCTCTTCGTGAGGTATATAATCGTTATACTTATACAAATACAATCATCAATATATATATGTATATATATATATATATATATACACACACACACACACACACACACACACACACACACACACACACACACACACACACACACACACACACACACACACACACACAGTAATATTATGGAGAAAATTAATTATGGAGAAAAAAAAACAAAAACATAATCGAGCTGTGATGTAATCGTTCGTTGTTAAGAAAAAAGTGGTAAAAAAATATACAACTGAAAATATAAAAAGTACGAGTACTAAAGTAGAATTGGGTCATGGATGAATCCGAATTGTTTGAACCTCAATGTATAAATCACCGATCCAATGACTACGATGACTGCTTGTTAAATGTGATCTATGAAGGAATGCACGATCCACACTCGTGGAACGAATGTGACGAGCGTGCTCTTGCGACCGATAACAATAACAATATCGTGAAATCAAAGGAGAGAAAAAGAAAGCGCATAAAAATGAGATTTTATCGCTGATGCAGCTCAAGGAGCAACGTCATTTAGATCGTTGTGAAATATTTCTCCGCTCCTCCCGATCCCCCCGGTAAAATTGTAATCAACCCGCATGCTCATTGTTGTGACACGTCAATAAAAGAAGGAGGCCAGTTGTGAGCCTCGTTCACGTTGATTCCTTGTTGTATTGTTTATTAATCAGTGGAAGATCATCAGCCGCTCGAAACGTGATAGTGAGTTGTTCTCAAGGGGGTACATCTACCTAGGGGCGCGAAAAAAATGGCCAAATTTCGAAGAAAAAAAAGTCTGGGTAACGGTTGGTGAAAAAGAAAAGCATTTTTTAACGTACATGTATTGAGAGCCTTCAAAATAGAATCATAAAAAAATACAGAAAAACAACAAAAAGACGGCCACTGGCATATGATGAAATTTTTTCGCGTCCTTTGGCGGTGGACACTCTGCGCTTAAACGGTCCTTCCGAAATATAAATGCCAAATGGCTTATTCAAGTTAACAATAAGTACAAGTCGTTGACGATCGTCAATTTTTTTAATTTTTTTTTTTTAATAACGTGGCGACGAATTGAAACCTGAGCATACAAAATCTATGAAAACGTCGTCATTTTTACATAACTATTAAAAAAAATGAAGATCGATTTCTTAAAAGTGAGATCGTCAACGACCTTTAAATGATTCTTGTCGTATCTCCTGTGAATTTGAAAATAATCCATTAAGTGATTCTCGAGGTATCATGTCCACCGACTTTGAAAACAGTGTTTCCAGAGAAACGCGTTTAACGAGATATCCCTCTCTGGAAGCCCAATTTGAAGGGTCAGAATGATGATTTTTTTCTAGTAACACATTGGTTGAAATAAAATTATTTTTCCCCAGCATGTTGTACACTTGTTTATGGTTACAATGTAATTTTTTCGAAAGAAAATCTTTCAAAGTGTTCGTGGTGCTGCAGTTGGCGTTGCAGTCCTTCAGCGGCGAGGCCCGAAACGGCGGGATCTTTACCGGGCTCGAATGTAATCTGAAACGAAAAGAAACAAAAAATGTTCTTCAAATATATCCAACTGGCTATGGATGCACGATCCAGTTTTTGAAATTTCAAAAAATACGAAAAATGATAGCTTCTTGAAAGAAAACCTCATTTTTCTTTCGAAATACAGCATGCTGAAGTCATTGCTATTAACAGTGGTTCATCCAATTAAAAAATGCGATCGTGAACCGAAAATGACTAATGTTTGAGGGCTAACTGTGCAAATTCAAGGGAAGCGTGAAAAAAAAACACTTTTTTGCGAAGTTTTTTCATCTATATGGATAGAGTAAATTTATTGAAACGTTGTGTACATTGTTAAGTGTCATTTCAAGAACATTTCATGAAATTTGTACAGGGTGCGCCAGAGAAACTTACTTATTTGAAAAAATTCCCGCGCGGTGAATTGGGCGGGTAGAGGGGCGAGAGGGGGCGCATCTGGAGGGGGAAGTTCCCAAGTTTGTTTCTCCCTCCAGTCAGTTGCCATCATGCTCTGGTCTAGAGAGCAGCGGGCCTTCGCAGTCGAGAGCTTCTTTTCTAACGGTCCCTCACTTGTCGCGCAGTTACCGTGAATGGAGCTCGTTACAGGAACATGATCGAGGAATTTTTTCTTCCAAGACTCGAAGAAATGAACGTCAGGAACGTGTGGTTTCAGCAAGATGGAGCCACAGCACACACAGCACGAGACTCAATGAATTTGTTGCGACAACATTTCCCCGACCGCCTCATCTCTCTCAGAGGCGATCTCCAATGGCCGGCACGCTCTCCAGATTTGACTCCATGCGATTTCTTTTTATGGGGTTATTTGAAATCTCTGGTTTATGTCGATCGACCACGGACCATAGCACACCTCAAGAACAACATTCGCGACGCCATTGCCAACATACCGATTGATATGCTGCAAAGAGTGGATACGAATTTCAAAAATCGAGTTCATCAGTGTATGCGCAATGGGGGTCGCCATTTATCTGATGTCATTTTCAAGACTGCATGAAAAAAAAATTGGGATATTGTATTCTCAAATAAAAAAAAATTTAAAACAATAATTGAAGTACTTTTGTTTTTATTGACCTTTCAAATAAGTAAGTTTCTCTGGCGCGCCCTGTACGCGAAAATATCCACAAACAAGCCGGCGACAAAGCTTTCCCGCGAACGCCTTTGGAAAACCACGATTTGCGGTGTTCACTGTATCTCAGCTAGAAATTATCAGAAATCAAGTACCATTAAAATTTAGTCAAAGTATCATCAAATCCTCCACCCAACGGTTTTGATAATTTTTTTTTTCATTTCTAAATTTTCGGTGGTCATGTAAAGTAAAAAGTGCTAATTTTTACGAAAAATTCCGCCATTTTGGGGGTGGAAAACCCCCTTAATGTAAAAAAATCTCAAACTAACCGTTGGGGGGAGGTATTTTATATGTAGAAAGTGTGTACCAAGTTTGAAATAAATCGGTCATGTAGTTTTCAAATGGCAGTGAACACGGACTTTGAAAAAGTGGTTTCGAGAAAAAACGCGGCACCAGCTTGTTTGTGAATATTTTCGCGTACAAATTTCACGGAATATTTTTGAAATGACACTTAACAATGTACAAAAGGTTTCAATACATTTACTCTATCCATATAGATGAAAAAAATTCGCAAAAAAGTGTTTTTTTTTACGCTGAAACCCCTACCCTCCGCTCAAATCAATAATGTGAAAGTTACTCAAGATATCAATCCCGCCGTGTCAAGATAATAGTTTCGAGATAATCGCGTTCAAAGTTTAGGTAAATATTTTACACGATCTTGTGAAATATTGTCGTTTTACCGCTAGTCAGCGATTCCGGCACCATATAAGTGTCCTTCCTCATCATCGAGATCGTGTTGCACACCTAATCTATGAAATCCGCGTGCAGTTCGGGCCTCTTCTGAGTGCTCTAGTGCTTTGATGTCCGCTTTCGTTACACGCGAATCATCCTGAACTTTACACACTGTTCCACTAAAAAAGGTGTAACTTCGTCAATTTTTAGAAATTCAGGGTCCGGTTGGTCTTAAAATATTCTTGAAAGTTCACACTATAAAAAAATGCAAAAAAAAAGATTTTTTGAAGTTTTCCGGGAGGGATGCCCCCTTAAAGTTTAGAGTATGGTGCTGCTACCGCTCGCCCGGCCGACTGTTAGAAGCTGTAACTCATTTAATTTTAGGAATATTTCAATGAAATTTTTAGGGAATTTAGCTAAAAGGTTTAGCAAATATTTTTGGAAAATGTAAGTTTTTCCCCACCTAGGTAGATGTAGCCCGTTAAATAATATACTACGTGTAATTTATTTAGTGCCAAGGTAATTGGATCTACTTTCGTCGGTGGGAAATTGACTTACGGTTTCTTGATAGATGCATCGATGGGCTGTCAAAAGTTTGAATTCCTATGCGCCTGTGGTTGAGGACCCGTGGGAGATACAATCGGAGGCAGTGATGGACTTTTTCTATTTCGAAATATGTGTCCTGAGGTAAACTCAGTCGAAAGAGACACCAGCTGTAAGCCGAGCCTGGAATTTGCATTTGAGGTGTTTTTTAAAATTGTTTTACCTGTATTTATTATTTGACTTGTTGAAGAAAAACTATTGAAAATGAATATAGCAAGGATCTTTGAGTCGCTCAAGTGTTTAGAGTGTTGCCATAGAGTTTGGTGAGGATCGATGGAAGAGCGGAACGAAAAAATAAACAGAACTTCAGATCTTTGTGATTCATACGACTCGAATTATGCAGTGAAAGATTGTGAAATTTCCCAAAGAGCTTTTTTCTTAGATAACTTACCCGCATAGAAAAATCTGTAAAAATACGACGGAATTTTTGCTACACTTTTTTCCATTTTCATAGGGTATGATCATAATGCTTCGGGTATAATTATAATCCTTCGAGTATAATTATAATTTTGCAGGCATAATGAAAATTCATCGGGTAGAATTCTTCAAAAAATATTAAAAAATCAAAATCTTGAAAAAGCAAAAAATCAAATCTTAAAAAATATGACGGAATTTTTGCTACACTTTTCTCTATTTTCATCGGGTATAATAATAATTCGTCGGGTACAATTATAAGTCATCGGGGATAATTATAATACTTCGTGACTAGTTGTAATTCGTCGGGTATGATAATAATTTTTATTCGAGTGTAATTACAATTATCGTTCGGGTATAATTATAATTATTATTCTGATATAATTATAATTTTTATTCGAGTGTAATTACAATTATCGTTCGGGTATAATTATAATCGTTTGGGTGTTATTATATTTCTTCGCGTATAGTTATATCCTAGCGAGCATAATTATAATTCCCCCGGTAGAATTACAAGTCTTCGGGTATAATTGTAATTCTTCGGCCATAATTATAACTTGGCGAGTATAATTATAATTCTTCGGGTAAAATCATAATCATTATTCGAGTATACCCATAATTATATTTCCGTTATAATTGTGGTTCTTTGGGTATAATTATAATTATTATTTGCATACAATGATAAGTAAAATTCGCAAATAATTATAGTAGTAGTAGTATCGAGTTTTATTTGCACAACTTTTTCACAAAGCTTTTTACAAACATATGACAATTTCACAAACGAACTTTTCACTTACTATCTATTCCCTACATTCCTACATTCCGCATTATTTTCACATTCTCCCTTTCTTCATTTATTCGTCCCCTTCGTCGATCTCTCCTCCGCCATGCTCCTTACTCATATTTCTACATATTTCCTGTATTTCTCTAAAATACTCGCATATCCCTATTTGAATTTTTCCTCCCAGCATATTTATGATTTCCCCCTTTACTGCCAATTCATCCATTCCTTCCATCCACTCCTCTGCTTTCTTCCTTGCTTTCTCTGATACTAACTCCCTACCTTTTTTACATATCATTAGGTGTTCCAATGTCTCATTTTTTTCTTTACATATCCTGCACCTCCAATCCTTTTCTCCTTTCTTTCCCGCCCTTCCTATGTTGCCACATCTTAGCCTCGCCCATATTTCCTTGTCCCTTCCCTTTACTCCCTCATCTGACCAATATTTCCATGGCATCTCGTCCTTTTCTATAATATATTTATACTTATCGTTATACGTCGATTTTCTAATTTTTTCTTCTTCCCTTCTTAAGATTCTGTTTTTTAAGTTTTCCAGTCCCTCTTCTATCCTTTCGTCTATTTTTTTTACTTCTTTTCGCTCCCTTATCATCGTTATTATATCTTCTATCTCCATATCTCTTAATACTTTCACCAGGTTTTTCCCCCATTTTGACGGGTCACCGTTTGTTATCGCTCTAATTTCGTCTATTAAACAAACTTTTGGCCACCTTGTCTCATCCATTCTCATCACTTCTCTAATATATCTCGTCGCTCTTTCCCTTATCACATATTCCATAGTAAGCACTCCTAGCTCTCTCCTCCACATATAATTTGGCGTCGTTCTGTCCACTCCTAATGCCATCTTACAATACCTGCTCTGTATTTTTTCAAATACGCTTATTTCTCCCATTCCCCATATCTCCACTCCATACATTGCTCCTGCTTTTACGATTGAATCTAATAAATACAGTCTCTCCTCCATCATATCTCTCCCCGCCCTCTTCCAAATTCCCCACACCATATTCGTTGCCTTTTGCGTTTTCCCTGTCACCTTTTTTCCCTGTGCCCAAATTGAGTTTTTACACGTGAACCAATATCCGAGATATTTAAATTCCTTGACTATTTCTACTTCTTCACTATTAATTTCCCATTTTTCCTCCTTCTTAACTTTTCCTCCGTTACTGAAAATCATGATTTTTGTTTTCTTTGCATTTATTTCCATCTTATTTTCCTGTGCCCATCTCTCTAGATCCTTTATTATACTTTTCAACCCTTCCACCGTCTCTGCAATCGCCGCTACATCGTCTGCATATTTTATTGCGAAAATCTTTTCTTTTCCTATCACAACACCGCCCTCATTTTTCCTTTCCCACTTTTCCTCCAAATCATCTATATATAAATCGAATAATACCGCACTAAGCGCGCATCCTTGTCTTACCCCTTGTCTTGTTCTAAAACTCTCCGTGATTTTCCCTTGTGCTTGCACCTCTGCTCTTGTTTCCTTGTATATTTTCCTTATTGTATCCAACATTCTTCCTTCTATTCCCTTCTCTTTTAATTTTATAATCATTCTTTCCCTCCATACTCTATCAAATGCGGCTTTAAAGTCGACAAACGCTACATACAACTTCCCTCCTTTTTTCTTTAGTTTCTTATTAATAACTGCATTCAACGTAAATATCTGGTCTCTCGTTCCTCTTCCTTTTCTGAAACCTGCCTGACTTTCCCTTAGTTTTTTGTTCTTCTCTATCCACTTGCCTAACCTCTCTGTCATCATTTTCGTTAACAATTTATAACCCACATCCAATAATGATACCCCCCTATAATTTTCTGCTTTGTCCTTTTCCCCTTCCTTGTATATTGGCACGATTCTTGCCGTTTCCCACCCTTTCGCAATTTCTCCTCCCAGCCATATTTTATTTAATGCCTTTCTCATTTCTTCCCTTTGCGCCTTTGGTAGCGCCTTAAAAAATTCCGCACTAATTCCATCTTCCCCCGCCGCTTTTCTATTTCCCAATTTTTTTAACGCCCCTTCCATTTCTTTTTTACTGAATTCCTCATAGAATTCCCTTTTTTCTTCTCTTTCTTCTACACCTATTTCTCTTTCTTCTCTATCCCAGACCCTTTTTTCTTCCGCTCCCACTTCCTCTTCTTCTTCCTGTTTCTCCTCTCCGTTCAATAATTTTTCGAAATGTTTTTTCCATTGTTTCTTCGTTATTTTCCTACCTACTGTTCCCCTTCCCCTATTCCTATATGTATTAATTGCCTTCCACCAGTCTGGCATATTTTTTGCTTTTCCGACCTCTTCCCAAATTTTGTACCTCCATTTTTCTTTTGCCTCCTTATATGTCTCTTTCAATTTCCTTCTTTCCTCTGCCAATTGTCGTTTTTTCTCCAGGCTTCTTTGTTTCGTGAATGCTTTTAATTTTTCCCATACTACCCCTCTCTGCTCCTTGCACTCTTCATTAAACCATCTTGGCAACTTTCTCGCTCGTTTTGTTTTTTTCCATTTTTTTCTTAACCCGGCTTTTTCCGCTGCCCTTAGTATTTTTTCTTTTACACCCTCCCATTCTTCTTCTCCTTTTTCGATTTCTTTTTCTTTTTCAATTTCCTCTATGAATCTTTTAGCCTTATCTTCTTTCCAGATCAACCTCATTTTTTCTTGATCGTCTTCTTCCTCTTCTTCTTCCTCTCTTGCCATTTCCCTTTCCCCAATCGCAAACATAATTGGCAGGTGATCGGATTCTATTCTCTCAACCACTTCCATCCATTTAATTTCTTTTGTTCCCCCCCTGTCTAATGCTATAACATAATCTATTACCGATCCACAGCATTCCTCTCCCCCCCCTACAAAAGTCACTTTGCCCTCCTTGTCCCCTTTCATTCTCCCATTCATCACTTTCAATCCCAATTCCTCGCACAGCCCTAACACTCTTCTACCTTCCGCGTTTATTATTTTGTCTTGTGACTTTCTTATTTCCTCGTCTTTTTCGACCATCCCCTCCTCATTCATTGCTTGCTCCTCCCCTATTCGTGCATTCATATCCCCAACAATTAAAACTCTCTCTTTTTTTCTTGCTTCATCCAGTATTATTTCTCTGAGCTCTTTTTCTATTTTTTTTATCTTGACATTATTATATATCGTAATTATTGCCGTTTTTTTTTCTATTTTATTATTGCTCAGTATCAGCCCGCATTTCCATTCATTTATCACCCAGCTTTCTTCAAATTTCTTTTTTATCCCGATTGCTTGTCCACCTTTCGCCCTTCCCTTCTTAACCCCTCTTTCCTTATACGCTGCTTTAAAACTCCAGCTAAAATTACCGCTCATGCTTGAGCTTGCCTTTACCTCATCTTTCCTTTCTACCCACGTTTCCTGTAAGATCACCATATCCGCCTCCTCTAAAAATTCCCACGCTTCGCCAATTTTAAATATTCCTGCAATATTCCATACTACTATCTTAAATTCCTTATTTTCATCCTCTTGTTCTTTCTTATTTCGCCTTCCTTCGTTCTTTTCCGCCGAATCTTCTCTCTTCTCTCTTCTTTCTTCTTTCTCCCCGACGTCCTTATCGCTGCTCTCCCTGCTCGTTCCGAAAGGGCTGCCTCGATCCCTCCGCGTATCTCCAAATTTCGATGTCTCCTTTCCTCTCGTTCCATCTCCACCACATATCTTCCATCCAGATTTTCATATATTTCACTTCCGCTTGTCTGCCGTCTCTCCTTTCGTTTTCCGCTACATCTCGGAGCCAATTTTGGATCTCTTTTTCCCTTCTTGTTAGGTCGTCTTTTATCCAAATGCCCGTACCTTTCAGCTCCTTTCCTTTCCTCATGATCTCCAATTTCTCTGTCCAGTTTTTAAATTTTAAGACCATCTCGCCCCTGCTCACATGCTTTGTAATTGTTTGCCTTCTTATCTCTTGCCTGCACCTTTCTTCTATCTTCTTCAGCACCGCATCTTTTTTATTCTCTTCACTCTCTCGAAAAGAGACATTTATATTGTTTCTTCTGGTTTCTCTTCTGTTTCTTTCTTCTTTCCACTCTCGTTCACCTATCGGCATCGGCTTCCTCCTTCCTATTTCCCTCTTTCTCTCGATTTCAATAACACTCATTTGATTATTGTTTCCATCTGTCTTCCCCGTTCTTCTCTCTCTTCTCACCTCTTGCCAACCTCCTCTCGCTGCTCCCGTTCCACTTCCCGTTTCCTTGGGATTCCTCCCCACCTCCTCTTGACCACTGGCTCCATCTATTCGATCCCCTCCTCGATCTGTTTCTGTTATCTTGCCCGATGGCCCCCTGACTACCTTCAGCCTGCCGTTCCTATCCTCTGGATCCTTTCCCTCTGTTTCATCCTTTTCCTGTCCTTCCTTTCTACTTTCAAGCCTGCTGATGATCTTGAGCAGCAGGTTCCGCTCCTCCCCCCACTTCGTTTTGTCTCGTTCTGCCTCCTTCTTCATTTCCCTTATGGTGTCTTCGTATTGTTCTATTATTCGTCGGCTTTTCTCACACCCCTCGCATTCATCTTCACCGTCTCTCTCACATTCTTCTTGAATTTGCTTTAATTCTTCCTTCCACCACTGTTTCATTTTTATTTCCAGTTCTGTCAAACTATTCCTTAACGTCCCTCTCATTCTTATTTCCGCTTCCTGAATTCCGCTCATCCAGTCGTACACGCCGCCGTTGTTTTCCTCTTTTTCTTGCCTCCCTTCCCCTTGCTCTTCTTCCTGTTCTCCGCAGTTATTATTATCAGTGCATTTACCTTTCTTCATCGGCGGCGACTGTACCTCACTTGCTCCCTCTGGATTTCCAAGCGATCCGAAGAACTCCCTCACGTCTCTGTTCGTCTCTTTCTTCTTTGGGCGCCCTCTCTTCCTTTTCTCCGTCTCTCCAATTCCGCGCTCTGCCTTATCGGCCGCTTCTGCCTGGAAGTACTCGCCTGCACCACTGCGCTGCTGCTGCTCCTTCTCTCCTGCCCAGCTTCCGCTCTCATCCGCCCCCCTCGCTCCTCTAACTGCTTCGTTCCTAACCTCTTCCTTTCTTGGCTGATTTTTGTTTCCACATATCTCACCGCCCTCACTGATTCTCACCTCCTCCATTGTCACTTTTTGTTCCTCTTCAGCTGTCCTTTCTTTATCACCTTTTACTATCTCGTTTTCTCACTTTTCACCTCTCGGTTTCTTTCGATTCCACTCCCGGTCCTTGCAGCGCGTGCACACTCAACACGATCCCAACCGGAAGTCCGCAAATAATTATAATTATTGTTCGGATATAATTATAATCCTTCGGGTATAATTACAATTATAATTCTCCAACGGATGAGTAAATCGATCCAATCTTTGCATACGACCTCAAAGCACCCAAGCATCAATGCATCCAATTTTTATCGCCGTTATACAGTAGAGCGTCGATTATACAAATCAAAAGGACCCGGCGCCTTTCGGATAATCGAAAATTCGGATAACCGAACAGCAATATTCCGTGGGCGAAAAAAACGTTGATTCTTTCAATATGGTAAAACATATATATTCAAAAATACAATGAACCTTAATATGTTAATAATACAAGTACATTTTTGGTGAATTGCAAATAACCATTGTATCATTAAATGATATAGAGCGAACTTAAATATGCATTTAAAAATAATCAACATTCGTACAGTTCTTATGTATTTATTTTTCTAATAGTCGATTTTATTCTGCTTCATAACGGAAGTTCGTTTCTTCGCTGCCAAATCTCGACTGCTAGCGCAAACCGAGAAAGTGGAGGGGACGTACAACAATGTATACATTGTGCGACAATATACACGGCGTAATTGTTCGTAGTAGATAATTGATATTTTGGATAACGTGTAGATAATTGATATTTTGGATAACCCAAATCGCCATTCGCATAATTGACGTCCGGATAACTGACGTTCGGATAATCGACGCTCTACTGTACCATTTTTCCAAGTCTCCCACGCGTCTTTAACGAGAAGCTGCACAATAATTCCGCCTAAGCAGAAAAATGAATTCCGCACTATTCTGATCCCAAGTTCATCGGAATGGTACTCGTGTATTCCAAAATTCTAGCTCTAATTCTATACTCGAAAAAAATTCCAAAACTCTAGCAGCGGGGGGGAAATGACCGAATCTGCATTACCGTAGCCGGGTAAAGGGTTCAAGAGAGTGTGTCGGCAAACGACGGGAATGGGTTTCGTGGTTATCGTGTTACGTTTGTACACGGGAGAGCAACGCTGACGTCAATCGGTCGAGTTGCAGGGCAGGTGCGAGAGAATCGCACAGGTGAGCCTCGAGTGAGTGCACGCGGTGCGAAGCGGCTGGGGGCAAGTGGAAACGAGTGGGGGGAGCTGGCAACGGCGGAGCTGTAGGACGAACCTCCGTACAATAGAATTCACCTGAGCGAGAAAGAGACACGATATGAAATTTGCTGTCCAGGTGGATCGGAAGGGAGAGAGGGGAGAGAGAGGGAGAGAGAGAGAGAGAGAGAGAGAGAGAGAGAGAGAGAGAGAGAGAGAGAGAGAGAGAGAGAGAGAGAGAGCTCAGGTGAGTTACAGGGCGGTCTCGAGGAACTATCGCGGAGGGGGCTCTTCTCCGAGAGTTCGTTCGGTTCAGTCAGTTCGTTCACTGGTGTGCTCTCCTGCTGCTACGTGGTCGCCATAAAAATCACGACGTCTCCGATTTACAACGATAATTCGATACCGCGATCCTTTTCATTTACGCCCGCGATACAAAGACGATTTTACCTCATCGTTTTCTTTTTTATTCACTTTTTTATCGTGCCTCGTCGATTGATTTTTGTTCGGAGAATAAAATTATTGAAAAAATATCGTAAAAATCACCGATCGATCGATCTGCCTCCAGTCTCGTCCGAATCGCCGATCGCGTCGATGACCCGATCCCCCCAATGACGCATACTCCAATTTAATCCGAAACTCGAGGACTCCATCCTTCCACCGGATAACGTGCGCGACGAAAAATAAACACCCGGTCGAAATGTCCGAACGATTTCACAAGTAAGAATATTTTGCTGGCTTTTACTTTATTTGTTTATTTTATCGCGGCTATGGAAAATGTGAGAATTCTTTCGAAAACTTGTCGACGATAATTCGTCGGG
Source organism: Ophion ellenae (assembly GCA_963210295.1). NCBI lineage: Eukaryota > Metazoa > Arthropoda > Insecta > Hymenoptera > Ichneumonidae > Ophion > Ophion ellenae. Next base: position 40,964,234 of record OY723386.1, on the reverse strand, counting down.
TTGACGGGAATTGCGCGCCGTTCCCGCACGCGATCAATTATACGGAGTATATTATGCGACGCGATGACAATATTTCAAGACTCGTAATTTGAGGCTTTGGCGGATCTAAAATGATACATGCATTTACCCGCGTGCACGTCCGGTAGGTGTTCGCTGACACACTCGTTTGTCATTAATCAACGACGCGTTTATCCTTCCTGCGGTATATCAGGATTGTGCAATTTTTGGCCGAAACTTTCGTGAAAGCGGACAGATTTGTATTTCTCTCTTCTCTTACCACTTTTTTCTGCGTTTTCGGAATTATATTACTCACGCGAAAAGAGTAGAATAATTTTTTTCTCAATACTTTTTAATGGTTATTTAAATTAATAGAACATTTAACTTTGTTAAAGTATTGTTAAAGTTAAACATTTAATGTATTTAGGTTTAAGGTTAAGTTCCTCTGCGACAATCTCAACCAAAAGTTTACATACCATGTTCATGTTTAAAAGATTGATAATTGGTTTGATTAGTAATGAATAAAATTAAAAACTACGCAATGTTGACTCGGTACTAGTAGATAATACGATGGATATCATTTATTGCCGTAAAATATATTTTGTATCGTGTTTTTGATCGATCATTGCCAGTAAACTTTTTGCCGGGACAGTCCAGGCTTTGCACCAAAATTGTGAAGGCTTCTCATGGTTATATATTGGAATCATCATTTTTTTTCACATTATTTGTGATATCTTACTGTAGCTTATCCTCGTTTTTTATCAATTTCTTAATTTTAGTTTTGACGGTAGAATTAATGATGCTCTGTTTGCCCATCATAACGCATTTGTTACGTGTAAACCAAGCCAACTTCAAGTGTAAATATCTCAGGTTTGGGGTGGTCAAACTTATTCAAATTGCACAGATGTTTGGATAATGTATTAAATAACGTATATGTCAAATTTCAGCCATTTCTTAATTCAACTCTTCTGTGGAGGTACTACCTTAAATACTTGCTAAATATATTTCTTGTTTTTTTACTTGTATTTTTTGACTAGTGAAATTTTTATTCATGGTTACGGAACAGAACTTCCCACGAAAGCTGCAAACTGCCTTAAGGTTGCAAGAGATTGTAAACCACAAGATCCCGCGATTCTTGTTTGTTGCGCGCCTATTTTTTTTCGAGATTTCGATAGGAAGACGTTCAAAATATTTTCGAAGAATTTATAATGACATTTTTTCTCCAGCCTCGACACATTTCGATATAGCACGATACGATTTTTTACACCGCATTTTTTCTACTCATCGAAGACTGTTCGTATTGCGAGCGAAATACAGTGTAAAGGGTCAGATTTCGTAGAACTTTTTGATTTTCGAGAAAAAAAAACGTAAAACGCTCCAACTTTTTCAAAGTGAATTTTCTTTACTCGCGGATAATTCAAGGACGGCAAAAATTAAATTTGTGAAAATTTGGTGTCAAGTTTTCCGATTTTATAGAATATTGAAACGTTCAGAATCGAAAACCAAGCACTTAAACTATCGCAAATTTTGACATAAAAAAGTTCAACGGAATCTGACTCTTTACACTGTACGAACAGTTCTCGATGAGTAGAAAAAATAACGAGTAAAAAATAGTATCCCGCGAAATGTGTCGAGGCTGGAGAAAAAAAAATAATGTCACTGTCAATTCTTGGAAAATATTTTGATCAGACGATCTTTTGCGACCAAATTGGTCGTTAATTTTTGCTTCCTTATTTTTTCCACGTTTTCATAGAGATACGTTTGATATATACTCGAAGATTTGAAAATCACATTATTTTTTCTCTCCAAATTCAACAAACTTTGAGATAGCAACGTACTATTTTTACTTTTAGATTTTCTTAAAATAAAAAAAACGGAAACGCTTTAACTTTTTCGAATTTTGAGACAGCGGGCTGAATTTTTTGTACTTGCGGATAATTAAAAAACGACGGGAAATAAATTTGTAAAAATTCGATGTTAAATTTTGCGATTATATAAAATATTGAAACTTTGAGATTCGAATAATTCACCAAGCGCTTCAATAATCTCAAATTTTGAGATAAACGATTTTCTTGAATCGAATTATTAATTGCTTCCTTGCCACATAATTTCGCTCACGAACTCATATTTCAATGCTGACGGACTCGTGGCCTCCAAAAATCCCTCACCATTGGAATATGAGAGAGTCAGCGTTTAAAAAATGAGATCGAAAAGTGCAATTTTCTTTGTCATTTGTATCATTCGCGTGCATTTTATTGACCGTAATCGGTTCGCGATGCGTCAGACTTCCCTTAAGTGCCTCAAAGTCAAAGCTATCGAATGTCGTCCCAGCGAAAAGCGTTTCGATATTATCGCTGATAATTTTATCATCTCGCGTATCGCATTCCCGTTATCGATTAAATAAACCTTATACGTCCGCATGACGAACACTCGACGCGATTTCTCGAGGTCTCGCTCGATGCTCGTGGCTCCTTATCGGAAAAACTTATTTTCACGCGAAAACCACTCCGAGAAGGTGAGTTTCCTTTCGTACGGCTTTTTTTTTTTTTTTTTTTTTTTAAGGCGAAAGAAAAACTCGTACGAGCCTTTGCGGAGTGCGACACGCATGCACACATACAAGGACGTACACGTGTTTCCGTCCGTATACGTACATACGTGTGCGAGATCGCTGACCGTGGAGAAAATCAATTAAAAAAAAGAAAACAAACAGCGGTGAAATTGTCGCGGTAAGCAATGCGACGTGGACCTTCTTCGCTACGCGTTTAACGTATATACGAGTTAATTAGCGAATTATTCGACGTGCCTCGCGCTAGCGTGACAATCAACATGTTACATTAGAAACGAGACATTATTAACGAACCGGTGGACAATTATTTCAGTTGAAAAGTTAAACCTGTTGGGCAAATTTTCCGAGGAAATCTTTCGCTATATTTAAGACTCCAATGTATATCAATGACTGATGATGTTCAATAACGTATGATTAAGGGGAGGTAGGGGTTTCAGCGTGAAAAAAAAAACACTTTTTTGCGAATTTTTTTCATCTATATGGATAGAGTAAAATTATTGAATCCTTTTGTAGATTGTTAAGGGGGGATTGTCTTTTTTTTCGCAAAATTTACCGCTTTTTGGGAATTTTTTTGTGAAGAAAGTATACAACGGAAAACTTGTGAAACTTTGCATATAGTTTTATTGATCTGTTTACTACATACAAAAAATTTTTTAAACAATTTCATCAAAAAATCCGCCTCCCACCCCCCTCGACGCGCGATGGTCCTTTTTTGATGGTGTGCACGATTACAGCCTTCACGTTCATCCTGCAACAAAAACCCAAAAAGCATTTTACTTTAGACACATATAGCTATCGTTCGATGAAGGGAAAAAAAAATTGACGATTTGATGACGTTTTGAACTTGAAGTATCGATTTTTCGAAAAAAATTGATCGATTTTTTGTTATAAATAAAAAACTATTAAACGTATTGCTTTTTTGCTTCATCAAACGATAAAAGGATGTCAGCTGAGCATTCTGTCCAAATTTGAAGGCAATCGGTTGAATAGTTTTTGAGAAATCGTGCACACCATAAAAAAAGGACCATCGCGCGTCGAGGGGCGTGGGAGGCGGATTTTTTTATGAAATTGTTTAAAAATTTTTTGTATGTAGTAAACAGATCAATAAAACTATATGCCTAGTTTCACAAGTTTTCCGTTGTATACTTTCTTCACAAAAAAATTCCCAAAAAGCGGTAAATCTTGCAAAAAAAAAGACAATCCCCCCTTAAGTGTCGTTTCAAGAACATTCCGTGAAATTTGTACGCGAAAATATCCACAAACAAGCCGGTGACAAAGCTTTTCCAAGAACGCCTTTGGAAAAACACGATTTGCGGTGTTCACTGTATCTCAGCTAGAAATTATCTGAAATCAAGTACCATTAAAATTTAGTCAAAGTATCATCAAATCCTCCCCCCAACGGTCTTTGATCATTTTTTTTTCATTTCTAAATTTTTGGTGGTCATGTAAGTGAAAAGTGCTATTTTTCACGAAAAATTCCGCTATTTTGGGGGTGGGAAGCCCCCTCAATGTAAAAAAAAAATCTCAAACTAACCGTTGGGGGGAGGTATTTTATATGTGGAAAGTGTGTACCAAGTTTGAAATAAATAGGTCATGTAGTTTTCAAATGGCAGTGAACACGGACTTTGAAAAGGTGGTTTCGAGAAAAACGCGGCACCGGCTTGTTTGTGGATATTTTCGCGTACAAATTTCACGGAATGTTCTTGAAATGACACTTAACAATGTACAAAAGGTTTCAATAAATTTATTCTATCCATATGGATGAAAAAAATTCGCAAAAAAGTGTTTTTTTTTTTCACGCTGAAACCCCTACCCTCCCCTTAAGGCGATTAACACTCAGTAGGAATTTGGACAAGTTGTCTGACAACAATGACGAAAAAGTGTGCACTAAACAAATTATTTGATCGTTTAGTACTTACGCTTTAACTTATTGATTTAGTGTATACGATTTTATTTATTTATTCAGTGCATACGCTTTGATTTATTCATTGAGTGCATGCGCTTTAATTTATTTATTTAGTGCATACGGTTTAAGGGAATACCACTGTGATGCGCCGAAAAAGTCCGTTTTTTCCGATTTTTTGTCGTCTACTAGGTTATTTGTTTGGGATTTGGAAAAAAGTATATTATTAAGCATACATTAAACTTATTTTGTGTAAATTTAAGAAAAAATAAACTATTTTTTTCTATTTTTAAATTTTAATTTTTTATTTTTAATTTAAATTTTATTTTATTTTTAAATTTTATTTTTTCTATTTTTAAACTATTTTTAAATTTTAAATCAATTAAAAATAAACAATGTTATTTACAATAGAGTACAATAGAGCCACTGTATAAAAAAGTGGTCCAACGGCCGGATCGATAGTTTGAAAATGATTGGTCTGGAAAATAAAAATTTAAAAGCTTCATAATCGACATAAATGCAGTTCTCGTTATACGTAAGCGTTATGATACATGTCAAGCTGTTGGATTCTGGCATAATTATAATTATAATTATTATTCGGGTATAATTATAATTCTTCGGGTATAATTATAAGTTTTCTGGTATGATTATAATTATTCGGGTACACTTATAGTTCTTCGACTAAAATTATAATTATTATTGCGATAATTATATTGTATTTCAAACTGCCAAGTAAAGTAAATGACAAGTAAAATTGAACAATTATAGCTAGAGTTAGGACATACATAGTTCAATGTATATCATTTTATTATGTTGGCACGAAAGTCTTCGCGTTTTATCACCAAAAATAAAATAAAAAAGCAGTCTTGAAACGAATGAATAACTTTATTCTGTGTATCCACTATCGGATTTTGTCATCTTTCTCTCATTCGTTTCAAGACTGCTGTTTATTTTCTTTTGGTGATAAAACGCACTTTCTTGCCAACCTATAGGTTGTTAATAGGAGTATGCACGTAGCCGTTTTTGGAAAAAAAAATTCACAAAACAGCGGGTGTTCCGAAAAAAGTAATTTTTTCTCGAAATTTTGAGTTAAATTCAGGGGCCTACATTCAGTAAAACATACTAAATTAAGGGGTCTTCTCACTTTGGACGCTAAAAAAACATTGTTTCGAGAAAAACGCGTTTAAAGATTGTTTGGGTTACATAAATACATTTAAAAAATGTTTGATGTATTTCGAAAGTGTATTTATTAAGTGTAACAAGTTTTATATAAATATCTATAATATTAATCTATCAAAAAAATCACGAAAATAGCCTTTTTTAGGGTCTAAAGTGACGTCTAATTGCCACCCTCAACAATAGCTATAGCAATAACGGAAATTTTGATTTTTCACATTGGAAATCAAACAATTATAGCTAAAGTTGTGATTCCGGCCGGATAGAGGAAAGTCGTTTTCAGAAAAACGCGATTGAAGTTACAGACAATAAATCGTCTGTAACTTGATCAACTGTCAATATTTTAACTTGAATTTTTTTTCACATATTCTTGAATATGTATACTTTGAGAAAATGTGAAAAAATCGATTATCTCACCCGTCAGAGTGGTGTCCCGCCTCAAGTTACTCTCGTCTTTGCAATAACTAGTCGTCGATGTTTGCGCAACTTTTGCGTTCACCCATCGGCATCGTCGATTCACAATCGATACCACGAGCTCTGCAGTAATTCCCTGTTATTACCGGTCGGCTGAATTGCGACAAAAAAAAAGTCCGCAAACATGATTTTTCGCAACGTAACGATGATTCAAGGAGCGCAATTACCGCAAATCGAGAGGTTCGAATGATGACGATGATGAGGAATAATTTCGCAGGGATTATTATATCGTAAAGAGACACGGGTTGAACGATCTGTTCAAGGGCCGCGCGGGACGGAGCCTTGGAAATTCTTAAGGAAGCAACGCGAAAGGACTCTAACTCTCGAGATGAAGGTGGAATGACCCCGACACTATGGGCAGCCTTCGAAGGTCACTTGGATGCGCTGAGACTGCTGGTCGCCAGAGGGTACGTCGGTTGTTAACGCATTCCCAGACTCCTCTGCTATTCTCTTGCAAATATTCTCCCGAATTTACGATCCATTTGTTGCTTCGCAATCAATTTCTATCTATTTCAGGCTTCTTTAACCTTTATTTACTGTCGTTTTCGCCATTTTATTAACATTTTTTTTATTGGTAGCAGCAACTCATTTACATGAGTCGTTGGTACCACCCCCCCCCCCTTCATCTCGTACTTGTACCCCTCAAGGCAGTATAGTGGTCTAAAGCGCTGTCTTAGAAGTGATTCATAGAATAGAATAACTTAAGGGGCCAGTCCACTTTGGAGCCACGAAAAAAGGCTATTTTCGCGATTTTTTTTGAGGATTTTATAAAAGATATGAATATAAAAGTTGTTGGGCTTGATGAATAAAGTCTTGAAATACATTTTTTTAACGTTTAATTCATTTTTATTCATTTTTAAGTACAAAAACTATAGTTTAACGTAACGCCTCAAAAATAGGTGGGCTAGGTAGCTCCACCACAACTCGGCAACGGCTTGTCTGAAACAAAAAAATCAAAGTCAATTAGATTCATTATGACACTAGCTACAAAATGACCCTCGAATATCAAGTTTTATCAAGAAATAAAAAAATGGCAGATGAAAAACGAAAAAAGTTTTAAAACCGCGTTTTTTCGCAGTTTTTCAGCAAAAAAAAAGAGTAGAAATCAAAATTTTAGAACCATCGAGGGTCATCTTGTTGCGAATCATGTTTACAATATGTGGTTCAAATTTCAAGAGAATCGATTTATTAGGTTTAGAGATACGATGGAGCTAGATTTTGAAAACGTTGTTTCGAGAAAAACGCGTTTGAAGTTTATACTATGAAAAATTCCTACCTAAACTCAATCGGCAATTCCTGCACCGTACTGATAAACCCTTCTGATTGCTCATCATCATCATTTTTTCGAAATTTTCGAAGTGGACTGGCCCCTTAAGGGGTCTTCTCACTTTAGACGCTAAAAAATGGCTATTTTCATGATTTTTGTATAGGTTTATATCATAGATATTGATATAAAAGTTGTTACACTTAATAAATACACTTTCGAAATACATCAAAAAAATTATTCATTTATTTAAGTCACTATTTATAGACGAAAATGGTAGTCAAAAAAATTTCCTAAAAAATTGTAGGACTGGACTACAAAAATTGTAGGACTGTAGGTTGATGAAATCTCGGAGATGGATCATCCGAAACAAAAAAATCAAACGGTTTTAGATTCAGTATGTTAATGGCTATAGCGAATATCAAACGATTTTTTATATATGAAAAAATAACTAAATAGCGGACATGTTTCGAAAAAAAAAATACGTGTTTTTTCACTGTTTTGGCAAAAAAAATAGTAAATATCAAAATTTAAAAAAATCCTTGATATGCGCTATAGCTATAATTATAAAGAATATGTGGTTATAATTTCATGAAGACCGGTTCAGTAGTTTCGAAGATTTTATCAACAATCCGTCGAAAAACTTTGTTTCGATAAAAACGCGTTTAAAATTTGTTTGGGTTACATAAATGCATTTAAAAAAAATTATGTATTTCGAAAGTGTATTTATTGAGTGTAACAATATTTATAGCAATATCTATAATATAAACCTATAAAAAAAATCATGAAAATAGCCTTCTTCAGCGTTTAAAGTGAGAAGACCCACTAAAAAAAAATACTAAGTTTATTGATCCTTCAAGAATATATACAAATAGAGAAAAAAAGATTATTAACTATCATGTATATTCGTACGTTTGCTTACAACGGTGTGCGAAAAACGCCTGCAATTGGCGACCAGTGATGCGGCCGTTGTACGGAAAAAAAAACAAACATATTCAGACGAGTGTTGTGATGTTTGGTACCAGATTCAGCAAAAAAATACAAAGCAGCGGCATGCTAATCTTTGATTATCAATTTTTCCTATATTTCTGACCATTATACGAGTTATATAAATTGAAGAAAATTATTTCGACTCAACTCCGTTACTAACGTTGAAAAAGAGTGTTCTGAAGGTGTATGCCAAATCTGAGCTCAATCGGCCAATTGGTTATCGAGAAATCGTGGTGGCCGATTTGAAAAGCATTGTTTCGAGAAAAACAAAACGCTTAAAGAGGTTGGAGACGTCGAGTTGAGTCAAACGACTACTCATGAATGTTATTCAATGAACCTCAAAAAAATGCATACGAGGTATAAATTTATCCTGTAGATGCTAATTTTTCGATAAAACATATAATGAAAAGGCAAAATTAGGCATTTTATATTTTTATTACGTAAATGAGAAAAACTTTTGTGTTGGTACCAACTTGAAAAAGTAAAACATTATCGATGATTATTATGAAAGAACGGCGTCAGCAAATGTTTTATACAAGTCAGAATGAAATTTTGAGTCACTTATAATTATGCATATTTATATTTATGTCACGAGATAATTTATTATTACCATTAGTTAACATTAAGTGTTGCCGAAATACGGCAACTTTGCAGACACTGAGATTGACAGCAATTCTCTTCATTTTGCCCGGCAAAATTCGTACTCTTTCATAAAATCTTGATAGTTCAATATTAAATACACATGGTTTACGATGGGCAAGATGGGGTTTTTTTCTCAACATTTACAAAGGTTTAGTTTGGGTTAGTCCGTTGTTCGAAATCGTTTATCTTGTGCTAAATAGCCAAAAAATAATAATCACCCGTACCGTGAACGGCTTGCCCCTCTAACCGCACGTAAAACTACATACAAAGTTCCATCTGGCATATTATCGATATTATTTTTTAAATGTTAAACGTCAAACATTAACCCAAATCGCCATTCGGACAATACTTTCGTTTATTAACAAGTAAACAACGAATTATTTCCCAACCTTTTCAAAAGTAACCACCTGACTGCATGCAACTATAAAATTCTACTGTCTACAAAGATTCCAAATGTGCACTCCACATCTTAAAATAGATTTTTTTTGCAAAAACATCAAATTTGTACGCCTAATTTTGTTTTCTACAAAACTACGTTTTAAATATAATGTTTTAGCTAATAAAAATGATTAATCGTAGAAAAAAAAATTACGCATACACTTCATTCAAACATTCGCCATTCGTAAGTTTTTTCAACTCCTCAACCCGAGTAAAAATGAATATATATAAACATATATAATTGTATATTAATTGATCATATACAATTGTATGCAAAAATGGGCCCGATAGAATTTTATATATTTGTATATAAACATATACAATTGTATTTACTAATATACAGTTATGTACGATAGTATTTGAATATATATATTCATATACTATTCTCATATACTATCGTACATAACTGTATATTATTAAATACAATTGTATACGTTCATATCCAAATATATAAAATTCTATCGGGCCAATTTTTGTATACAATTGTACATGATCAATTAATATACAATTATATATGTTTATATATATTCATTTTTACTCGGGAATGCAAACGCCCATGTGCTGGAAACGAATTCTACTTCTATTGTAGACCCAAAGATTGGTTCGTAATATTGTAACGAATGAAGCGAGGACATGACCATCTCAATATCATTCGATATCGCATACATCACCCTTCACTTCTGGTACGTCCTCAATAGATTTTTTTTCTATTATTTCACTTTTTTTACCAATGAACTTTGCATTTCTCCACCAAACTTCATTTTTGAGAGAAAACCGTGGGCATCGGTGAGCATCGATCTTTTTTTTAAAGAATGACAGGTGGCCCATGGACAGGAAGCATGCAATATGCCATCTGCTCGTACTGAATGAAACCAAAATATAGCTGTACACCGTACACTAATATATATGTGCGTGTGCGTGCGTGTGTGTGTGTGTGTGTGTGTGTGTGTGTGTGTGTGTGTGTGTGTGTGTGTGCGCGCGTGTGCGTGTGCGTGTGTGTGTGTGTGTGTGTGTGTGTGTGTGTGTGTGTGTGTGCGCGCGTGTGTGCGTGTGCGCGCGTGTGTGTGTGTGTGTGTGTGTGTGTGTGTGTGTGTGTGTGTGTGTGTGTGTGTGTGTGTGTGTGTGTGTGTGCGTGTGTGTGCGTGTGTGTGCATATATACATACCTGTTACATCCTAAATATGAACAAAAGGGATGGACGTACACGCACGCATGAAAAGCAACCCCACGGAAATAGTGGGTGTTCTGCGTTGGGGGCAGCCCAGGATGAAGAATAAAGAAAAACAATCGGACGAGCATGAAACGAAACCGGGCCAGACTAAACGAAACGGAACGGAGCGGAATCGAGCGATAGGTGGCCAACTGAAGTATACTTATACACGGGAAAAGGATATTTTAAACCCGTTATGTCGACACAATATTGGCTATCGGCACATAATTGGCCGTTTTGAGAACGGTCCTTAAAATTTTTCTCAAAACGGTTGTTGAAATTATCTTGACGTGAATCTGCTTACGTAGTATCTATCTGGAGGTGATTTTGAAGTCATTAGGGCCGAGGCTGACTTGACGTTGAGTATGGGGACAATCGGCTACTATCGGCCACTCTTAGAATTGTTTGGGAATTGCCGATTCCGGTATACATATATGTACACGCTGAATGCAATGTTATACTTGTTATGCCAAGCGAGTACCACCACGTTGAATCTGATGATGCTGTAACGAATGTACTCGCGAGTAACGAGATAATATTATCCAACCGCTTTCTAGCCGGCCACGTGCTTTTCATTGCGTAAATATTTGCCGATATTTGAGTCGCAGGCTGCCGAATCTAGACATTTTTATTTATATCGCGTGAAATCATTTTCCGTTTGAAGGAGGACACGGCTATGACGGACCGATAAAGGTCGTTTTTCCGATTTTCTTTGTTTGGGTTTGTTTGGATTTTGGAAAAAAAGGTATATTATCAGGTATACATTAAACTTATTTCGTGTAGATTTTTTTTAAACAGAAATGAATTAATTTCACGGCCAGATCATTAACTTGATAATGGTTGGTGTAAAAAATGAAAATAATAAAGTATTATAATCTATATAAATTTAGTACTCGTTTTACGCAAACGTTTTTCGAAAGGAAAAAAATCACACAATCGCGGGTTTAAAAAAAAGTAATTTTGGCGAAATTTTCACTTAATTCGGACCTTTCAGAAAAATGAAATTAAAAAATACTCGACCAAGTGGAAGTCGGGTCTCGCTCTACTAGGGTTCCGTCCATATGACTAATTAGCTTTTTTGAAACTAGATTTTTCATTAGGGAATGCTTTTTTCTGCCTTAGTTCTTAGGTAGTACTAAACTGAAACCATATGGGGTGATGATAGTTAAAGAATGCTTTGTATACTCCTGCTGTGAGCTAGAAGGTAAAGAAAAGCGTTTTTTCGGGATTTTTTTAGCGGAAAAAAACACATGAGCCTAGTAAACATTGAAGTATCTTTTCAAGTATATTTGAAATATGTTTAGAAAAAATTCAACATGAAACCATAAATGAACACATTTATCAGCCTATTCCATGTGCGCCTTGCCACTGCAGTCCCAAATCGGCGGGAAAGATGCAGCTCGTAATTCTTTACTGAACCAAATAAACCAATAAAATGTTCAATTGTCATATATTTTTGTTTTCTGGGTGAATTAAGAAAAGATTGGATAAATCGTAAAATTCAAACTTTTCTCAGATTTGAAAAAAAAGTGTTAGAATAAACATTTTAACGTGCTATAAAAATTACTTAAAAAGACTTTTTCAACGACTCTTTTAATTCACTTTGAAGAGATATTCATACTGAAGATAAATGAACTTTGGTTTGATTCAATGGGTCGTTTATTTTTTTTGCTATCACGCCCGCCAATTTGGAAAAACCGTGAAAGTGAAAACTGGAGGAAACGCGCTTCGAAGTTTTCAATAGGAGAGAATATCAATATCAAATATCGATCGCTTCTCTGCTTTCGGCCTTGTATTTTCAAAAAAATTTACAATTGGCCTCTGTAACTTTGTGAATATATTCTTGGATAGTTTATCTATCGATTTAAGCAATAAAAAAATGATTTTTCGGACCTTCTAATTCAGGCCTTGAGTACGAAATCCTAAAAACGGCTACGTACAACGATAACTTGGTCAATTTTTAATATTTCTACTCGAACATTTTTCACTATTTATTGTATATGTATACTTTGAGAAAATGAAAAAAAAATCGCTTTTTACCCGTCATAGTTATTGAGGGAACCGGAAGTGAAGTGGGAAAAGTCTCCGCGGATGGGGCAACGATAGCATTGAAGATCGGATGAGATCAAAATTGCGATAAAACCATTTTGTTTATTCGTTAGTTCATAGGTTTTGTTTTTTTTTTGCTGTATCTCTCGCAGCGGAGATCCGGACAAAACGGACTATTTTGGTAACACCGCACTACATCTGTCGTCCGCTCGTGGCCACGAGTACTGCGTCAAGTTTTTGGTAAAGTTCGGCTGCAACATATGGTCCCTCGACATCGACAGACACTCGGCTCGCGAATTGGCCGCGATAAACGGCCGAGAAATGATCCTCCAGTTCCTCGATCTCGCCCAGGTCGAGCAGGAAGCGACGAATCGCAAAAAGTGCAAAATGCTGCGGGAAAAGGCGGAGAAAGATGCTGAGAAAAGGTACAAAGTGTTCGAGAATCGTACGGGATCTTTGGTGAATGGAGGTTTAAATGTGTGGCAATGCATAGAGATGAACAATGAATGCACTGTTGTTTCGTTTGTTGTTAGCTTGTATGCAAAATTTCGGATCGATGCACTTACACGCTGAAGAATTATAACACTTTTAATTTGCAAAAGTTGCGCATGCACTCTTACGGTGCTGAAGTGTGCACCATCGAAATGCAACGAAAGTTCTTTTTTATTTTCCCATTCTCTTATATTTATTATAAAACAATATTTTTCGGCAGATTTATATTGTATTTTGGAATGCAAAAAAAGTTACTTTTATTATTACACAAAATGTTCTTCTGCAGATTCATATTATTCGTTGGAATGCAACTAAAGATCTTTCTCATTTTCTCGTTTTTCTCTTTTTATGATTATACAAAATGTTTTTCTGCAGATTCATATTATACGTTGCAATGCAACGAAAGTTCTTCTTTATTTCCGCACTCTCTTCTTTTTATTATTGCACAAATATATCGGCAGTTTTACATTCTACGTTGGAATGCAACGAAACATCTTTCTTATTTTCTCATTTTCCTTCTTTTTATGATTATACGAAAATCTTCTTCTGCAGATTCATATTATACGTTGCAATGCAACGAAATTTCTTTTTTATTTCCTCATTCTCTTTTTTTTTATTGCACAAAATCTTTTTCATTCTCTTCTTTTGATTATTACACAAAATCTATTTCGGCAGTTTCATTTTCTACCTCGGAATGCAACGAAAGTTCTTTTTTATTTTTTCATTCCCTTCTTTGTATTATTACACAAAAACTTTTTCAACAGATTTTGATTGTACGTTGGAATGCAACGAAGGTTCTTTATTTTCCCGTTCTCCTTTTTTTTTATTATTTCGCAGACATTTTTTGGCAGATTTGTATTGTACGTTGGAATGCAACAAAAGTTCTTCATTTCCGCATTTTCATTCATACATTATTACTAGGGATGTAACGATACCGATACGACACCGATAGATCGGCCGATATATCGGCATCGCCGATACGTTCTTCGCCGATTTAACCTTTTAAGGTCGGGGAAATTTCCTTTAAAATCGACTTTTTTTACATGCAAGATATCAATAAAATCGATGAATTTCTCAATTGGAGACCCAAGCCTAACTGCTGGTCGATATATCGACCAGCCCCGTCCGCAACGAAAAGTCCAATTCTACAAATTTATTTCAAAAAGTTTGAAAGCGTATTCCTATGTAATTTGATGCGCTGGATACGGGAAAGAAAATTTAAAAAAATCCTGGTAGCATCGTTGACCTTGAAAACCTCCATTTCAAGGTCAAATGTTTTTCTCTGCTATTTTGGCCTCAAAATTTATATACTCACATTGTGGATGCACTGAGTACAACAAAATGGGCATATATGTTGTAACTGTCATTCTGAAGAATATTTCAAGGACGCCGGGTATTATAGAAAAAGCTTCGTCAGGAAACATACTCACCGCCCAAAGTATGTCACAAGAAGACTGCAGACAAATCGTGCATTATTTTCAGAAATACTCCAACTTTCGCTCTTAGCGTGACCCAGAATCAACAACGTGGATGTGGCGAAAATGTGATGCCTTTAGGGTGCTTGATTTTCATGAGTCTCCTTGCCTAAATATTATGTGTCCCCTGGCTGGTCCATATATCGACCACTGCTGTCCTTAAAAGATTGACGAAAGATATCGATCCTATCAATTGACCTCGGTTGCTTCAGAGCGACTTTTTTTCAACTGCGGGTCTTATTCAAAATGATATGCGCAACCGATTGTCAGCAAATAATCTTAATGAGCTCTGCTTTCTTAACAAAAACCTCCCTAAGGTCAAGTTTGATTATTGACTATCTATGTCACAGCTAAAAGCTACTTACGTTAAAACCCTGTAGAAACCTGTATTTTTAGAGTTCAGTTCAATTTCAAGTTTAATCAGTACAATTTCAAGTTTAGATTACTTCAAGCACTAAACTTTGAATTAATAATAAATAAGTGAGTATAATTATATTTCTGTTTGATTTTGACACTCCTTTCGCTCTCGGTAGGTAGGTAAATAATTTTTCACATTTTCATCCTCTTGCTTAAGTACCTTTTTAATGTTTAGGTCATTGGTTAGTGTACAAAAAGAACAATTTTTATTATATCAATTTTTCTTGTAAATTTTTTCGGTAGCAGTATCGGTATCGCCGATACGTTGATATAATTATCGGTAGCGGTGTCGTATCGGCTAAAACAAGTATCGTTACATTCTTAATTATCACACAAAACCATACTCGGCAGCTTTATATTGTACGTCTCGCAATAAATATCTTTAAAAAATGGTCGAGGCATCCCGAGCATTTTTATAGAGAACATCTGCCTCAAGGAACCAAGCGATTCAGAAACATAAACTTCCATTGAGAGGATAAATGTCGAATAAGCTGTGAACGTCAAAATCGTGAGCACCCCGTGCAGATGGAACAGTAAAAATTAAAAAATAAAAATTCCATTGCATTCGAACGCTGCAAACTTCAATATCATGCACTCTTACAAGCCGTTGTTTCACTCCCACATATAACGAGAAAAAACGCAAATATATATAAAGGTATATAATGTTTTAGATTTTTCGTGTGGATAATTTATGTACAATAGAACCTTTCGATAAACTTCCGAAAAGCCCACACCTCCGAATAATTTAGAACTTTGTGTACTTGTGTACTTTGACTCGCTGATCACGAATATGATAGTGAAAATACCCGCAAATTTTATTTTCAAGATCAAAACTGAAAAAACGGTTTTTTCGTAGTTTTTCTATTTTATTTTGACAAATGTTGATCTTAGAGGAAAATGTTTTCTACGAAAGTTGTAGCCCATCAAAAGGCTGATAATTTATGTTGTATACAAATTTGTCTACAATCATTATTTTCCAAGAAAAATGGTATAATACTCCATTAAGTATATTTTTCTAAACTCCATTAGTTTCGATATTATCTACTTACGCACTTCACTGCATATGGGTCCAAATAAACCCAAATAAAATAAACACAAACAGCAATCAAAACAAACCCAAACGAACTCGGGTATGTTGAATCGTGGGGTGCGTAGAACACTGGGGTGGGTTTGTTGGGCACCTTGGATGGGCGTTGGACGCGTCGCACTCTAACGCGAGGAGGAGTTCGTAAAAATAATCTCGCCGACCAGCTTTGCGAACTTTTGTGGCGCCGCCGTGTAAAAAAATTAAACATTAAAAACATTTAAAAAAACATTAAAAAACATTAAAACATTTTTAAAAAAATGTATCGCCGATCTTAAAATTTGCTATCCCGGCAAAGCCACATAAGTTTTTTGTTTTTCTATTGCTTAACCTTCAATATTTTCCTATATTCACAAAAAAATTCCTAAAATCACAAAAAATAACAGAAAACAACATAAAATATAAAAAAACAGACTGAAATGCAAAAAAAAGCAAAAAATAGAATAGAAAACAAAAAAGCAAAAAAAAATATGCACTTTAAAAACTAAACTGTAACCTCCCCGTGGTAAAGTGCGTAAGTAGATAACATCGAAACTAATAGAGTTTAGCAAAATATACTTATTGGAGTATTATCTCATTTTCCTTGGAAAATAATGGTTTTAGACGAAACCTATATATAACATAAAATATCAGTCTTTTAATAGGCTACAACTTTCATAGAAGACATTTTTCTCTAAGATGAATGTTTGTTAAAATAAAATAGAAAAACCACAAAGAACCGTTTTTTTTTCGTTTTGACCTTGAAAATAAAATTTGCGGGTATTTGCGGGAAAAGAACTGTGAAAAAAAATCATCTGGAAATGTGTGCATCAATCGAGAACTTAAAATCTCGCCCACTTTTGCCTGGTGCCTCCCACACTTCCTAACAAAAAGCTCCTCCAGTCTGTCCATTATATGCGAGAATTCTCCAGATTGTTTATTTCTGATAAGACGTGCGTTCGCAAGCTCCTACCTTTCTTCGAATCGTAGCGAGGTATCGTAATTCTTTGTTACAAAATGGAGCTGAAAGTACGTCGGATCTGTTGCAGATTGAAGGAGTACGTAAAGAGACAAAAGACCGCGGACATCCGGGCGGAAAAAGAGCAAAAGAAGTTGCTGAAGGATCGAGCGAGGATGGACATAGAGTCGATGAACGAGAACAACGTGTTGCCTCACAGACCGAGCGTTCTCACGTTCAAAGGGAGAGTCAAGCCGTCTCAGACATTCAGCGACATAGTGGGCACGATCTCGACCGCGAACACCGGAACGACCAAGAGACGAGGCAGCGCTGGGTGCCGGAAAGCACTCGCGAGAAAAGCGGTTACCGATGACTTCAAAGTCGTCGAGGTGAGAAATTATCCGCCGCGAGAATTTCCATCTTGCGGTCCCAAAATTTGCCCCCTTTACGGTGAAAACGATCGCTTCTATGATTTTATTTATATATCGACTCGATCGATTTTGCCGAATTAGCAATTTTCTAATAACGAATAAGCCAAGTTTCGAAACTGTACGAATTTCTGGGTGAAAACGAAACTACAGTTTACACCGTGGCTTCAATTTGTTCAAGTGAAATTGCTGATATTTTTGTGTTGGAAATATCTGGAAAAGTGGGTACGGGGGCGTGTGTGTGTATGCAAAAATCCGTAATTATGCAAATGTGTAATTAAAATTGTTATGTATACAAGTTAGGGTGACACAATTTTGAGCTCTATTTCTCTTTCCTTTTTCTCATCATCCAATTATCTTTAAAAAAATATCCAATTATCCAATTATCTTTTCTTTTAAATGTCGCAGAAGCTGCGAGCAGTGAAAAAATATTTTAAGGTCGCTCAAGCCTGCCATATATTCAAGTTTTCATTAAAAAGACGATATTATTTCGTCTACTTCTCACCCATGAATTTTTCGCTTTATAATTTTTGAATTAACCTCGCGAAATCTTTTTTTAGATTCATTATGTTAATTGCTATAGCGCATATCATACGATTTTTGATATATGCAAAAATAACAAAAAGGCGGACATTAAAAAAAACGTATTTTTTCACCGTTTTAAGAAAAGAAAAATAGTGAATGTCAAAATTTTAAAAAATCCTCGATATGCGTTATAGCTATAATTGTAAAGAATAGGTGGTTCAAATTTCATAAGGATCGGTTCGGTAGTTTCGAATATTTTATCAACAAGCCGTCGAAAAACGTTGTTTCGAGAAAAACGCGTTTAACGCGGTCCTCTAGTTTCTCGGCTGTTTTTTTACGGCTTTTTCAATAATTTTTTACGGGCAAAGCATCAAAATAATCAATCTCATTGTTTTTGCATAATCTTTATTAACATTTAAATAAGCTTTACAAATTTTTTGAAGTCAAAATATATAATAGAATAAAGGTTATAGTGGCCGACAGGAAGACATCAAGTAAAAGAGGTGCTTGACGGTGACCAAGATTGCGGCTGTTCTGCTTATCTGAAACCAAAAAACCAAACGGCATTTTAATCTTCATATTTAAGACTAGCGATTGAACTAGAGTGAATTCTAAATTACAAAAATTGACGTTTTTATACACTTTTTAACATTACATTCTATTTTTTACTCATTTTTTCTTAAGTTTTTCGCTCGTACAAAAAAAACTATCGAAGCAATCATGATAATCCTAGTTCAATCGCTGGCTTATAACATATTAAAGATGCTGTATAAATTTGAACAAGATCGGTGCAGTAGTTTCTGAAATATCGTGGTCACCGTTTCGAAAAATGGTGTTTCGAGAAAGACGCGTTTGAAAGTTCGCGCATGTGATGTATACTAAAAATTTCATCTCACCGTCAATCTGCTATGCCTGGACCATACAATAGGCCTTCCTCTTCTTCTTGCAAGTCACGCAGAGCTGCTCCGTTTTCCCTTTTCGCGATTCGGGCCTGTTTTACAACATCACTCGTGCGCCTTTCTGAACGGTCGATCCGAGAGCTATCACGCTGTTGAACATATCCTTTAGCTTGTGGGCCGATTTTCACTCCCATGGTTTCCAAGGTCTTCAGGATAGATTTGAATCCTTCGTTGAAGATTATGACAGCGAGAAACGTGGCGATTTCAACCACTTTTGGCCCAGAATGGAGGTGCTTCGGAGCAAAAGTCCAGATTAACGAATTGAGCGACTCGTTATTATTTTGAGTTTCCGCTCTCAGGCAACTGCTTAACAATTCTTCTTTGGATAAATCCTCATAAATTGGCTTTATAACTTTTTGAACTGCTTCAGAAAGAGGCGGTTTATTGTGTTTGAATTGCTCAGCCTTTCCGAGAAGCTCATACCTGCTCCGTTCCAGGGCCGTAACTTGTGAACCACTTCGAATATCGAAAAATCCTTTGGCACACATTTTCTATACATGTTGTAGATGTGATTTATGAGAAAAAAAAATCGATTTTTTCGACCCGAGAAACTAGAGGACTGCCTTAAAGTTTGTTGGGGTTACATACAAAAAAAAATTCTTTATGTATTTCGAAAGTGTATTTATTAAGAGTAACAACTTTTATATGAATATCTATAGTATAAACCTGTGAAAAAAATTCATGAAAATAGCCTTTCTAGCGTCTAAAGTGAGAAGACCCCTTAAGTGATGTTCCTTGTAAGTCTCAAAAATGGTGAAGAAATATTTCCTTTAAAAAAAATCAACAAATTTTGTTCTCACCTAAAGGTATCTCCCCCCTTAAAATCCTTAAGTCTATTTTTGAGACGGAATTCACAAGTTCACACGAACCTACGAGGTAGGTTGAATGGAGTTGACGGTACATGATAAGCAAATAAAAATGCAGATCGAGGAGGGCGGCAAGAGATCGGTAAGAAGTCTCACCGGTCTGAGACGAGATTCCGAAGTTATGTACGTGGGCACTTACGAGACTCAAGCGCAGCAACAAATCGGCAAGAGAGGCAGAATATCTGACGTCTGGGGGACCCTCAGCAAAGCTCAGAGCACACCGGATTTACTCGGGGACCGGGATTACGACGAGGACGAGATCTACGACGAGGAAAGTTTGCATCGAACCGGAACAATGAAGAACGTCGTTGAGGAAGCTGTGCTGCTGCAGGAGCCTGCGAGTATTTTCAACAGGCCTGGCTTTGGTTCCGTCGCGTTCAGGAGATCGGTTAGTTCCTGGACCGGAGTTCCTCCTACTGTACAACTTTGTTGTTACTCACTACTGGAAGCTTGTTTGCGTTTAGAAATTTCGCTAGGCGAATGGAATTTAGCTTAAGGAGTTAAGCCACAGTAATGGGTATAAAATCATGTACGAATTTAACAATTTTTTTTCGTATGGAAAAGTGATTCACTCATAAAATTAATTACACATCTTTATAGTATGAATATCAAGCTGTTAGAAAATATATATTTTATTTTTCGATGCACAAAATGGCGGACTAGTAATATTTTCGGGTGTTATCTTTTTTTTTGGGCGCTCCGCGGCATTACATTTAGCATCCACAATTTTTTACCTACAACAAAAAACAAAAATTCTCGTCAATCTACATGAGAATACCTAGAGAAGTACCTACGGAATTTGAAAAATATTGTTTTATTCAAAATTTGTAGGTATTTGAATGAATTTTCACTGAAAAATTTCGTATAGAACTGCTCATAAAATGAAAAGTTTTCGATTAATCAGAAATTCCGTACGTACTTCTCTGCGAAGTGCAATTAGGAATATAACTTTCAAATTTGAAGTAAATCGAGTGAAAATTGTTGAAGTTATTTGTCACGCCAATTGGAAAAAAGCTGTTTCGAGAAAAACGAAAAAAAAATTGTCTTGCTATAAATTGAATAGTAACGTATTCTTATGATGATAGAGCACCGTTTTAGAGAACAAAAAATCGATTTTTTGAAAATTCTAGTGTGGCCTTACCCTTTAAAAACTCGTCTCTCGCGTGTCCATAATTATCTCTTTTACGAATTTATCGTGCTCAGTGTATTGGTCAATCGACTCGTGGCTGAAAAAAAGAGGAATTTTCGTAATTTTTTTTCCTGGGAAAACGTTTGTAGATTTGAATTTTTTTAAATGCAGACGGCTGTGTGAAAAACATCCTTCGCGGCGACCACTGCTGCCCGGAAACAAATCATCCGATTTAATAAAATATTGATTTTTTTTAATAGCCGCAGTCCAAATTGAAGGAATCAATTTTTGGTCAAAAAACGCTCCATCTATTAAGTAAAAGAAAACTATGCAGCGAAAAAACAATTCCTTCGTTCGAGCACTGCTTGTTTATGTGTAAACAAAGCTTGCAAATTTTGAAATTGATTCGTGCAGTGATTTTTTAGATATCGTGGTTAACGATTTTGAAAAAATCATTTTGAAAAAAAAACGCGTTTAAAGTTCTCCGGTTCGCGGAACCTATAAACGCCCATAACTCTCTCAATTTTCAACCGATCGACGTGAATTTTCCGAGCCCGTGGACCCTCTAAGAAACAAAAACATTTGGAAAACAAATTCTCCCGTTATTTCTTATGATTGCACAATAATCGTAGCTCACAATTTTTTTTGCCAAAAGATCTCAAAACTAGAAACTTCAAGCTTGAAAATGGTTTTTTTCTATTTTGATAGGACCATTTTTCACATGGATAGAGCGCCTAAAAAAATACTTAAAAAATGGAAGACATTTTCCGTTCCTTTGATTGTTTCGAGTATTCTGTATTATAAATACTCCGCGAAATCGCTGATTAATGTAAAAAGTCGATACTTTTTCGGGCCGTCACAGTATCAAAATCCCTCACTAAGCAACATGAGTTCTCAATCTTCACGATAATGAAGTTTGCATCGTCGGGATGCAACGAAACTTTACTAGCCCTATCCTTTTTTGGCAAATTTGGGTGGCAAAAATCACTCACCCGTTTTTTAGAAGTCTCATCAGAAATCCGTAGCCCAATTTTGCAGGATAAGATTTTCGATGACGAAGGAACTGAAGAAATAAATGAAAAAAAGGGATTTCCATTGCATTCCAACGGTGCAAACTTCAACACCATAAATATTTTATAAAGTAATTAAGGGGCTCCATCTACCTAGAAGTCCGAAAAAAGACAAATTTCGATTTTTTTTTTCTGGGAAACGATTGGTGAAAAAGAAACGCATTTTTTTAAACACAAAGATACATAAATTGAGAGCCTTTGAAAAAAAAACACCAAAATACAGAAAAGCAACAAAAACAAGGCCGTCGACCGATATTTTTTTCGCGGCGTTTGGCGGTGGACACTCTGCAGCTTCAACGGTCCATCTGAAATCTAAAAACCAAATGAGTTATTTAAGTTAACAATAAATGCGAGTCATTGACGATCGTTGATATATCAACTAATTTTTTTTTAACAGAGTGCCGACGAATTGAAACTCGAGCATACACAATCTATGGAAAAAGTCGTCATTTTTACGTAACTATTAAAAAATGATGATCGATATTTAAAAACAGTGAGATCGTTGTTGTTGTTGTTTTTTTGTATTTTTTTTTGTGTTTTTGTTTTAAGGTAGTACCTCCACAGAAGAGTTGAATTAAGAAATGGTTGAAATTTGACATATACGTTATTTAGTACATTATCCAAACATCTGTGCAATTTGAATAAGTTTGACCACCCCAAACCTGAGATATTTACACTTAAAGTTGGCTTGGTTTACACGTAACAAATGCGTTATGATGGGCAAACAGAGCATCATTAATCCTACCGTCAAAACTAAAATTAAGAAATTGATAAAAAAACGAGGATAAGCTACAGTAAGATATCACGAATAATGTGGCAAAAAATGAGAATGATTCACCATCTAGTTTCCAAGATATAACCATGAGAAGCCTTCCCCATTTTGGTGCAAAGCCTGGCAAAGCCTGAAAAAAACCAATTGGGGCAAAGCATGTACAGTCCCGGCAAAAAGTTTACTGACAATGGTCGATCAAAAACACAATACAAGATATATTTTACGGCAATAAATGATATCCATCGTATTATCTACTAGTACCGAGTCAATATTGCGTAGTTTTTAATTTTATTCATTACTAATTAAACCAATTATCAATCTTTTAAATATGAACATGGTATGTAAACTTTTGGTTGAGATTTGCGCAGAGGAACTACCTTAAAGGCTCTCAATATACCTTTGTGTTAAAAAAAATGCGTTTCTGTTTCACCAACCGTTTCCCAGAAAATAATGGCTAATTCGGCACTTTTTCGGGCCTCTAGGTAGGTGAAGGCTCTTAAGGGGCTATACCAGTGTGAACGCTGAAAATTTGGGTGATTTTCGGGAATTTTTTGGAAAAAAAAGTACTCAATTAAATGTTTCGAAAAATTAAGAATATATTTGCCTATATTTGACCTATATTACATAATTTTTTCATAGAAATATATTGAGATCCAAGCGACTTATGCGCTGCCTTCGGAGGCGCCAAAAAAAAAAGTTCCTCCACTGCTGACATGATTCCGGCCGACTGAGTAGCTGAAACCGAAAAAGGAAAAAATGTCGTTAAACTGGAAGGTATTTCCTGTACAATGACGTAGGATTTTCGAAAAATATCAAAATCTAACAAAATGGCGTTGTTATGAAAAAAGTCTGTATTCTTGCCTATAAAATGGTCGTTTTTTTCAATGCCAAATCGTCAATTTTCATCCAATCAAAAATATCCTACGTCATTGTAGAGTAAATATATTCAAGAGTACTCAGTTAAAATTTCAAGTCAATCGGATAATTGCGAAGTCAATAATTGAGTGACATTGTCACTCAAAAGTGACAATGTCAGCAAATTTGAAAAATCTCATTTCGAGAAAAACGCGTTTAAAGATTTAACTATCGATTTTCGCAAGATAAAATGATTACAGATACGGCCTTGAAATTTTTACAGGATATTCTTGAAAGTATAAACTGTCGAAAAGGGCAAAAAAATCGATTTTTTAAAAATGTCACACTGGTACAGCCCCTTAAGATTTGATTCACCATTACAATTTTGACATTCACACTTTTTCCCTCAGATAACAGCCACCCTGGACAACCTGCCGATCAATCAAATGGACGGCCAACATCGGCAGAGTCACGCGTTCGCGAACGGTTCCCTCGACGACTCGATGAACGTTCATCGAAACGGGGCGAACGGTCACAACAACGAGGAGATCAGCATAGGAAGCGCCGGAAGTCTCGCGCGCAGGCAGAACATGTGGGACGACGATAGACTTTCCGGTAAACCAAAAAAAAAGCAGTGTCAAAACTTCTCTTATTTTTTCAATTTTATCGAACACTGGAGAAAAATTATTTTCTCTTTTTGGAGAAAAAATTAAGATTATATCGAAAGAAAATAAAAATGTCCAAGGGGAGGACGAGACGGACGAGACTGACGAGGAGTGGACGCCCCTGCAGCGATTTCTCGTCGCCAACAATCTCACCTCGATTCAGAGCATCCTCGAGGCGGAACAAATAGATCTCGAGGCCCTGATGTTGTTGACGGACGCGGACATAGCGGCCCTCAAACTGCCCCTGGGCCCGCGGCGGAAACTGACCAACGCGATTGCCGATAGGAAAGAAGACCTCGAAGCTCCGGAAAAGATCATCAAGGATACCAGGTTGTGAGGGTACTTTGCGTCGCGTTAGTTTTTTTTTTTTATCGCTACATTATTCGGAGGACCGAGAAACCATATTGATCTAGTGTACTGTACATCCGGTTGGAATGATCGAGGAATTATTCTTGCCTCAAAATAAAATAAGACAAGACGAAGCAAGATGAATCATTTTAAATCGTAAGCTGCGCTGTTGCGATTAAGAAAAATTCAATTATTTTGCACGCCGCGTAAAAATGTTGTGGATCGAGCTGATATTTGACATTTCGAGGGAAAAAGAAATTGATTGGGAGTGCCTTACTTTTTAATCCTCGTTTGTATCATTTTTCGGAATATTTTGTTTGTTATTTTTATTTCCAATGTTCCTTCGTATGCGGACTTTTGCGGTCCCTTTCGCTTTTCGCCACTTTACGATTTCCAGATCCAGTCGTTCTTTTGTTCAGACATGCCGTGCAGAAATTTGTTGGGGGGTCCCCGGATCAACATCCCTGTAGGGATTTCATAAGGAAGCCGCACGCAGCCCCGGATCTAGGATTTTTGCAAGCTGGGGAAAAAACTTGACATTGGCGCCCCTCTACTCCAGCATTTGAGATTAATGATTTTTTTTAACTCACAAACCAAATATACTGGGTGGGATTTTTGTGACCTTAAATAAATTTGCGCTCTTTATTACCCATTTGCTAATAACTTTTTCTCATGTGTGACATTGAGGCCTTAGGCCACAGTCACGGGTATAAAATCATGTGCGAATTTAACCATTTTTTTCGTATGAAAAAGTGATTTACTCATAAAATTAATTAGACATCTATTTAGTATGATGTCTAATTCCCAAAAAAAATATCCTCTCGTGATATTCTGCACAAATTTTTTGGGTAGTCCCAAGATGCAGCCACATCTCTGAAGGGATTTGTTTGGGGCACCGCACATAGGGAGTCCGCATTGGGATCCAGTTGGATTCTCCACTGTTCCCCGATGAACGCCGTTTGAGTATTCTTACCACGTTCGAATCGAAAATATGTGAAAAGTCACCAGAAAAAACTCGACGTGTTGCAACACAGCCTGCACGCTTCGCGGGTGTGTACGTGTGTGATGATGTTATGTCAAAGTGCAGTAAAACAAAAAAACGATCATTACGGTGGATTTTCAGTGACGTGACGCCAATTGATTTTTAAGAGATTATTTTTAAAGGGTTAGGCTACGGTGAAAATTACTAACACTCGTTCGTCACTTGACGCAACTCAAATTGAAGAGGAAGGTCGAACGTATGGTGCGGAAATTGTAAATTGAAGGTAACATTATGATTAGAAACGATAGAACTGCTAGTAAAACTTTAAACACGTTTTTTCCGAACGATTTTTTAAGGGGGGGGATACCTTTAGTCGAGAAAAAAACTGCTGATTTGCATGATTTTTATTTAAAAGGAAAGCTTTTTTCACAATTTTTGAGACTTAGGGTATGTTTTGCTAGGGTACTGTGAAAGTGATGAATTCGACTCGTTCGTCGCCCGAGGCAACTCAACTTCAAGAGGAAGGTCCAACGTATGGTGCGGAAATCGCAGATTGAAGGTAACATTATGATTAGAAACAATAGAACTGCTAGTAAAACTTTCAACGCGGTTTTCCGAACGGTTTTTTAAGATTACCTTCAGGCGAGGAAAAAATTGCTGACGCATGCTTTTGTATTAAAAGGAAGGATTTCTTCACCATTTTTGAGACATGGGTATGTTTTAGTACTACTTTTGGCTGTTGAATGGTTTTTTTTTTGTATTAATCTTTGCAAATGGTGCAGGTATGGCGCGGTCTTTTAAACGGGTTGCGGCAGATGTCAGACGGCGTGACACGTAGCATCGGCGGGATTAAGGGGGGATTATCTTTTTTTTTCGCAAAATTTACCGCTTTTTGGGAATTTTTTTGTGAAGAAAGTATACAACGGAAAACTTGTGAAACTTGGCATATAGTTTTATTGATCTGTTTACTACATACAAAAAAATCTTTAAACAATTTCATAAAAAAATCCGCTTCCCACGCCCCTCGATGCGCGATGGTCCTTTTTTGATGGTGTGCACGATTTCTCAAAAACTATTCAACCGATTGCCTTCAAATTTGGACAGAATGCTCAGCTGACATCCTTTTATCGTTTGATGAAGCAAAAAAGCAATACGTTTAATAGTTTTTTATTTATAACAAAAAATCGATCAATTTTTTTCGAAAAATCGATACTTCAAGTTCAACACGTCACCAAATCGTCAATTTTTTTTCCCTTCTCCGAACGATAGCTATATGTGTCTAAAGTAAAATGCTTTTTGGGTTTTTGTTGCAGGATGAACGTGAAGGCTGTAATCGTGCACACCATCAAAAAAGGACCATCGCGCGTCGAGGGGGGTGGGAGGCGGATTTTTTGATGAAATTGTTTAAAATTTTTTTTGTATGTAGTAAACAGATCAATAAAACTATATGCCAAGTTTCACAAGTTTTCCGTTGTATACTTTCTTCACAAAAAAAATCCCAAAAAGCGGTAAATTTTGCGAAAAAAAAGACAATCCCCCCTTAATCTGAAAAAAAAACCAACGAAGATTATGCTTTCATTAAGGTAGTACCTCCACAGAAGAGTTGAATTAAGAAATGGTTGAAATTTGACATATACGTTATTTAATACATTATCCAAACATCTGTGCAATTTGAATAAGTTTGACCAGCCCAAACCTGAGATATTTACACTCAAAGTTGGCTTGGTTTACACGTAACAAATGCGTTATGATGGGCAAACAGAGCATCATTAATTCTACCGTCAAAAGTAAAATTAAGAAATTGATCAAAAACGAGGATAAGCTACAGTAAGATATCACGAATAATGTGATAAAAAATGAGAATGATTCACCATCTAGTTTCCAAGATATAACCATGAGAAGCCTTCACAATTTTGGTGCAAAGCCCGGCAAAGCCTGGAAAAAAAAATTGGGGCAAAGCCTGGACAGTCCCGGCAAAAAGTTTACTGGCAATGGTCGATCAAAAACACAATACAAAATATATTTTACGGCAATAAATGATATCCATCGTATTATCTACTAGTACCGAGTCAATATTGCGTAGTTTTTAATTTTATTCATTACTAATTAAACCAATTATCAATCTTTTAAACATGAACATGGTATGTAAACTTTTGGTTGAGATTTTCGCAGAGGAACTACCTTAACACTCATACGCAGAATATGAACCAAGGAAAAGTGAGAAAAGTTCAAAATCAATGTAATGGTACGCTTTGGAACAAAAAGATTGAATTTTCCAAAAAAAAATGGGTTCATTTTGCAATAAAAAAAGTATTTTTTTATTTTCGAGAACATTTTGTCATGTTTTAGACAATAAGGTGAGAAATATTTATGCCAAATTACATCAGAATGGGTCGATCAGTTTTTTAGGTATACGTCACAACACTTTTGAAAATGCAGTTTAGAAGACCGTGCCATACCTCCACCATTTTGAAAGATTAATAAAAAAAATTACCATTCAACAGCCGAAAGTAGTAATAAAACATACCCTAACTATCTAAAACGGTGTAGAAGTATGTCCTTTTCAAAAAAAGTCAAGAAAATCAGCAAATTTCTGCCTGGCCTAAAGGTATCTCCTTCCATAAAACGGTGTACACGATGTATCGACAGCTAATGAACGGATTGACTTGAAATGTGTTACAATTATTCAGTGTCATAGTAGTTTAGTCTTGACGGACGTTTTTCTTCTCAACATTTTTTTTTCATTAGTTATGAACAATAATGTAATTTTCTCGAAAAATAATGGGGGAATCCCTGAGGATTCAAATCAGTTTCGTACATGGGATTCCAATGGTAAATCCCGATTAGAATCCAATTTAGTGACATTCAAGTATAGGGATCCAAGGCGATGAGCCTAGAGCTTGAACTATCGGAGCTTATTCTATTACACGTATTATTTCGATATCAATAAGTTGTAATATTGGAACACCGGTATTTCTATATTTTCCGATATTCATGGGAGAATTTGATTAAAAACGTTAGCAGATTGCAAGTGAAGATGGAAGTTGTAGAAATAATAGTGTATAACTAAGTGAAACCACAGTATTTATTAAAAATGTCCGTCTTTTATTGAGAACTTAAGGGAGACTTTGTCCTTGGAGTGCCATATTTCAGCTGTTTACATTTTATTTTTTTTTAAAGGAAACGTGTGAAGCTTTTTGAGTGCGGTTTTTTTCTTTCTTTTATTCATGATATACAGAACATTAAAAAATGTTTTTTTTTTTAAACCAAAATGACGGTCGTTGCAGCTCCGCGAAAACAGGTCCTCAAATCGCGGGAGGTAAACGGCTGACATCACTGCCCCCTCTTTGTTGATCTGAAACACAAATTCAAAGCATATTATCAATCTGTGACCCTTTGGTCATGGAATGACGGATGGGTTTTTCGTTTAGTACAAATTTCGGAAAATGGCGGCAATTTAAAAAAAATCGAATTTTCGCGTTTTTTTTTCGCATAAAAAGATAAATAATAAATGCAAAAATGTATCTATCGAAAAAACGATCCGTCATTCCGTGAAGACATATTTTCTGAGTATGCTCTCCAAATTCCAGGTCGATATGTTAATTGCAGCGGTCAGGACAATGTCAGCAATTTTTAAAAACGTGTTTTCGAGAAAAAACGCGTTTAAAGTTTTGTAATGTGTTTACACAAATGTGTTTATAATTACCGCTAATCGGCAATGCCTGGTCCATAGAGGCATCCCTCCTCTTCTTCTAGCTGCTCATGTTGAGCCGCTAACATCTCCCGCTGCATTTCAAGGACAAAGTCTCCCTTAATTTATTATACATTTCTAAATGTAGTCTGCCACGTTCTGAAATATATCCAACCCACCATAAAATAAATAAACAAAGAAAAAAACAAACAATAGGAACTTTTATGGTAATAAAAAAGTAGTAAATAAGCAAAATAAAAATTAGTAAGTTTCATGCAAGTCGGCGAGTAGTTGTTACAAGAATGCAAACAAATGGCATAGTTTGTGGCAGGCAGGAAACAGCATGGCCACTTTAATTAACGAAATTGAGATTGATGAAACGATGGCTGCAAAAAGAGAGAGCATCTGAAGTTTCGTCTATCAGAAACGATCTTACCTTATTGCAGGTGTAAGCCGCGGAAGACACGACCCTTTCTGATTCCACACTCGTGGATAAATAAGTTGACACTGTGGAAATATTTAAGGTTGTTATGGGGTTAAGTCAACAATTTACCACCGAGCTGAATTTTTTTCAGGACCTTTATAACCTCTTTGCTGATCATCCTGTGCAGTTTCAATACGATCCACAGGACCGTTTTTTAGAAAAAAAATCGACAACTCGACGTATTTCTCGAGCTAATTACATTACGCTTATGGAAAACTCCCGATCATTTGTGAGTACATTATTAATATCTGCTAAGTGAATGTTACCACAGAGCTCGAAACCACTTTTTCAAAGTCCGTGTTCACTGCCGTTTGAAAACTACATGACCGATTTATTTCAAACTTGGTACACACTTTCTACATATAAAATACCTCCCCCAAACGGTTAGTTTGAGATTTTTTTTACATTGAGGGGGTTTTCCATCCCCAAAATGGCGGAATTTTTCGTGAAAAATAGCACTTTTCACTTTACAAGGCCACCAAAAATTTAGAAATGAAAAAAAAATTATCAAAGACCGTTGGGGGGGAGGATTTGATGATACTTTGACTAAATTTTAATGGTACTTGATTTCAGATAATTTCTAGCTGAGATACAGTGAACACCGCAAATCGTGTTTTTCCAAAGGCGTTCTTGGAAAAGCTTTGTCACCGGCTTGTTTGTGGATATTTTCGCGTACAAATTTCACGGAATGTTCTTGAAATGACACTTAACAATGTACAAAAGGTTTCAATAAATTTACTCTATCCATATAGATGAAAAAAATTCGCAAAAAAGTGTTTTTTCCACGCTGAAACCCCTACCCTTCACTTAAGGCGTCTGGCCACCCTCACCGCTCGGAAAATGGGTATACTTTTTTTTATTCATAAACTCGAAAGTATAAAACAAAATATTTTTTAACACAAGAAAAGAAACGGCTTTAAGAATGCCTCAAATGAATTTTAGTTTAGAATATCAAAAAAAGTCGACGCTGCAGAAATTTTCGGGCAGGCTCTACGCACGACACGCGCGTATGTTGCTGCAGGTGTATCAGCGTGAGGTGCATGTGAAGAAAAAAAATAGCTTATTCGTGAATAGTGTCGTTACAATGTAGCGTAGCGATGTTTTTTTTCGATCCTTAGGGAAATTATAGTCAGCCGAAGGAAAAAAATGTGTATTTTTCACCGAAATTTCACGAGAAAAAACGGCAATAAAAAAACTAATCAAGTAATCGCAAAAATCCTACGTCACCTTTTAGACAATGTATATCAAAGTATTGTGTACTAATTTCACAGCGATCGGACCGATAGTTTACGAGATTTACTTGAAACCGTTTCGAAAAATGTCGTTTCGAGATAATCGCAACAGAAAGTAAACGTGCCGTTGTTCGGCCGACGGTGCGGTTTTTGTGAGTCCGACCTTCAATCAGCGATTCCTGGTCCATACAAGTCCCCTTTGACAGCTGGATTAGCATCCTAGGCCTCTTTTTGAGAAGATCTACGTGCTTGGCGTGTCTCTTTCGTGTTTTACGAAACACACTTTACAATACCAACTACGGCTTAAGGGGCTATACCAGTGTGACACTTTTAAAAAATCGATTTTTTTGTTGCCTTTTTCGACAGTTTATACTTTCAAAAATATCCTGTAACATTTTCAAAGCCGTATCTCTAATCATTTTATCTTGCAAAAATCGATAGTTAAATCTTTCAACGCGTTTTTCTCGAAATGAGATTTTTCAAATTTGCTGACATTGTAACTCAAAGAGCAATTATCCGATTGACTTGAAATTTTAACTGAGTACTTTTGAAAATATTTACTCTACAATGACGTAGGATATTTTCGATTGGACGAAAATTAACGATTTGGCATAAAAAAACGACCATTTTATAGACAAGAAAAAAGACTTTTTTTCATAGCTACGTCATTTTGTTGGATTTTGATACTTTTCGAAAATGCTACGTCATTGTGCAGGAAATACCTTTCAGTTTAAAGACATTTTTTCCTTTTTCGGTTTCAGCTACTCAATCGGCCGGAATCATGGCAGCAGTGGAGGAACTTTTTTTTTTGGCGCCTCCGAAGGCAGCGCATAAGTCATTTGAATCTCAATATTTTTCTATGAAAAAAATATGTAATATAGGTCAAATATGGCCAAATATATTCTTAATTTTTCGAAACATTTAATCGCGTACTTTTCTTCCAAAATATTCCCGAAAATCACCTTCAGCGTTCACACTGGTATAGCCCCTTAAGGAGGCTGCTCGGGGTCTTTGCGGGGCAGGCGGCAGAGGGAAACGCATATGCTTAAGGGGTTACCCTCACTTGCGGTTTTGAAAAAATCGATTTTTTTAAAGTATAAGTATCTGAGAATATGTCCTGAAAAATTCAAGTCGATCCGAACAAAATTGACTGAGATGTGATCGTTGAAAGAGAAGAATCCGCGTTGAAAGAGCGTTGAAAGAGAAACTTTAAACGCGTTTTTCTCCAAATGGCATTTCTGAAGTCGGTGACCAAAATTACTCGAACACTAATAAACCGATCTTCTTGAAATTTTGCAGGCTTATTTAATACATAAAAATGTAGTCTTTAATCGTTCGATTTTTTTTTTCGAAAAAAAATGGCCGTTTCATAGCCAAAAAACGGCCGTTTTTTTTCGTTAAAATCGAACCATTAACTTTGACTGTCCGCCATTTTGTGAAAAATGAATATTTTTTAAAATCCTTCGATTAAAGACTAGTTTATACTTATATACGACTAAATCCATCCGCATTTTTTTCAGATGATCCACTTCGCCGCAATGTTGGTCACCGCAAACCGTGTATATAAAAACATTATTTCATTGACGGCCATTTGCCACTAAACAATGTAATATTTTTCAATAAAAAAATTACTGAAAGTTCTTCAAGATGTGTTCTTTAAGATGGTATATTGATCGATTAAAAAAGTTTTGTAGTTTTCTTCAAAAAAATTCATGAAAAAGGCCTTTTTTGCGCTACAAGTGGGGGTAACGCCTTAAACACGGGCGCCTATAACGGCTGCCAACCCCGAATAATCAAATGTTCGGTTACGTGAAATAAATAAATTTCAGCTCATCAATATGTGGAATGCATATAATTGACCGTTTAGAAATATTAATCTTTTTTGTTTATTTACATCGCGAATAAATTATGAACCAAGTTGAAATGTGGCAAACGCGCAATTTAGTTCTCAGTAACTGGTGTCACTGAGCTCAGATACGAACGCCACATCGCGAGCGCGTAGCTGTCAAACATCCTTCGCGAATTCCGTTTTGTTGTTAGGCGAAAATGAAAAGATGGAAGGGAAAAATGCAAACCGATAAACAGTACAATCGACGGTTGGAGCAAGTACAACCTGGAAAGCGGCGGAAAAAAGTAATTGAGCCGGAAAATGAATGCGCAGTCGAGGGACGTCGCGTAATTGGTTTGAAGGTTATGTCGAAACACATGCGCGGCAGCTTCTCTAAAGAATGATTAAAAATACTTAAATACTCTTTATGAAACCCCGGTAAGAAATTCATAGCAAGGAAGCAATAGTATGTGCGTTTTAAATTTTGGCGCCTATTCAAAATGGCCGACTTGAGAGCAGCGTTGCCACGTGTCGCGGGGCGCTTTATCGTTTAACGCGATTCGGCTGAAACTTCCTGTTTCATTTCACGAATATCTCGATAACGAGACAGACAAAACGCCGTACTCGTCGTTGAAATTATTCATAAAAATTCAATTATATATTTCCATTCAATTCTTGCTATTTTTATTATGTTGCGACAGTCGTATTAAAGTTCTCATGAAACTTTTGCTATGTAGCCCGTGTATAAGAGCCTAACTTCGATAATTAATTGCTCAACGACACGCCGCGGAGCGCCTAAAAAAAGATAACAAAAGAAAATATTAGTAGTCGGCCATTTCGTACATCGAAAAATATATGTATATATACTTTCTAACATCTTGATATTTATACTAAATAGCAGAGTTGGGCGTAATTCTATTTATAAATACGAATACGAATTTATTCACATCGTGATTTTCATGTGAATATAAAAACAAATTTATCCATGCTTCACTTATTTGTATTCACATGCATGCATACAAATGCAATTGTATTCACAAATATTCTGAACATGCAAATAAATTTACAGAAAAAATTGTGAATATTCACATAAAATGAATATTCATAAAAAATTCTGTGAATTAAAAAAAATTCACATCAAAATCTGTGAATGCAAATGTATTCACAAAAAATTGTAAATACAAAAAAAATTCACAAAATAAGTTGTGAACTTTTTTCGTATTTGAAACAAATAAAAATCAAATTCACAATGATTAGATTAGAATTTACACCAAAAGTGAGTTCTTACGTATTTTAAGAGAAAACATTGCGTCGAGGCAAAGAAATTTATGCAAAAAAAGTTGTGAGTTTGTTTTATAAATTTGTTTAATACATGTTTGTAAATTTGTTTTATACATTATAAATATGAAAAAAAAATTCACAAAATGAGTTGTGAATTTTCTCAAGTTGAAGAAAATTAAAATCGAATTCACGACAATTATATTAAAATTTATATCACGAGTGAGTTTTTACGCTTTTCTTCCCTTCCTTCTTTTCTTCAACTTGTGGAAATTGAGTTGTTCACAAATGTGAATACGAATTTATTTGTATTCGTATCTACAATCAGTGAAGTATGAATAAATTTGTATTTATATTCACATGAAAATCACGATGTGAATAAATTCTTATTCGTATTTATAACTACGCCCAACTCTGCTAAATACATGTGTAATTAATTTTACGAGTGAATCACTTTTTCATACGAAAACAAATTGTTAAATTCGCACATGACTTTATACCCGTTACTGTGGCCTAACCCCTTGAATTGTTCGTAACATTTCAGGGTTTATTATGAAAAAAAAAAATCATGTTGGCGAGACGCCTAAAGGCTGTTAAACGCAGTATAAAAAAACAAGGAAAAGAAACTTAAATAGAAATAACAATTATAATGATATCAACATTTCATTAACTCTGATATCGAAATATCGGTATTATTCGAGAGAATTGTGGCCATGCATGGGAATGCAACTCGATCCGAACCACAATTTCGGCACACGGGATTCAATGGAAAACTCGTTCCCCGGTCGATTTCATCTTTCATTTATTTTAATTAATTCGTACAAACAAGAGACGCAAAAATATACAAGCTCCTTGTGTCCAAGAACAAAACAAATTAACAGCACCAATCCTTTGCCTCGTCGTCCACTTCTTCGTTTTTTTTTCTATCATTTCTCGTGTGTGTTTCGTAGAATTTTCATTCGCCTCGTTTCCATCGAAGTTATCGTTAACCTCGCAACTTTGCCTAATAAATAGAGAACAAAAAACAAGAGAGAGAGAGAAATAGAGAGAGAGAGAGAGAGAGAGAGAGAGACAGGCGGAGAGGGAGGGAGAGCGAGAGAAGGAACGGAGACAGATAGAAAAACAGTCTGTACCCGTCGATCCGATCACATTGACGATCAATCGATCTCGAGAGAACGAAGAATCCAAATTCTTCCTCTCTTTTACGATCTTTCATTCGGTTCGATTTTGTACAACAGACTTTGGTGAAGAACTTTTTTTTCCCCCTTCGCTTTTCGTTATTTTTCCCCTTTGTGCCGGAACATCGCGAAACAACGCACACGCCAATTCCTCGTTTATCACAGAGGTCACTCGAGTCTCGAGGTATACGTTTCAGGCGAGAAAAAAAAACCACTTTCCATCCACGCGTACGATCGACCCTGTCTCTATCGTTTTACGTGTCAAATACGAATGTGTGCACGTTTAGTCTCCTTCTTTGTTTGTTTTTTCGTTCGTTTTGCAAACCATTTGGGAAACGGAGGCGTGGATTTTTCGTTTTTCATGGACATTTATTGAATATTGCCGGTATTCGCTCGATAAATATTACGATTAAAGCTATTTTTTCCGTTTTTTTTTTGTTTGCTTTTTGTTTCTTCGAATAGTAATCAATATTAATATTAGCTTTATCGCTAAAAACGTATTACAGCTTAATCGTTAAACTATTATTTAATAGTAAAGCGCTCTATTTACAACCGAACAACAAATCGCTCGTTTCGATTTTTTTTTCGGAACGTTGTCTCTTTGTTTTTTTCATCCTATTTATTTTCTTCCATCTTCTTTTCGAATTTCGACCCGGGGTCGCGCGTCGCAATTTTTGCGATGGGACTCTCCGTTTGTTTCTCTTCTCTTCGTCGGCGATTTTTTTCCTCCCCCCCCCCTCCCCCACCCCTGCTTGAAAGTAAAATAAGCGGCTAGCCTCGAGTATCGATCGAGTATCGGCGCTTCCGTTCGAGGAAAATATATCGAACGTCTCCGGACCGAACGAAATCGAAGACAAAAAAAAACATCGCGACATCGGTAAAAGCGGACTTTTAAAATAATTTTCACGTTCGTTCGAAATGTTTATTTTCACAATTAAAAATCCCGAAACGAGGCGGTTCATCGCGAACGATGCGTGGGAAAAAAAAACGTCGCGCGCTCTCGAAGGTATTCAAGAAAAAAAAAACGGCTTCAGGGAAGAATTTTTTCGCAGAGATTATCGCACGTCACGCTAGTTCGAAAAGAAAAGCTATTTCTTTTTTATTTTTAGCCCGAGGATTTATTTATCATTCAAGGAATAAATAAATTCGTTAATTATCGATAAATAAATTAAAATTGTTTTTTTTTTTGGAAGCGACCCGAAGCACTTTCGAAAGTTGCGCAATGACGGCGCGAAAATAATCGCGACGTGAAAAATTCTACGATAATTTTCGTTCAAATTCTCGAACCGGGGCGACATTTCCGTAAAAATACTCGCCGTCACTTTTATAGAATAATAAAAATGTGGAAAAAAACAAAGTTGACGGATATTTGTTTTTTTTTTCTTTCTTTTTCTAAAATAACCGGAAGTGCTAATCTCTGCTTATTCTTTTCCCTCGTGTCCTCTCGTTTCTTACGTATACGCGCACGTGTACACGCGACATAGACGCTAAAGCCGGCGAACAGCTGCCCCTACGTTGAGTCTCGAAATTTTCTCGTTTCTCGAAAATTAACAGTATTTAAATTTGCGTGTTCGGAAAGCAGAGAATTTTGTTTCGGATTATTCAATTTTTTTTCGTACATTAAGGCTACATATATCACGAAAATATTTTTGAACGTCCTTCCCAGGGATCCGTAACTCAAAAGTGCAGAAGAAAAGTTTATACGGTAATAAAAATGAAATGCAAACAATTAAAAACTTTCGTTGCGTTCCAACGACGCAAACTTGCAACACCATGGCATGAATCTTCGATCTTAGTGGTCTTTCTTCATTTTTTACGCGAAGAAAACGCCGACGCGATCGGACGATGAGAAAAAAAAATCGTCGCGAATCGCGGGCAGCCATTCAGCCTGGCATCGCGGAATATGCGGACCGCAGATATTTATAAATGTATAAGTATCGGCGTTTTCAATAACTATACATATATTTAATATACATATGTGTGACTCGATTCTCGGCCAGACCCGGAGGTCCCGAGCTTTGCTTGCTCGACGCGTGAAAATGTTTAACCCGGAGTCGCCCCCGTCGATGAACATTTCTTCACTTCTGTTCCTTCCTCTCTTCCCTACTCCGATGAATTCCAGTATATTTCGCTCTTTTTATTCGTTTGGGTTCGAAGTTTGCATCATTGGAATGCAACGAAAATTCATTCATTTCAATCACTCGTATTTTTTTTTCCTCCGAATTAGAATGCAAAAATCGCTCAAACGTTTTTACGCCCTGTCAGAAATTTACGACCTCAATTTGCAAAAAAAAAAAAAAAAAACGTTTGGATGATAAAAATAAAGAAATAAAAGATGAAAAAAAAAATATCGTTGCATTCCAACTATATAAACTTCAACGTGTAAACGCTTCGTCCTCGACCGAAATTTCCCCGAGTCAGAGACTCTCCGTATTTTCTTTTCCTCCAAAATATCACTCGCCTCTTCTCGATAGCGCAACGGTTTTTACAAAATTTTCGGATAGTTTCGGATTAACGAACGAACAATTTTCGCCCCCCCCCCGGCCCTAAAGTTCGACGGTTAAACAGGCACGTGGTCGCAGGCCTTCTCGACCCCGCTGGTTCAATTTCCCATCCACCCACGCTCTTCCACGCGCATCCACACGTTCGTTCGCAGAGCCCGTTCGGCGGTCAAACGATGCGTGAAAAATTAATCCACGAATTACCGTAACGCGGACAGAGTTTGAATGGAAAAAAAAAACGATAATACAAAGGGAAAAACTCCAAGCGATTACTCTCGCAAAACAATTGCCTACGCGGACAGCCAAAGAGAATTAGAAAAAAAAAACACAATTTCGCAGTGCAAAATATGCATAATTCGAAATAAAAAGTTGTTGTACGTTAATTTTCAATTTGCAGGCAGTCAAAATTGCTGGAACAAGCGCTTGACGATGTTTTTTTTCCTTTCCTTCAAACTGTGATCGTAATCAAGGTGATGCGAAAGCCACGTTTGTCGGTTATTTTTTTCACCCCGAATTATGTTTCGATCACCGCAAACGCAATTTTGGCGATTTATCGATGCTCGTACCCCCTTAAACATCTCGCTCGCCCGGCCTCAACGGCATCCAACTGACTCGATATCTTTCGGCAACAAAACTCTACAAAATCATTCATACATGCGTATGTAAATATATATATATATATATATATTCACATACTCATATATTTTATTGATAAAAGCTTCCGAAAATCAATTTACCTATAATCACATAATAACCATAACAATATTACACTTTACAGGGAAGGAAAGGTAATAATTGCGACGTTACGTTTAACAATACCATCCCCTTTTTCCCTCCTCTAGAGATTTTACTTTCGATGTTTCTTTCCTCGCTTCGCCATTCGGCCTGTCCTTTCTTCGGCGCAGACACCGACGGCTGTGATCTTTTTGTTTGTTCGAGTAACTTCAAAATCGAATGTACACATCGACAATCACATTTACGCGTGGCAGGGCTTGTCGAAAAAAAAAATTATCGACTCCTTCGAAGAATTTTATCGAGGGCAAAAAGCTCCGTGGCAAATGTCAGCTCTTGGGCCTAAGCGCTGGCAGAGAATAAATAATCTTTCTTTCACGAGACTGGAGTTTGCATCGTTGGAACGCAACGCTGATGAATACTTGTGAATTTTCATTTCTTTCGCCCAAATTAACCTGCGAAAATCGCTTAATTATTTTCAAGACCGAGTCAGGGATCTACGATATAAATGTGTGAAAAAGAATTTTGCGTGATAACGAGAAGGGGCAGTATGAGGTGTAACTTCCGTTGCATTCCAACGACGCAAACATCAACGCCATTTTGTTTTCCCCGTTTGGTGAACGCGGGAAACTCACTCCCTACGGTCAAACTCGAACAGCTAATTGATTCAAAGGATTTTTTGTAATCTCGGTATGATTATTTTCACACGCATTGCGGGTGTGCGAAAAACGAACTTTTATCTTTAAGTATGCATTTTACGAGTAGTAATTATTTTGAAGATTGTGAGATCAAGATGGTTGTGAGAAAAGGTTTTTGGAGCTGTCAGGATCAGGCTCGAGGATCTTCGACCGGATTTGAGAAATATTTATAAGGGAGTTTGAACGTACAGAGCGAATTTCCATGTCCATGGGGAGAGAAAAAAAACCATTGAGATTGGAGGAATTTGGAACGAATTTTTTCAACGCCCAGTAACATTGTTCGCAGGTGGAAGATCGACATTTTTTCTCTCGATACACCGCGATACCTGTACATAAATATTCGACCGCATCATTCCCAATTCCATAAGGATAACGAAACAAGAAACGAAAAATTCGATCGTGCCCGGAGACGAGATATTTTATCCAAGCTCTCGAGGTTGTTCGTAAGAACGACAATTTGGTTGTAGACCTTCAACGCCTTCTTTCCTTCTTCCCCACATTTATTTCTTTAATCCTAGCGCCGAGAAGCGAATTTCGCCTAATTCTAGAAACGCGCGCGCGTGGTATTTTCGAAACGCGTGGAATTTTCAAATTCTCGTCTCGCACCGCAGCGCCCCCTTCCGCCCTGTCCTCCCTCGATGTTCCAACGGGGCAAACTCGTCTTTCTCTCTCCACGCTCCACACCGTCCGTACGAAGGACTCGCGGATATCTGCCCTCGACTGGCCGCGCGAAAGCAAAGAAAAAATTTAAAAAAAAAAAACGTAATCACCAACGAAACGTTCGCTTCGTCCTCGTTTTTGGAATTTCCATGAGAACTTTGACGGATTGCGCGTGCTTGGAGATGTTCGGAACGATTCGGTAATCGGTGTTGGTCGATTTAGTTCGTTAATTGCGGGGATGGCGAGGTGTGGGTGGTGATAGTGACGGGGAAAGGTTCGCGGCAGGGCGCGAAGATCGCGCGGGGCGAGTCGGGGAGAAAGGGGCGAGGGGTAAAAGAATGAAGAAATCTAACGTTACGAATAGCGCGTCGTTACATAAAACGCGAACGTTTGTGCGTCGGTGAGCCCATGTCGACGTCGTGCGACGCAGGCCGTTTATGGTGACGCGCGAATTCGCTGCTTATAAAGGCCGAGAGCTCGGTTTGCCTTCCGGTACGTCGCGACATCGGCGAGCCTGCGGGCAGAAGGAAAAATCCTTATGAATAAGCGATTACGAGATGTCTTGTGTGGAAGACGTCGGGATGGAGAACGTCTCATAGTCACGATTCGTAATGCACACTGAGAAAACACTGTATTTCTATGTACCAGGATTTGTTAACGATTAACGCCTTAAGACACAATAACGGGTATAAAATCATGTGCGAATTTAACAATTTTTTTTCGTATGACAAAGTGATTCACTCGTAAAATTAATTACACATCTATTTAGTATGAATGTCAAGCTGGCTAGAAAATATATATATTTTTGCCGATGTACAAAATGGCCGACTACTAATATTTTCTTTTGTTATCTTTTTTTAGGCGCTCCGCGGCGTGACATTTAGCATCGACATTTTTTTACCTAGAACAAAAAACAAAAATTCTCGTCAATCTAGATTAGAATACCTAGAGAAGTACGTACGGAATTTAAAAAATATTGTTCCATTCAAAAGTATTTGAACTTAAGAAATGAATTTTCAGGGAAAATTTCGTTATAACTGCTCATAAAATGAAAAGTTTTCGATTAATCAAAAATTCCGTACGTACTTCTCTGCAAAATGCAATTAGGAACACAACTTTTAAATTTGAAGTAAATCGAGTGAAAATTGTTAAAGTTATTTGTCACGCCAATTGGAAAAAAGCTGTTTCGAGAAGTTTCAAGTAGTCGGCCATTTTGTACATCGAAAAAAAAAAATATATGGGTAATTCCACCTATTTCGTGTCAAAGTTTTACCGGGCGGTCTGAATTTAGGAAAACTAAGAACATCACCTGAAATGTCATATTAAAACAAGCATCCATAATTTTTTCGAATTTTTTTCGAACAGTTTTCAAATTGTGTAAATCACCAAATTTTAAAATGCCCATAACTTCTCTCCAACTATAGCTAGAAATTAAAAAAAAAACGATTTTTTTAGAGCAAAACATGAACTGTGTGAAAAAAATATACTGAAATTCTGGGTTGTTTTAAAAATTACAAAAATCACGTTCAAAATATAAAAATCGATTTTTCGGACCTTGCCCCGTTTTTCCCGATTTTGAAAGTATTTTTTTCGAAAAGTTCAGAATTTTTTACATCGAAATAGATTTTAAACGAGACGGGATCTCTAAAACTTCAGACTCAGAAAAATTAAATTAAAAATTTCATTTTCCATAACATTTATTTAAATCAACCTTAAATCTTTAATGGCATTTTTATTACGTAAATAAACATTCAGATTTATAAGGTAATGTCATGTCACATAAGCAAATAAAAAAAAAATAATCATTTAATTTTAATAGCGACTGTTGGTTTTGAGGTTATAAAATCTCTCACTTACAAATTTATAAAATAATAATAATAATAACAATAATTTTTATTATCAAATAAAATTTAAAAAATTGGGAAAAATGTTTATTTAATTTTTCTGAGGCTGATGTTTTAGAGATCCCATCTCGTTTAAAATCTATTTCGATGTAAAAAATTCTGAACTTTTCGAAAAAAATACTTTCAAAACTGGGAGAAATGGGGCAAGGCCCTCAAAATCGATTTTTATACTTTGAACGTGATTTTTGTAATTTTTAAAACAACCCAGAATCTTAGCATATTTTTTTTTCAAACAGTTCATGTTGTTCTCTAGAAAATCGTTTTTTTTTAAATGTCTAGCTATAGTTGAAGAGAAGTTATGGGCATTTAAAAATTTGGTGATTTACAAAATTTGAAAACTGTGACAGCTTGATATTCATACTTAATAGATGTGTAATTAATTTTATGAGTGAATCACTTTTTCATACAAAAGAATATTGTTATTTCTCACATGATTTTATACCCGTTACTGTGGCTTAAGGCCTTAACAAATGGTAAATCTGGATATGGCGAAATAAATATCTTCTTACAGTTAATGAATCATTCATTTGAGCCTCTGAATTGTTACATATGAAGATTTAGTAATATTTAAGAAATGGGTACTTTAACAGAACATACCCGTTCTTAAGGCACCACACCACGGTAAAAAAAATGTTTGTCATTTTTTTTCATTTTCTGAAAGATACATTTGTTAAGAATGCTCTTACCAATTTTTTAAAAGAAATTTGGGAAATTGGTGAAGATACAGCATTTTATGTTAAACCGTTCGAAGCGCACGACCGCGCCGAGCGGCAGATGTGCGCCTTTGAACGCGTTTTTCTCGAAACTACGTTTTTCAACCTGGTTGGCAACATATTAAAAAAAACTCTTCATCCGATTTGCATGCGTCAAGTCTTAAACTGTTCGAAAACCCAGTCTCTATGGCACCACGTAGGGGTTTTTTTTATAAAGGGCACCCTTCTGTTTTTTCTTATGGTCGATGAAAATTTTCCATTAAAATCGGAAATAAAATTCGCTGGTCCACCATTTTTTTAGATATCAAAATTCCCCTACGTGATGCTTTAAACCTATATGTCTAGTTTCTAAATATATTTTTATTTTATTTTTCAAATGAACCGTATAGCTTAATCGCTGTCAACCGCCGAGCAGCAATTTCGTACACCGCAAACTATACTTTAGATTCGAGTACAAAAATTTGTATACAGTCTTCTATATGTATATATTGACTATGAGTATTAATAAAAAAAATTCCTCGTTTGCTTGAAAATAATTACGAAAAATACACCCTCGTACCGCGCACGAACCGTGGTGTGGTGCCTTA
Source organism: Ophion ellenae (assembly GCA_963210295.1). Taxonomy (NCBI): domain Eukaryota; kingdom Metazoa; phylum Arthropoda; class Insecta; order Hymenoptera; family Ichneumonidae; genus Ophion; species Ophion ellenae. The sequence goes on along the minus strand of OY723386.1, from coordinate 40,921,036 downwards.
ACAGCCAATAGATAGTTGATCTAACCCAATGTTTCGAATTAATATACTATGAATACTTGTTTCCTATAACTGAGGCGTTTATTCAATGAGATCAGTAGCAAAAGTTGTCCCAGATGTAAAGTATAGTTGAGTGAACGATATTTTATATTCGCACAAATCAAGATTCGTGTACCTAGTTACCAAATGAATATTTGGAGAAAATCATTCATTGATTGTCGGCAGATGAGTGTGCAGTTGAATCAATGTAGCACTAGAGGGGTAGTGGGCAAGTCTACAAGGAACAACTATCATGGAAAATAAGAGTTGTTCCTTTACAAGCAGCAAGTCCGTTAATCGGCGGACAACAAAGATGGTAGCATCAATACGTCGCAGAGCAAGGAACAACTCTCGTGGAAAATGGGCGGTCGACCGGTCCCGCGATCGAAGTCTTGGCCACCCCTGCTCTAACGCATTATTTAATATTCTCTATATATACTTTCGAAAGTTTCCTAAAGATTTGGCAGGTCCCACAAAACGAGCAAATCGTTAATTGATGCCATCGGCGCAGAGAATAAATTCACGTTTACACGGTCACAAACTGATATCCTCTAGGCAAGTGGACATGCGGTCACGCACAGTCTCCAGTGTACCTCGATCGTATCTACGTCGCGTCTGCGCACGAACGAGCTTGTGCGACAAAGGGCCATGGTAGCGTACAAAGTAAACGGTCTTGCCAAATGTACAATACTTATCTCAAGTACAGATTTTTTAACTATTAACGAATCATTATTTGAGACGACTCGTCGATTTTTTAACAGTTATTTACTAACTATTAACAGGGCTATATTTGATTCAACTGAAGATTTTTAAATTATAACCAAATATTCATTTTGTAATAAGTGTCTGATTGTTATCTCAAAGGGCTACTGGGCCAACATCTTAAATACCGATTCATTAATGGTTAATAAATCCTTATTTGTGTTAAATAGAGAAGTTGTCGCGTCAACTGTGTAACTCTTGGCCCAAATGCGACCGAGATAGTCGTTTTTAAGGGGCTATACCAGTGTGACACTTTCAAAAAATCGATTTTTTGTTGCCTTTTTCGATAGTTTATACTTTCAAGAATATCCTGTAAAAATTTCGAAGCCGTATCTCTAATACTCCCCGAATGGCAGCCTTCTAAAGAGCAACCGCTCGTAGGTATAAAATCCATAGTTGAATCTTTAAGGGGGATTGTCTTTTTTTTTCGCAAAATTTACCGCTTTTTGGGAATTTTTTTGTGAAGAAAGTATACAACGGAAAATTTGTGAAACTTGGCATATAGTTTTATTGATCTGTTTACTACATACAAAAAAAATTTTAAACAATTTCATCAAAAAATCCGCCTCCCACCCCCCTCGACGTGCGATGGTCCTTTTTTGATGGTGTGCACGATTTCTCAAAAACTATTCAACCGATTGCCTTCAAATTTGGACAGAATGCTCAGCTGACATCCTTTTATCGTTTGATGAAGCAAAAAAGCAATACGTTTAATAGTTTTTTATTTATAACAAAAAATCGATCAATTTTTTTCGAAAAATCGATACTTCAAGTTCAAAACGTCACCAAATCGTCAATTTTTTTTCCCTTCATCGAACGATAGCTATAGATGTCTAAAGTAAAATGCTTTTTGGGTTTTTGTTGCAGGATGAACGTGAAGGCTGTAATCGTGCACACCATCAAAAAAGGACCATCGCGCGTCGAGGGGGGTGGGAGGCGGATTTTTTGATGGAATTGTTTAAAAAATTTTTTGTATGTAGTAAACAGATCAATAAAACTATATGCCAAGTTTCACAAGTTTTCCGTTGTATACTTTCTTCACAAAAAAATTCCCAAAAAGCGGTACATTTTGCGAAAAAAAAAGACAATCCCCCCTTAAACGCGTTTTTCTCGAAATGAGATTTTTCAAATTTGCTGACATTGTAACTGAAAGAGCAATTATCCGATTGACTTGAAATTTGAACTGAGTACTCTTGAATATATTTACTCTACAATGACGTAGGATATTTTTTGATTGGATGAAAATTGACGATTTGGCATTGAATAAAACGACCATTTTATAGGCACGAAAACAGACTTTTTTCATAACTACGCCATTTTGTTAGATTTTGATATTTGTCGAAAATCCTACGTCATTGCACAGGAAATACCTTCCAGTTTAACGATATTTTTTCCTTTTTCGGTTTCAGCTACTTAATCGGCCGGAATCATGTTAGCAGTGGAGGAACTTTTTTTTGGCGCCTCCGAAGGCCGCGCATAAGTCGCTTGGATCTCAATATTTTTCTATAAAAAAATTCTGTAATATAGGTCAAATATAGCCAAATATATTCTTGATTTTCCAAAACATTTAATTAAGTACTTTTCTTCCAAAAAATTCCCGAAAATCAGCCAAATTTTCAGCGTTCACACTGGTATAGCCCCTTAATAAAGATCAGTTAATTATTGTGACATGTTCATTTGCATTGAACACAGAAAAGTCGCGGCAACTATACGTTAACGGCCCCAAATCTAAATATATTAATTGTGAACAAATCTCTACTCCTTTGAACTGTATTATCATATCACAATTTCAACTCGTTATTCGATTACCATCAATATGTACTGAGTTAAGAGAGATAAAAATGATCAAATGAATCAGTCTTTTCAAAGAAATACTATGGCCATAAAATGTTGTCATGAGAAAACGAATATTCCTTAACAACTAACAAGTTTTGTAACAGTTAATGAATATATGAATAAAAGTGCCAACTAAATGTATTTCTTTACTATAAATAAACTGTTTTCTCAGTGTACGTGGATTTCACAAGAATCCAATGAACGCGTCATTTGGGATTATATACTTAAGGGGAGGGTAGGGGTTTGCACTTTTGAAAAATCGATTTTTTTGTCTTTTCTTATGGTTAAACATTTCAAGAATGTTACCCGAAAATTTCAAGTCAATCAGAGCAAAACTGTCGATGTTATTGACTATTTAGTCCCGCTCCTCTAACTCTGTAGCTCCGACTTCTCTAAACTTTAAACGCGTTTTTCTCGAAACCACTTTTTCAAAGTCCGTGTTCGCTGCCATTGGAAAACTACATGACCGATTTATTTCAAACTTGGTACACACTTTCTACATATAAAATACCTCCCCCCAACGGTTAGTTTGAGATTTTCTTTTACATTGAGGGGGTTTTCCACCCCCAAAATGGCGGAATTTTTCGTGAAAAATAGCACTTTTCACTTTACATGACCACCAAAAATTTAGAAATGAAGAAAAAAATTATCAAAGACCGTTTGAGGGAGGATTTGATAATACTTTGACTAAATTTTAATGGTACTTGATTTCAGATAATTTCTAGCTGAGATACAGTGAAAATCGCAAATCGTGTTTTTCCAAAGGCGTTCTTGGAAAAGCTCTGTCACCGGCTTGTTTGTGGATATTTTCGCGTACAAATTTCACGGAATGTTCTTGAAATGACACTTCACAATGTACAAAAGGTTTCAATAAATGTACTCTATCCATATAGATGAAAAAAATTGGCAAACAAGTGTTTTTTTTTCACGCTGAAACCTCTACCTTCCCCTTAATGGGAGGAAAATCGATGTAACGTAAAGAGCTTATGGGCAAAAATGAACTCCACGAGGAAGCTGAGGGACTACTCTATGGCCATGACTACTGTGATCATTAAGTCACAGAATTTTTGAATCTTGAAACTTTAATGCTTTATATCACTAGTGTGTGACAGTTCTGTAAAAAAAAACCATCCAAGTACTCGCAAAATGCCATATTGACATTTAATCCTTTTATAAATCAATGTCGCACGCCGGCTACAAACCGTTCCATGATTTTTTAGTGCAACCCATGCAAACTAGATGGCGTTAGTTGGATTAAAATTTGTTCGAAGTTCGCTCATCGCGATACTGCAAGATTCGAGTGTGCGTGAAGTTTGCGAAAATCGTTGCGACAAGCGTTGATAAATGTTTTGTTATTTCTTCAGAACAAGAATTTCAGTACGGTACAATCCAACACACTTTATTGATATTATTGACGCTTTTACGAATAATTAACACTCGTCAATTATTGTAAAATTTTCCAAGTTTCTTTCATACACAAATTACTCACATAAAAAATCCAAAACATTCCGTACGACTTTTTCATCGTGAATTTTCTCATCCGAGAGTAAAGCAACAAGTTAATTGTTGTCCGCGAAAACGCAAAACTACTGCAAATCAAAATTATTTGTATAAATTTATACTGCAAATTAAAATTATTTGTTTATATTAATTCAAACTGCAAATTAAAATTATTTGTATACATAAATTGGAACTGCAAATTAAAATTGTATATATAATAATTAAAATGATTCTTAAAAAATCCCAAATGTTTCTCTGTAAGATTCCCACAAATCCTCAATGGAAATATATTCAAAACGTTCGGAAAGTCAAATTCCAGAAACAACCCTGAACCGTACCGCTAAAGCATTGTCCGGATTGGGTGTGGCAATAATTGAGGTAACGGTTGAGATTTTGTGAAACTGGGAAGTTTTGAATTTACAGTATTGGATAAACATTTAAAGTTAGTCAATTGTTGGAATTTCGGGCATTTTTTCTTTGCACGAGCGGATTATTATAAAGGCATGATTTAAAAGAAAACAATCGTGTGAATTAGCGACCCGGACGTTGCTTCCTTATCATTTTATACCACTTGCAAAGCTCCCATTATGTACATATATTTAAGTACACACTAAATATGCATAATAATAACTAATGTATATATATTTAAGTACACACAACGCGTTTTTTAAGTACACATAAACGCGTATTTCTCAAAAGTGTGTGTTTTAAAGTCAGTGAGCAAGATTTCTCGGAAACCGATCAGTCTCAAATATTACCACAATCTTTTCAAGTATATTTTTTAGTAATTAATCGAAGGTTTTTTCTCACCGATAAATATTTTCCATTTTATAAACAACTTAAGGCGTAAATTTTTGTAAAAAATTGATTTTTTTTAGTAGCCGCCATTTTGTCAAAAATTATTATTTTGCTTATTCCTTCGATCAATTACAAGATAATCCATTATATTAGCGAGATATTTTTGGTTTTTTTTTTCATTTTAGATGATCCAGTCCAGAGATATCGTGCTCGCCGCAAGACGCCTTTTTTTAGAGGTGCTCCCGGAGATAAGCAATAGCAGCTTTAAAAATTATTATTATTACAAATAAAAAAGGTTAAAATGCAGTTAAAAGTTATCATAATACGTGTACATTTTTTTACGTTAATAGATTAAAAGGTCTCTCAAGAAAAATTCTTGAAAAATCTATCTTTTCGGGGACTCCTAACCCCTTAATGCTCGAGCTAATTAAAGTCATGACGAAGTGAGACGTACCCGAGAGAGCTATGGCTTCCCTGAAAGTGTGAAGTTCCGGATCCGGATCGCCACCAACAGCCGGCGATGGGGTAACTACCATACTAGGTGTAGGACTCTGTGACGGAGGGGAACCGCAAACCATCATACGAGGCTTCGGTGAACTCCTGAAATTACATTCCTCATTCAGTCCCCTCGTGAGCTATTTCTTTCACTTTCGGACGCATGACTGTTGATCACCCCCCCCCGGCCATACTTTTCACGGTCGTAAAATTTTTTCGTAACATTTTTCCATTTTTCGTTGAGAGAAAAACGCAAACGAAATTTAATCAACGAAAAATCCAATTTAAACTTCCAAAAAGCCAATTTCCATTCAACGGCCCAACTCATCGAATAATAGAAAGACAAGAAAACGGAAAGCAGAAAGCTCAGGAAAGAATTTCAAAGTCATGGTTGTTAGGCTTTATTGACCCAAAAATTCCCTGACTTTTCCAGGTTTTCCACACAGGTTCTGCAAATATTCCAGAAAGATTGGGGTCGAATAAAGAAGTTGATTTTTTTAAGATCAAATATACGAAAATGTAAAGTATTCAAATAAAATTTAAAAAAAACTGAAATTCGAAGAATAATTAAAACTCTGTCAAGTAACAAAATATATATTAAAAGCAAATACAGAACCCGTTCTTTATTGTAAACAGAAATGTGTATGTCGGTGCCAATAAATAAAGAATAAATATAAACACTTATCTACAATAATAATTGTATGATTGTGTATCGACAAATCGAATGCAAAGGTATAAGGCTTTGGAGTAAATTAGTTTTTAATTTTCGAAACGTTCAATGTTTAGCACTGGAATAACTTTATTAGTACATAATGAAGAATAAGGTAAATATTTACAAGTAGGGGCTACAGCTCTAATCGGCTCCAAATTTTTTTTCACGTGTTCGGGGCTGTTCTGCAGTATGAAGATATGTTTTTTATTATGGGGGAGGGGTATTTTATCAAGAAAAAAAATATATTTCCGGAAAATATTCGATTTTTGAAATACATTTTCTGTATGCTCACTTTAATTCGACTTGTACCCAAACAAGCCCAAACCCGTGTAATTTGACCCACTTGATGTCACCAAACCCGTTTCCTCCATACCTTTAAAAAAGTTATAAAAAAAGCGTTTGGGGGTTGAAAGAAGGGTTAAATTGTCTCCCCCCGATTTAAATATTATAAACAAAGTGCCCTGAAATACATCGACTCGGTACAAAATTTCCAAACCCCTTTTCTAGCTGGAGCCCCACTTGTAAATATTGACCACGAATAAAATAAATACTGAAAATATTTATTTTTGTACTTTTCAATTTTTTTCAAGTCGGTTTCGTTGTTCGTAATTCTTACAAAAAGTAATTTTTTGAAAAATACCAGATTTTTCAAAATTCCCTAACTTCTCCCTGATTATTCCACGAGGAAAGAGAAATTCCCCGGGTTTTTCCGGTTTTCCCTATGCGTAACAGCCATGAAAGTTCGCCCGGGCTGGAAAATCACACCGATCGTGCGTTATCTCATTGGATGCACCTAAGCGGTCATCAAAGCATCGGCCCTGGCCAACGCTGCTCACGATGCTAGACCGTCGATATTTTATAACGTTGCAATTCGCATCGTTCAAAAGCTACGAAAATCTTTCATTTTGCATCGTTGGAACACAAACGAGAAACTCTTTAAGTACTCGGATTTTTTTTGTTGCCAATTTAGGCGCTGCGAATCGCTCAAACGTTTCTATATATTCCTCAAAGAAACTTACGTCCTCAGTTTGCAACAAAAACCTTTAGATAATGATAACAAAATTTAAAAATACAACATGAAGAAAAAAATACATATTGTTGCATTGCAACGATGCAAACTTCAGATTTCTTTCAAATTTTAGATGCAAATTGTTTAGATAAGTGACTTTTCCGACGAATGAGCCTAAAATTTCTTTGTCGCTATTTTCTCGTTAATTGAGTTATAAATGATGATATTTAGGAGGCAGAAGGTGAATTTTTATTTTGAAGTTCGTGGAAACACGTGATAAAATAAGGTTTTTTTGAACATTTCGACGCCTATGTTGGGTTCGTTTGGTTTAAAGTATGGGTAAGAGTTATGGGGTTTTTAAGTTCGCGGAAACACGTGATAAAATAAGGCATTTTTGAACATTTCGTCGCCTATATTAGGTTTGTTTTGTTTAAAGTATGGGTAAGTTTTATGGGGGTTTGAAGTTCGCGGAAACACGTGATAAAATAAGGCATTTTTGAACATTTCGTCGCACATATTAAGTTTGTTCGGTTTAAAGTATGGGTAAGAGTTATGGGGTTTTTAAGTTCGCGGAAACACGTGATAAAATAGTGCATCTTTGAACATTTCGACGCCTACATTGGGTTTGTTTGGTTTAAAGTATGGGTAATAGTTATGGGGTTTTTAAGTTCGCGGAAACACGTGATAAAATCGGGCATTTTTGAACATTTCGACGCTTATGTTGGGTTTGTTTGGGTTAAAGTATGGGTAAGAGTTACGGGGTTTTTAAGTTCGCGGAAACACGTGATAAAATCGGGCATTTTTTAACATTTCAACGCCTACATTGGGTTTGTTTGGTTTAAAGTATGGGTAACAGTTATGGGGTTTTTAAGTTCGCGGAAACACGTGATAAAATCGGGCATTTTGAATATTTCGACGCCTATATTGGGTTTGTTTGGGTTAAAGTATGGGTAAGAGTTATGGGGTTTTAGAGTTCGTAGAAACACGTGATAAAATAGGGCATTTTCAACATTTCGACGCCTACATTGGGTTTCTTTGGTTTGAAGTATGGGTAAGTGTTTATGGGGTTTTAGAGTTCGTAGAAATACGTGATAAAATAGGGCGTTTTTATCATTTCGACGCCTACATTGGATTTTTTTGGATTTGTTCGGAAACAACAATTTTTCGGAAACGTCACTTATCTATAGAATTACCCAAACTTTAACGTCGTGATACTTTTGATCTTTTTATCAGCCAAAAATTAAATGAACACAAACATTCCGTAGACGAATCCTGAAAATTAATATATAATAAATGCAATGGAAATGAATGGAATGTATACGTTTTACGTAAACGGAGCTTCTTTGGCTTTTGTTTGAATTCGCGTCACCTTTTTTCGTTCGTAGAGATTAACTATACGACCGTGAATTATGGATTCTTCGTCTCTGTTTCCACGCAGAACTCCTTATCTCCGAATCGCGTGGGCGAATGTTCAGAGTGATCCATTCGCGTCGATAAACGATTATTATTTTTTTTTTAATCTTCATTTTTATTATTATATACCAGAACTACGGATGACGTTACCTGTGCGCGTGCGGTCTAGGAGGAGGTGGTTTTCCTGCTAGATAAGCTATTAAATCTTCCCTGCGGATCATACGCCTCTTCTTCCGTGCCCAGTTCATCATCTCTTTGCTAAACTTCTGTCGTCCCATCTGGAGACCCAACTCGCTACATCGTCGCATCCCGTCGACCGAATCTGCGAGAAACAAATAAGGAAAGGAGATTAAAGAATTCCATTCGAGCACATGAGAGTTGAGTGAAAAACAGCTCAGTGAAAATCTCCGACGTTCGACAAAGCCAATGTGACGGATTTGTTAACATTAAAAGGAAGCGTGTATTTCTTCGTCTATTCGGAATTGTTCTCTTTTGAACGTTTTTTTTTTAACGGGTTACACCTAGCTCGTGGGTGAAAAAAGGCAATTTTCGTGAATGTCAAATCGAATCAAATCGAGTTTTATTTTTACAACTTTTAACAGTTTTTTTCAAAACAATTTTCGTGAATGCTTTTTGGCAGATGTGTGCAGGTTCTCGATTTTTTTTTACGTTGAAGCGTATGGTTTAGGGTATTTTTTCCAATTTTTGTATTAAAAATATATATGAATGTGGGAGATACAATGGTTTGAGTAGAGCGCTGTTTGAAAAACATCCTACGCGGTGACCACTGCTGGTCGGAAACACATCGTTCGAAATTAAAATACAAATAATTTTATTATATTATATAATATTAATAATATCATAATAATAATATTATTATAATAATATTATAATAATATTATTATTATAATATTAATAATATTATAATAATAATATTATATTATATTATATTATATATAATTATACAAATAATTTTATTAAATAAAAAACAAACAAAAGTTTTTGCATGAAATGATCTCGTGCTTGGACGAAGGATTTAATGAAATATTGATGTTTGGAAAAATGGCCGCAGTCCAATTTGAAAGTATCAATTTTGGGTTAGAAAAACTCTATTTTCGTTGATAAAAAAAACTATCCATCGAAAAAAAATCCTTTCGTTCAAGCACTGCTTATGATATGCAGAAGAAGCTTATAAAAATCGAAGTTGATCGGTGCGGAGATTCTTGACATATCGTGGTCAAGGATTTTGGAAAAATCGTTTTGAAAAAAAAACGCGTTTAAATGTCACCGGTCCGCGGAACCTAAATGAAAAGCTCATATCTCCCGCAATTTTGACCGAATTTGAAAATCCGACATTTTCAAAAATTTCAACCAAGTGTCACGCCTTAAGGGGTCTTCTCACTTTAGTCGCTAAAAAAGACTATTCTCATGATTTTTTTTGATAGGTTTATATTATAGATATTGATATGAAAGTTGTTACACTTAATAAATACTTTCGAAATACATAAGCATTTTTTTTTATTTAAGTCACTATTCATAGAGCGAAATGGTAGTTGAAAAATGTCCTAAAAAAATTGTAGGTCTGCGCTGTTGATGAAATCTCGGAGATGGATCATCCGAAACGAAAAAATCGAACGGTTTTAGATTCAGTATGTTAATGGCTATAGCGCATACCATACGATTTTCGATATATGCAAACATAACAAAATGGCGGAAATTTTTCGAAAAAACAAAAAAAAACGTTTTTTTTTCACCGTTTTTGGAAAAAAAGGTAAATAGGAAAATTTAAAAAAAATCCTTGATTTGCTTCAAGAAAAACGCGTTTAAAGTTTGTTTGTGTTACGTAAATACATTTTTTTTTAATTTTATGGATTTCGAAAGTGTTTTTATTAAGTGTAACAACTTTTATATCAATATCGATAATATAAACGTATGAAAAAAATCATGAAAATAGCCTTTTTTAGCGTCCTAAGTGAGAAGACCCCTTAAAGTTCGCCGATTCGCGAAATCTACCTAAAATGCCCATATCTCCCTTAATTTTGAACGGCTCGACTTGAAATTTTCAGAGAATATTTTTAAGATACTATATTTCGAAAATCCATTGAAAACCAAAATCTGATATTTTCAACGATTTTAACTAGGTGTACGCCCTTAATGTGGCCTTTTTGACATACATCGAACGTATCGATTTGCGGTGAAAAAAAACTCTATTTTCGTTGAAAAAAAAATCCTTCGTTCAAGCACTGCGTTTTGATATGCAGAAGCTTATAAACCTTGACGTTGTTCGGTGCAGAGATTCTTGAGATATCGTGGTCACCGATTTTGAAAAAGTCGTTTTGAAAAAAAAACGCGTTTAAAGTTCGTCGATTCGCGAAACCGACCTATAAATGTGTTCCTCAATTTTGAACGGATCGACTTGAAATTTTCAGAGAATATTTTTGAAACATTATATTTTGAGAATCCGCCAAACCCCAAAATCCGATATTTTCAAAAATGTCAACTAAGTGTGAGCCCCTAATGTGGCCTTTTTTACATATGTCGTTTCTTTTATCCAAAGGAAATTAAACGTCTCTTGATAGAATTTATCGAAATCGCATTTCAACGATTGGAAGTTCAATCGTATAATTCCAATCAATCGAATTTCGTCGTAATTTCAAGTTTGCAAATTTCATTCCCATTGTTTCGTTCGGGACACTTGCCCCTGCCAATTTTTGTTTCTTTTTGTTTCTTTTCTTCGGGAGCCAGGTCCTTAATGCGGAACGGAACGTGTATTTGATGATGAGTGACAAAAGGTATTTATATCGTGGCGACGATGCAAGCTATTTCCGTAACTGAACAGTATGATGCAAAGACTCGCGATATCTCCCCGCCTATTTTCTTTCTACGTCTCGGGCATCCTTGCTCATTCTAATCGATAATTAGCAGGCCGAGCTACAATCCGATCTTGTATCGGAGAGAATAATAATTTCGAGGCGAAAGACTTTGAGCTCGTTATAAAATTGATCGTAGACGCGAAATTATTTCCGCGGAAGGGAAATTGATATTATTTTGCAATTGACAGACGAGTGAATTGTGAATCTCGAAGGAAAGAAAATGCAACGTGGGAGTTAACGCGAATATTGATAATGTTCATAATGGATAATGTTGCGAAACAATTTATGCTGATAAATAATAATAATTTACTGTGCAGAAAGCATAGTAAATGCACACTGAATAATAATAATTTACTATGCACACAGCATTTTCATTTATTGCGAAAAAATCTTGCTATCCGTAAAAATGGATTTTTATGTAATTCAGGAAAAAAGGTAGGTGCGAAGCAGGTAATGCAAATTTTCTTTACCGACAGACGGTACTATGTACCTTCGGGGTTGGGAATGGAACACTAAAAATATGTTTATCTTGAAATTTTAGAGCTTTCGACGATTATCTAAAACAGAAATTTAAGGGGGAAAATACATGTAGCATAAAAAAAAGGATTTTTTTTGGACGTAAAATGTTAAACATCTCAAAAATACGGTGGTGAAGTTTTTAGCCGAAATTCGTAGCCGTTCCGAACGTACTTCTTTCCCGAATCCGAATATTCAACAATTAACTGATTCTCGTTTATAATCAAGTAAAAATACATCCCAGTATACTGGTAAAATTGCATGCCAAGTTACCGAACTTTTAACGAAAAATTACGACTCTAAACATCGTCTCATATATACGGCACTTTATGGAAATAACACGCTGGCCACATTTCCATCTAATCACTTGTACACGAAATGACTAGATGCCTGTTATAAACTGCTCAATGCGTGTGAAAAATTCTTAAGATTCCGCAACGACAATAAAAACAGGGAGTCACCGAAGGTTTAAAGAAAATATCAATGATAAAACTTGGAAAAATGTGACTAGAAGAACTTTCGTAGAACTTCCGTAAAAGAGACTTTTTCGAAAAAAGGAAATTGAACACGTTTTCCTCAAACCTACATTTTTTAAGTTTGCGGGAAACATAACTTTAAGATAAGGTTCGAGACCCCCCGCCGATCGTGCTGAAAATTGGCACAAAACTCCCTTTTAATATTTTAAGACAACCCCTTAAGGGATTTTTGGCGACTCGCAATAGTTTTCGAGATATTGAATTTGAATGTTTTTTTTTTAACACGCGCATATTTTTAATATGCTACGTCTCCGTTCATACCTATATATGTTATCGCGCTCTCCATTTTGTCCAAACGAAGTGCCCAAATAAACCCAAACCCAAAAACTATTGCGCGTCGCCGAAAATCCCTGTAGGGGTTGTCTTAAAATATTAAAAGGAAAGTTTGTCCAAAATTTCAGCTCGATTGGCCCGGGGGCGGGGGGGGGGTCGATCGGACCGATCGTGCTAAATTGTACACTCAACTCAAAACAATATTACCTTGAACTTTTTGAACGTGATCTTCATAAACAAGTAGGTGTTTATAAAGATCACTTTTAAAAAGTACTTTTTTATTGCACAAAAAAACGAAAAGTTTTCGTAAAAGTTAGTTTGTTTTCTGGTGTCCGATTCCTAAAATTGTTTACTTTTTAAATGTTTCTCAGGTATAAGTTCAGCATCTGGATATTGGAATACTAAAAAATGGTAGCTCATATTTTCCCGATCCATATTGAAGTCGTTGGATTTCCCACAAACGGACAACTGTCGCCAAAACATTCCTGCAAAACCACTCTATAACGTCGCCATTTTGCATTATTTTTGTATTAAATAAAATATTTCAACGTTTTAATTATGTAATAAAATATACGTAAAGTTTCATAAATGTAAAACGCATTGTTCTTTACCAAAAAGAAAAGGAAGAGATCACAATTGGCTATTCTTTTGTCGTCTACAAATATCACCCCCTTAAAAATGAAGTCACCTATTCCGATGTGCTTAAGCTTGTGTTTTTTTGCCAAGAGCGATCAAATTTGACAACAATGATCGAACAGCCCAAACAAAGTTAAACGAGATTTAGAAATAGGAGTTTTCAAGGAAAAGACTCGTCGATTTTTACCGACCGAGCGCGAATCGCATCACCGTAAGAACACGTGTCAGACGTTCGGTCGGTAAAAATCCTACGGCCACGTTTTCTCCCAGACGGAGTAAATTTGGGGCAAACGAAGAGATAGAAGTTGTTCATCTTTTGACAGAAGAAAGGGTGTGGCTTCCCTCTTATCCGAAAAATCATCCGTTTCGGAAAACACTGGGAGTCTGCAACTCAGCTGTCTCTCTCACTCTGACGGCCGCTCGGTCGGTACGACACTTCGCCTCAGCGAAGGGCACTTTAAAAAAAATAGAAGCATACCTCGTCTACCGAACGCTCTCAGCACGCATTGGCGTAGCCAGCATTTTTTCTGGAGGGTATAGGGGGCCGGCCTGACAAAAAGTGGTTTTGTTGACAATCATATTTTTTTCCAAATAAAATTGACATAGTCGATAATCACGTAACCCATAAAATATGAAGCTTCAATCACGCGTTCATGTTAACATTAAGGGGTTTTCTCACTTTAGACGCTAAAAAAGGCTATTTTCATGAATTTTTTTGATAGGTTTATAGATATTGATATAAAAGTTGTTACACTTAATGAATACAATTTAGAAATACACTTTTAAAAAATTTATCTATTTTTGCAACCTAAACAAACTTTAAACGTTTTTTTTTCTCGAAACAACGTTTTTTGACGGCTTGTTGATAAAATCTTCGAAACTACTGAACTGATCCTTATGAAATTTCAACCACATATTCTTTACAACTATAGCTATAGCGCATATCAAGGATTTTTTTAAATGTTGATATTTACTATTTCTCGCCAAAAACGGTGAAAAAAACGGTTTTTTCGAAAAATGTCCGTCATTTTGTTGTTTTTGCATATATCACAAATCGTATGATATGCGCTGTAGCCATTTTTTTGTTTCGGATTATTTATCTCAGAGATTTCATCAATAGCGCAGACCTACAATTTTTTAGGACATTTTTTTAACTACCATTTTCGTCTATAAATAGTGACGTAAATGATTAAATAAATTTTTTTAAATATATTTCGAAAGTATTTATTAAGTGTTTTAACTTTTATATCAATATCTATGATATAAACCTATCGAAAAAAATTCATGGAAATAGCCTTTTTTTAGCGTCCAAAATGAGAAGACCCCTTAATATCAAACTCTTGCAATATCTTCAAAATAACCGACTAATCTTTCATAATTCTTCGATTCAGTTATGAGTCATTAAACTTTACTTTCAGTAGGCGCCGTAAAACGGGGTTAAATTTACATTAACGGTAACTTTGACAGTTTTTGGGGCTACTTTAACAGAGCGCGTAGATACGGGGTTAGATTGACATTAAGGGTAACTTTGACAGTTTTTGGGGCTACTTTAACAGAGCGACAAAATACGGTTTAAATGTGTGCGCATTTAAAAGTGTTTAACTTTGTTGTTAAAGTTGATTATAATGTTGCTCAAGTTGATTTTGATCTCAATGATAGTTATAAGACTGATTAAGTGCCTATGATAGTACCCTAGGTATTTGATATTTTTATGCAAAATGTTTTCTTGCTGAAGATAAAAAATTGATTGTAAAAAATCGTTTTTTATTTAATTCCATGTACGATGCATAAAATATTTTTAAAAATGTATGAAAATTTTGTCAAAATAACCCTTCATCATTGACATAAGTTGCATTTCAATGCCCCCACAGTCGAGGTTACTTTGACACTTTAAAAAAACATACAAAATTGTGGGGTGCTTGACTTTCTCATACTTTTGATAGCCAAAAGACACATTGTTCTATTAAACCATAAAAGTTGGAATTTAGGTTGTTAAAAAAAAGTTACCTACAAAAAACTTCCAAAACGTGTTCAAAGTAACCCCATTTTACGGCACTCAATTGAATAAGTCTTCTATTTTTCTATTTATAATTTATTTATTATTTATTTATTTATTCTATTTCTATTCTATTTAAAAGCTTTCTATTTTTTTCTGTAAATCGGTCCAACACTTTTGTGGTTGGAATTTTTTTTAAGGCGAGATATACATTTACAACGATCAAAAAATCGATTTATTTTTTTTCTCTTTAAACGATAGAACTATATACGTAGAATATTTTCCCAGTTTCAAAGCGAAATTGAAAAAACTTCAAACGTTACAGCCCGTCAACGCTGTGCCTCACTGCTCGGATTCGGAGTGGGCGTGAACTTCAAATTATCTCAAAACTGCATTATCGAAATTTGCGTGCAGGATTACTCAAAAACTATTAAGCCGATTGGGTTAAAACTTGGTAGAAATATCGGTATCTTCTGCTTGACGAAAATGGTTTTGAAAAATTGGAAAAAAAACTACTTTTTTAATCCACATTTTAAGGAAATGTTCCGTGAAATGTTGATTTTTTTTGTAAATGCGTGCTATTTTCTTTATTTTAATTACTCTCACACAGAAACTATGTATGTTCTAACTGAAAAAATGTTTGAACTTTTTTGCAAATCAAAATCTACGGTAAGCTAGATTGCACGCTGATTCGCAACTCGCGCGGCGACCTTGCTGTAACACTCTGCCACAGCTACGCCATTTTGATGATGAATTAATTGAAAAAAATTGTTTTCTCTACTTAAATATACTATTAAAGTATACCTAAAGTTTGATAATGGTAGAATAATTATTTCTTAGTTCAAAAAATCTCTCAATATTGCTTACTTTTCTCCTGTCTAAATGTATATCCCGCCTTAAACATTGTCATTATTATTGACATATGAGAGAATCGTTCCTGAAGCATTGTGCTTGTGAGCCCAGTTTTTGTCCGCTTCATGGCAGACAAACTCCTCTCACGGCCGCACATAAGGGTATTTCTGCTAATAAGGCGGCCAAAAATAGGATTCCTTAAATTTGTCCCAGGTAAAAAAAAACGGCTACCTGAGAATGTTGAATGGAGACCGAACAATGGACGACCCCTTCCCGTTACCCAACTGGAATGGTTTGTAATAAATAGAACAAACAACGATACGTAATATATAAAACAAAGAAAATTATTTTGGCTGCCTAATTAGCTTAAATACCCCTATGTGCGCCGGCGCAGCTCACTGGGAGTACTATTGTTGCTTGGGAAAGTTTATATAAGTTGGCGCAGGACTCCTTTTCAAAATTCTTTCTTTAGGTTCCAGCAGCCGTTTCGTCATTTTTAAATGAAAGTATATTTTCATGGCCATCGCTTCAGCTTCTATGGCTAACGTATCAATTATTAAGTTTTTTTTAATAGTTATTGATGAAATCTTATCCGCTCTTCATATTCAATTTTAAAAATGCGTCATCTGCATGAGCCAACGGTAGATTATCATATCGGCGTTTTAGGTTTACAATGACTCTATTACTTTGTAGTAAATATTGATCTTCCAGTATTCTTCCGGTTCTGTATCGGCCGGCAAATCTAATGTATTTCTTTTGCCCCCTCAGCTTGATTGTGAAATTCGAATATCAATTCAATTTACGTAACGAAATAGCTACTTTTTATACAAGTCTCGAAATTACAACAAAGAAAATAGTTCAAGTTTTATTAACGTGTTATACGCAGTTAGAAATTGCAAAAAATCGATTTTTTTTTATTGCATTTCCGAAATGTACAAATATGTGAGTATATTCCCGGAAAATTTCAAATCGATCAAGCGAATATTCTCGGAAATACACACATATTTGTAAGGACACTCGGAGCGCTACAAAGTTGACTGTTGAAACTTCAAACGCGTTTTTCTCAACACGGTGTATTCGAAGTCGGTAAGCACGATTTCTCAAAAACGACTCAACCGATCGGTCTGCAATTTTAACACACGCTTGTCGGATATATTCTTCAGGTATTGATCGAAGGAATAAGATTTCCGATAATTATTTCTATTTTTTTTTCAACGATTTAACGAAAAAAATTTGTCGAAAATCGAAATTGTTTCTTTCCGGAGCCACGATTTTGTCAAAAATTAAAATTTCGACTATTCCTTCGATCAATACCTGGATTCATGTATCCCCTAAAAGAATCTTTTTGGTTTTTTTCATTTTAGATAATCCAAACCGGAGATACTTTGCTCACCGCCGGACACTTTTTTTCGGGGACCTCCAGGAGACTTCCTACAGGAGCAATGTTAATGAATATTTTTGAAAATAAAAAATGCCAATCTAAAGCTAAAAAATGTCACTACACTGCCTAATACTTTTCGTTTTGCCCAAATGAAATCCTTTACCAGAAAAAAATCGTGAAAAAACGACTTTTGTTGGCCTTGCAACTGCGTGTAACGCCTTAAATTATTTCTTCATGCGTGCTCGGGTGAAAGAAACAAAATTAATCGATTATTGGAGTTTAAGGCCTTAGGCCACAATAACAGGTACAAAATCATGTGCGAATTGAAAAAAAAATTCGCATGAAAAAGTGATTCACTCATAAAATTAATTACACATCTATTCAGTATGAATATCAAGCTGTTAGAAAATATTTTTTTCGATGAACAAAATGGCCGACTACTCGAAACTTCTCGAAACAGCTTTTTTCCCATTGGCGTGACAAATAACTTCATTTCTTAAGTTCAAATACCTACAACTTTTGAATAAAACAATATTTTTCAAATCCCGTACGTACTTCTCTAAGTATTCTAATGTCGATTGACGAGAATTTTTATTTTTTGTTCTAGGTAAAAAATTGTCGATGCTAAATGTCACGCCGCGGAGCGCCTAAAAAAAAGTAAAAGAAAATATTAGTAGTCGGCCATTTTGTACATCGAATAAAATATATATATATATATTTTCTAACAGCTTGATATTCATACTGATAGATGTGTTATTAATTTTATGAGTGAATCACTTTTTCATACGAAAGAAAATTGTTAAATTCGCACATGATTTTATACCCGTTACTGTGGCCTAAGGCCTTAATTCGGATAAATTCTTTTCTGGGGGGTATCGGGAATCCCGAGCGGGGGCGTGCCCAGCCCCCTTGGCCGCGCCAATATCACCGCGTCTCGTATTTGCAAGGTTAAAGATAACCGGAAAGAGCTTCGTCGATAACTACGCTCCCTGTCTTACCGACGCAGTCCACGGTTCCCCAAATTCTCACCCGAAACTACCGACAAATAAAGACCCAAAAAGAAGCCCTCAAGTCGATTATCCCCTCGTGATTCTCCGCCGACTGTAAAAATGTCCCAACTTTCCGTCCGCGCCAGTCCGACAAATCGCGATCAAAACAATTCGATGTATGCGCCTCGCTTCTCCCTCGCGATCGCTAAAGCGCAGCAAAAAATAAAGCCCATTCTTCCCATCGAAAAGACAAAGAAAAAATCGTACGACTCTCGACGCCAGTGGCTCGGAGGAATTTCGACGAAACAATCGCAGCGGCGCCTCGCCGAGCGAGATTGACTTGCGAGCTCGCACAGCGGAAGCGGCAAGCGGGGAAGGAGAAGGGAAACTGACGAAGTCGAGAATGGAAAGTGGGAGAATGCCCGAAGTGGCGTAGCGGCGGGAGGGGAACCAAGAAAAACGAGTGAAAAGAAACAATGGATATCAATGTTGCTGACGATACGACATTGACTTGTTCACGCACCTTTGTACAGCGAGGTGACGGTGCCCGCGGCCGTCTGAAAGGGCAGCCAGAGCGACGCACCCTGTGTTCGGTCTGCAAAGAGAAAAAAGAGAAAAAATGCGTCCGGAAGACGCGGAGACTGGTTAATAAATATGAAAAAGCAAAATTCACGATGCAAACAACAAGGCGTATAAGTATATTCGTATGCGTGTGTGTGTGATAAGTAGACGGCCTTCCCAACGGGTGTTTCGTCCCTGCATTGGACTCCCGTGACCCCCGACAGCCAGCCATGTACCGACGAGACCTTACGATCCACCGAGATCCGCAAAAAAAAAAGAACTCCCCCGCGTCCCCCCAATTACCAGTCGCTCTTTTCGCGGCTCCCAAACTGCAATTTTTTTCTCGCGTTTCGCGAAATCTGTCAGCCCTCGTCAGGGCCGTCTCGCCCGTTCGAATTCCCGGAAAACATCGAAAGGGACGTGCGATACGGTGGCTGTGTGTGTATTGCGTATTACGCACGTGACAAAATGGATGATCGAGCAAAATGGACACGTAGTTTTAGGGAAGAGACGAAGCGAGAAAGGTTTCTCGCTGCATCTCCGGCGATAGTCGATGAGTCAGGAAGAAGAGACAGGGGGGGGGGGGAGAGTGAGACACGTCCAGGCGGAGACTTTCGCTTTCAGGCTTCGCAGAGCCTGAATTTCGTCGAGCATATTATTAGAAAATAATGCACAGTGAGATAATGAAATGGGGAGGACGGGAGAGGGGGGGGTAGAAGGGTTTGATGAAAACGAAATAGAAATATTGGAGCCTCGCCTCTGTAGAGTTGAGCTATGGCCGAGGCGGTCGTTTGAAACCCCGTCCATATCTGTTGTGAATATATTTCCTTCTCGTTGTGCAGCTGATTCTCGTAATCCGGCTCGGCCTCGATCGCCTCAACGCACTGTTGCTCCCAGTTACTGTACCAAAGATCCATTATCGGATCATCGTCGTTCCTTTCGTCGCTCATTATGGGCTCGAGCTTACGACTTTTTTTAAATATATTTATATATAAATATATGTATATATATACGCGCGTGTATATACGTATATATATATTTTTTTACTATGCTCTTCCTCCGGTATGTATAGCGCACCTCGGTCCACCCACGCACTCACATAAACACATACGAAAAAAAGAAGAAAAAAAAACGAATGTATATATAAACGTGACGGTACGACGTGCACGCAACGTCTCGCGAACCAGAGTGGATGGGACTTAAGGAAGGTGGAGGACGGGTGGGGGGGAAGAGAAGGGGGTAGGGGCGGGGAAGGCGAAAGGAAACGAAGGAAAAAAATAACAAAGAAAATTGTTCAACTGCACGAAAACGTCGCGGCTTGTGGCGTTTTTTTCTTTTCTCTCCCCGTTCTCTTCTCTATTTCTCGTCCTTTTCGTGCGGGGGAGGCGGAGAGAAGAGCGTGGAGACGCGAGATTCCCGACTGGCCGCAACGACGCGCACGCACGTATCTCGTAGGAGCGATCCTCGCACGAGATGGTAGAATACGAGGAGATCGCGACTTTATGGAGGTCAGGTTGCGGCCATTACGGGAACAGCGGATCTCCGCTGCTGCTGCTGCTGCTGCTACTGACGGCCTCGGAGCGACGGTGCTGCCGCTCAACTGACGTCTACACATAAACTATTCGGGCTTTTGGGTGGAATTCGGACGCGAACGCAGCGCCACGGACTTGCCGAAGACGAGGACGGATTGGCTAGGTCGCGCGTGTGGTTCTTTTTTATTTCACAGATTACGACTTTTTGTGTAGCTTGAAGTTTGGATATAACCAGGGCTGTGGACAGTATGCCACCGCCGGGTGTTTTCGCCATGCGAAATGTCCGGATTTATTAGTGGCATACTCTACCGCTCGCAGCGCTACTTGTTACTTAGAAACTTGCACGCCCGCCCATTTATATTTATATAGGGTCTCTCAAAATTATCTGACATTTTAATTTATTAATAAAACGTATTCTTTATTCCTCGTCCTTGTTTGCCTCGTCTCTGTTTGCAAACGTTCACTCTTATGACAAAACTGTTAATAACATTTTGCAGTTATTGCGGGGTAATTTCATTATAGTGCGTCCAATTGCTTCCTTGACGTCCGAAATGGTCTGTGGATCATTGGCGCACACTTATTCCTTTCAGAAAACTACAAAGAAAAAGATCCAATGGCGTCAAAGCGCACGATCTTGGTGGCCAATCACATCGCCGCGGCGCGAGATAACACGATCATGAAACATCGTCTGCAATAACTGCATTGGGAGCTTTCCAACTACGACACAGTGCACCTATTTCTGGTGTATTCCTTTGCCCGAATTGGCTGCTGATGCGAGAAATATGTACACTGGGTCGCACTGTGTCGTAGTTGGAAAGCTCCCATTGTTTCGCCCGCAGTGTGGCACGTTGCGCCATCTTGTTGAAAAAAGATGTCTTCCACGTCCATGCGGTTTATGCCATTTATCGGATATTGTGTTCCACACATAACCTCCATGTTTGTACCTTATATTGAAATAAGAATATTCGTACTTTTCAAATAAATAATACGTTTTATTAATAGATTAAAATGTCAAGTCATTTTGAGACACCTTTTATAATCCACCAATACACATAACATTTTCGTTATGATGCCAGAATTAATAAAATTATGATGATGTCAACAATCTTATGGCCTCTGCACACTGCGCGCGATTTGCGACGAGCGATGGGCGATATCCAATGGGAGCTTCACTTTCCTAGGGAGTTTCTGGAATACCTGAGCTCCCGTTGGATATCGCTCATCGCGATATGCAACCTTCCAAACCTAATTTTGATTGCTTTCTTCTAAAACAAATGCCCAAAAAAGTGGCATTTTACGGTGAGCCACATGTTCACGTGATATCCAATGGGATCCAAGGTATACCGGAAATCCCCTAGGAAAGTGAAGCTCCCGTTGGATATCGCTCACCGCTCGTCGCGCATCGTGTGCAGCGTGCCTTCAACGCCTTGAGCGAAATTCCAAATGTCCGCCCGAAAGTTACCTACAAGCTGATGACGTCCCCAAAAGCAATCTTCAAACAAGCTCGTCAACCTGCAAAAGTGACTATAATCGTTCATTCGTTACATCCAGCAGGGCGAAACGCCGCACTACTCCTATGCATTAAAATGCTATGCGTTTTGTCCGGATTTCTTAACTCCACCTCTGTCCTGTACGTGACGCTACTTGTCACCTGAGAATATTTTTCGGTGCCGGCGTGACGACCGCAAGCACAAGGTACACATTTCGACATTTGGAGCATTTGGAGGTTAATATTTTGTTTTTACCGTTTCTGTATAACTAAAAGTGCTAACCGCGTAGTGGGATTACTCATTCAGTAATGCCCACCCAATGTATTGTACCCGGTTGCACCAATGGCCTCTGCACACTGCGCGCGATTTGCGATGAGCGATGGGCGATATCCAATGGGAGCTTCACTTTCCCAGGGGGTTTCTGGAATACCTGAGCTCCCATTGGATATCGCTCATCGCAAACAACTTTTGGTCACCTTCTTGAAAGTGCTAATGGCCTCTGCACACTGAGCGCGATTTGCAATGAGCGATATCCAATAGGAGCTCAGGTATTCCGGAAATGCCCTAGGAGAGTGAAGCTCTCATTGGATATCGCTCATCGCTCATCGCGCGCAGTGTGAAGAGGCCATAAGTCGTTTGTTCAGTCGTTTTACGTGGTTCCGAAGGAGCTTCCTTTTGACCAGAAAAGGGTCTGTGAGGTCAAAAATCAGAAAGCAAACCCGAACAGCAGTACTTTGCTAACCTAAAAGTGTAGGGTTGATTCTGGTGACAAGTTACTATGGCCCTGGAGGTCGCAAGAGTCATTGCGGCTCGGTCGGTATTCACATCTTAAGGCACTACATTAGAGGCCTAAAAAAATTGCCAAATGGCGAATTTTTATCCGGCAAACGGTTGGTGAAAAAGAAACGCTTTTTTTAACACAAAGCTACATATATTGGGCCCTTACGAAATAATTACCAAAAAATACAGAATAACAAAAACATGGCTGCCAGCAGATGATGAAATTTAGTACGGGATTCTTCGCCGTGGACACTCTCCAGCTTAACCGGTGCATCCGAAATCTAAAAACCAAATGGGTTATCCAAGTTAACAATAAATACGAGTCATTGACGATCGTTGATTTTTTAAATCATTTTTTTAATCATCGTGGCGACGAATTGAATCTCGAGCATACAAAATCTATGAAAAAAGTCATCATTTTTACATAACTGTTGAAAAATGAAGATCGATTTTTAAAAAGTGGGATCGTCAACGACCTTTAAATGTTTCTCATCGTATCTCCTTCAAATTTGGAAACAATCCATCAAGTGGTTCTCGAGATATCACGTCCACCGACTTTGAAAAGTGTTTCGAGAAAAACGCGTTTATAGTTTGAAGTAAGCTGCTACCGCTCGCACGGATGACTGTGAGAAGCGTTACGCTCATTCAATTTTAGGAATATTCCAATCAAATATAATCGAATAAAAATAATTTCGGAAAATGCAATTTTTCGACCCACCTAGGTAGATGTAGCCCCTTAAGACGCTGCGGACGCTTGTTGTACAACGATTGATCCCTCGATCTATTCAACTTTTGCACTTACGCACGTCCTTCGCATCACCTTAAGGCTAAATACTCCACGCCTTGAAAAATGATCCATCACGGGTTCTGTTACCAACAGTCGGTATCGGAAACGACTTTACGGCGGAGCTGCTGTGCAGTTTGCAGACATACTTTTAACGTCTACATAGCTCATGCATTTTTAACATTTCCAATGTTCCTACGTACATTTTCGAATTAGGTAACCACCGGAAGTAAAAATTTCTCCCGCGGCTAAGCGGTCACCGATCCAAGTATACCTTGCGATGATTTCCTGTACTCGAATTTCTCGGATAATGAATGACCCAAACAAAATCGATAGAAAAAAATCACATTTCATTGGTAAAATGTCATTAAATTTTCGATTCGTCGCCGCGTTTTTGCGTAATATCGAATCAAAGTTGAAACGTCTTATGCTCAAGCCCATCTTACTGTATAAAGAGTCGCGGCGTGTCGTTGGTGTCGGTGGTGCTCCCAAGTAGTGGTGTCGCAGCGAATTTTTTTTTTATTACTTGGCGTCAGGACGCTGCCGCGTCTCTTGAGAATATTGTTTCAAGATACGCACGGTCATTGACACCGTCTTCATTACTTCGATAGGTAAATAAAGGATCCGTCAACAATTTCCACTCTGTTTTTCTTGTTTTCTATCACAGCGAATTTATCGACAAAAACAACGCAGTAATCTCAATAATTAACGTCTAAAGGCGCACTAGCGTGGCGGAAGAGTCGTTGAGATAGGGAGAAAAAAATATATTCCGCAGCTCAAACATTTTTCCAACGCGAGCTCAACCACAAAGGGCTTCGACGACTCTTTCGTTTTTTTTTCTCTTCTTTTCCTAAAGTAATTGTTGCCCCCTGGGTCGGGGCGACGAGCGTTGAAACGAATTATTTCGCAATCGCGAAACCAACGCGATTGTTCTCCATGTCGAATTCCGTGTAGTAACGCCCGATGAAGACATCACCAAGGATCCAGAGCGGTCCGTTCGGTGGCGGAATGTCGATTCCCATGAAACCGCTCAGGCACACCGACTTGCCGAATGACGTCACCTACAACGCAGCGGTAATTAAGTATGGGACTGGTGAGAAAAGCAATCGAGGTACTTAGAGCCCTTGGTCGTTAGATGGCTACGGAATTTTGTGCATATATGCATCTAGGAACAAAACGCGTAACGTTTTTCGCAGATCTCGAGGATCGGAATCATTGAGGGGTATGCCAAATCGGGTTTCAACCCTAAAATTGATCGAATTTCTTTTTCAACGGGCTACATCTATTCTCTGAAAATTCCATTGCGATATTTCGAAAATTGAATGAGCTACAGCTTCTAACAATTGGCCGGGCGAGCGGTAGCAGCACCATACTTCAAACTTTAAACGCGTTTTTCTTAAAACACTGTTTTGAAAGTCGGTGGACATGATATCTCGAGAACCATTTGATGTACTGTCTCCAAATTTACAGGAGATACGATGAGAAACATTTGAAGGTCGTTGACGATCTCACTTTTTTAAAGAGATTACACCACTCTAGGCTTTTGGAAAAACCGTTATTTTTTGCTCAAAAAAATACTTTAGGGTTATAAAAACAATATGCAATTGGTCCTGTAGCGAAATTTTCTTTTTTAAGGTTCAATTTACGATTTTGCCGCAGCGCCTCAGACTTCTTTCAGGCGCCTCGTACAACTTTAAACGCGTTTTTCTCTAAACCACTTTTTTCAAACTGGGAGAACGGATTAATCGAACACCTTTGCATGGATCGATTTGAAATTTTGATAATAGCTTCACAACTCCATTCCCTATTGGAGTACGTAGCCGTTTTTTGATTAAATGTAAACTTTTTTTAAAAATAATGTACTGCTTATTTTTCGGGCAAAAAATCGATTTATTTCTTTCAAAGTGCGTCATTTTGTCAAAATTTGATTAAAAAAAATCCCTACGTAGTACCACAGCTAATAATATATAGATTATAATTTTTTTTGTTTTTTGTTCTAGGTCTTATACTTTAAGAGACAACCGTCCTCCCGTGGAGCTATTTGTAAAAACCACGTTTTCCAAGATGGGCTCTGTCGCCGCCATTTTGTATGGAAATTAGAATACATTTTTTTTATACTTTAATAAGTGTTGAATAAACCCTCTCAAAAGAAATCCTATTCCTTTTTTCATACTCCCAAAGTAAATTGTCATAGTTAGGCCTTATTTTCTGCCGCTAGGTGTTATCCCTTAATCGATCTTCATGTTTTAATAATTACGTAAAAAAGTGATTTAAAAAATCGTCTATTGTCGACGACTTGTATTTATTTCCAATGGGCCGTTTAAGGTGAACAGTCCACAGCCAGAAGCCGCGAAGAAAATCACAACCTGCCGACGGCCATGTTTTTGTTGTATTTTTTCGGTAATTTTTTTTAGGAACTCAATATATGCACCTTTATCTTAAAATAAAATGCATTTCACTTCACCAACCGTTTTCCAGAAGAAAAAAAAATCGAATTTTGGCAATTTTCGGGCCTCTAGGTAGATGTAGCCCCTTAACGCTGTTCTTGGGCTACAACAGCGTAGGAAAGTTTTCCTTGTATCGCATGGTGAACTGTTGGACTTTTGATTGTTCATTAACTTTGATATCGGATATCTCGAGTCAGAGATGGCAAAGCTTCGTGAAACTTCACGAAGTGACATTACAGTTATTTTCGCCCGATGGAAATTTCCATAAATTCTCTGGGCAGCACTCGAACGTTTTGGCACCTATCGTCCGGCTGGCTACTGTGCTCGGGCTACCTTGAAAAAAAATAATCGCTTTCTATACGGTACCTTCAGAATGTAGTCTTCGCCGCTGAGGGCAAAGGTATTGCCGCCCAGTACAAACTCGATCTTGGGCAACTTGGGAATCAAGCTGCAGTCAACCTGCAAAGTACACATTGCAATCAAACACCAAGTGCGGAGCAGATGTGAAACCCCGCAGGGGATACCCCCCGAGGAGTAGCATTAACTCAGAGGGTTGATAAACGATTTTTCAAGGGGTTAGGCTACTGTGAAAATGTTAAAACTCTCGTTCACCGCTCGAGGCAACTCAAATTGAAGAGGAACGTCCAGACGTTTTTCTTTACATTTTTTCATTAGTTATTAACAATAATGTAGTTTTCCTCGAAAAATCGAAGAAAAAAATTCTTTTCGACAATTGAACCACGATAACAAAAAAAAGCTCGGCCAAGTCTTAGCCAATATTATCTATATTAATAAAAGAATGTTTTTATTCGTTTTAGATCAACCAGGTGGCCAAAATCAAGTACACCGTTGAGCCCCTCACGTTGAAAGATCCTTCGCGAGATTGTGTATTAATATTTTCAATTATTCAATTATTAATATTTTTCATGAAATTTGGCACGCAACTTTGTTAACTTGCAAACGAATAAATGTCCAAACGATTTTTTAATCTTCTTACTTGTTGCTACAGAATTCGTTTTTTTTTTAAATAACTAATTACCGGGTCGTCGCAGTAGCCTAACCCTTTCTGGGTTTGAATAATATTGTAGTGTTGAGAAAAAGGACCAGTTGATCTGATAACGGGAAGGTGCTATTTCAAGTAGTAAATTGCTACTGTGATCTTTAAAATAATCTGACACGATATCTTGCAGTTTTGCCTGAAGAAAAGTTTTCCAAATTGGCTTGCAGCCTAACTTGAACAAATTTGATCCGATTCTCTCCAAATTTTATCCTCTGAACTAAAATCTCCACAGCAATGCGTTAGGATATCTTGATTTGGACTTATGAACAATTCGCGACCATTTTTTTCTCGAGAAATCATACTTTCTTCTTCCAAAAATAATACTTTTTTTCTGAAAATAATACTTTTTTTTCTAAAAATAACACTTTTTTAAAATAATACTTTTTTCTTAAAATAATACTTTTTTTTCCTAAAAATAATACTTTTTTTCTAAAGAGAATACAATTTTTTTCAATGCTTGTCAATTTCTATGAAAAACGATATTCAAAGAATCCTTCGCGTATTTCTCTAACTATTGTCATGCATATTACGAAAGATCGAGGTTTTCTGTTAAAGTCCAAAACTGCTGCACTTTGCAGGACAAAAATAATTATTCAATATGTTTTCATACACTTAAAGACATCTGCAATAAATTTCTTCAAATCGATAATCAACTTGCTTTTGTTTTCAAGTAAAATTTTCTTAGACACTTATTTTTCGTGTCTCTTGGCCAGGGTCCCCATTTGAGACAACGTCACCCACGTTAGTGGGACCTAAACGGTCATTTTTGGGGCAAAAGAGAGTGAACAGCGTACCATAGCTTCGCCCGCGATGATAGACGTTGCTCCGATTGCTTTGTTAATGGCGGCAACTTCTTGGACCGGTCCAGCGATGAGGGAAGTGCCAGTGTCGGCGATCGCCTCGCAACCGTTTTGGCAGAATACCTTGTCGCCGATCATCATCCTGCAGTAAGCAAACAGTTCGTTTGGTTTTTTGCGTTCACTGGGGGATATTGCGATATCTGTGGCCCCTAATTCTGACCACGCGGCCTTCATATTTGACCCAAAGTTGGACTTTTTCAAGAGCACTAGAAGCCGAAATTCGACCCTTAAGGGGGTGAAACAGGGGTGTTAAAGTTTGTACGAGACAACATATTTTTTTGTCAGATTTGCTTGAAACTTGGCAAAAATACACTAAAATGCAAATAATTAAGCATGTATTTCAACATTTTCTGAAATTCGACCCTTAAGAGGGTTAAACGAGGGTGTTAAAGTTCGTATGAGACATTTTTTTCGTCAGATTTACTTGAACCTTGGCATAAATACACTAATATACAAATAATTGAACATGTATTTCAGCAAATTCCAAAATCTAACCTTTAAGGGGGTTAAACGGAAGGGTTAACGTTTGCACGAGAGTTTGCAATTTACCACATTTATTTTATATATAATACTATAAGTTTTCCTTGCTGTTCTGCGCGTGTAGACAGTCAAGTGGTACTTTTAACCCCTTAACTGTGTTTGTTTGGGTTGGCATACATTCCCCAAACAAACCCAAACAAATACATTTTTAATTATTTGTTTTGGAGCGTATTAACACCAAATGTCAAGGAAATCTGACCAAAAAACCCCCGTTTCATCCCTTAAGGGTCGAATTTCGATTTTTACGACTCTTAAAAAGTCTCATTTAGCGTCAAATATGCAGACTGCGTGGTCAGAATTAGGGGCCACAGATATCGTAATACTGCCCGTTAAGGGGAGGGTTTCGGCGTTTCGGCGTAAAAGAAACACTTTTTTGCGAATTTTTTTCATCTATATGGGTAGAGTAAATTTATTGAAACCTTTTGTACATTGTTAAGTGTCATTTCAAGAACATTCCGTGAAATTTGTACGCGAAAATATCTACAAACAAGCCGGTGCCGCGTTTTTCTCGAAACCACTTTTTCAAAGTCCGTGTTCACTGCCATTTGAAAACTACATGGCCGATTTATTTCAAACTTGGTACACACTTTGTACATATAAAATGCCTCCCCCCAACGGTTAGTTTGAGATTTTTTTTACATCGAGGGGGTTTTCCACCCCCAAAATGGCGGAATTTTTCGTGAAAAATAACACTTTTCACTTTACATGACCACCAAAAATTTAGAAATGAAAAAGAAATGATTGATGATACTTTGACTAAATTTTAATGGTACTTGATTTCAGATAACTTCTAGCTGAGACACAGTGAACACCGCAAATCGTGTTTTTCCAAAGGCGTTCTTGGAAAAGCTTTGTCACTGGCTTGTATGTGGATATTTTCGCGTACAAATTTCACGGAATTTTCTTGAAATGACACTTAACAATGTACAAAAGGTTTCAATAAATTCACTCTATCCATATAGATGAAAAAATTCGCAAAAAAGTGTTTTTTTTTTTCACGCTGAAACCCCTACCCTCCCCTTAACAGCGCGATCGAATTGACGGAAAAACGGAACCTCTATTGGACGAAACGTTACCTGTCCATCTTGAATTGCCAGTAGGCTTTGCGATCGACGGGAACGTATGTGAATTCGCCGTCGTAATGAGCGGGATCGGAGCCCCCGAGGATCATTTCACCGCCGATTTGAGCCTTGGGATCTCTGTTCAGATAGAAACTGAAAATCGCCTGGGAGATCAAGTTTTGCTTGAGCATATTGTAGAACGGTGGGGTAACACCGTCCACGGCTATCCGGGAATAAGCCATGCCGAGAATACCGTCGAACTTTGCCGCCACGAATGCAAGCCCAGGCTCGCTCATGGCCTCGGCGAACGTTTGGTCGGATATGTCAGCTCCGCCCATCTGAAATAATTGAGTTGAGGTTTCTTGGGGTTCTACTCGTGAGTGAGATCTCCGAGTGCTGTAATGCCTTACATTGACGACGTCGGTTGACAAAAAGCCGGAAAGGCTGCCCGATCCGTAACGTATCTCGAACTCCGTGTCATTGGCTTTGTACGTTTTTGAACTTTTGCTGTCGTACTTGTTGTGCATCACTGAAACGAACAGAGAGCCGAAGTTTCGCAGAGTGCTTGATTGATTTCGGGCGCACGTATAATATCGAAACTCACGGCAAGCAATGTTGGTATAGTGGCACTTCTTCGAGGGAATCCACAAATTCGAAGATCCCGTGTCGAATACGACTGTGAACTTTTGCGGCGGTGTGCCGATCGATATGTAGCCGTAATATTGCGCGTCCATGTAGTTGGAGAGCGGCTCGGGAATGGGTCCATCGCCGTAGCGCATTCGAAGCTGGCGCACTTCCGTTCCAACTTCCTGCAATTTCCTTCTGGAGCTTTGCGCCTTGTACAATGGAACTCTGAAGAAAGAAACGACAGGAATTCAATGACTAATGACGACCGATATATGAATTGGCATTCAGCGATGTGTACGAGAGAAGGCTGAAAAGTTCTCGGCCGAGGCATTACGGGCCTTTTTGCTCCGTAGTACCTCAGGCCGAGAACTTTTCAGCCTCACTATGTACATGCATAAACCAACGGTGAGATGTACGCTCTCCAAATAAAGATATAAAATTAACCAGATCATTTTGCGCTACCAATAAACATTAAATTTCGCAATGCTTGTAACTTAGGTACAAATAAACGCTTGGAAAAGAATTGTACGCGTTGCAAATCCTAGCGGTTGCTATGCAGTTTGTAACACAGGGCGCATAACGGTCCAATGAGGTCAGAGTGGCGGGAGATAGCAGGGAGGAAAAGTCCGAGTGTTGAAACACTCGGACTTGTTTTGTCAACACTTGAAATTGTTGAAACGGCTACAATGTTATCGTCTCGAAACACAAACGTGCGATAGGGTCGATCACAGGCTAATGTTTTTTTTTTTTTTTTTTCGATAAGTATTTGCTTTCTTTTCTCTTGCACGATATGAGTATTCTTATTGTAGCGGAGTAGAAATATTTGACGAATAGCGAACCTAATGCACAAGATGCCAAAACAAATGAGGATATTCGGATGTAAGAAAAAAAAATGGGGGTGAGGAACAAAGGTATGGAATTCAACGTCACGATGACACGATCGAGTTGAAGCCTCGAAAAATTCTACGTACATGTATAATTGACTATAATGAAATTATGGTTAGCTCACCGTACGAAATCCGCGGTCGTCAGAGCACCGAGTAAGGCGATCCATACGAAAACGCGCCACATTTTGGCCGGATGATTATATTTTGTCGAAATTTGTCGAAATAACGTCGTCGATGATCGAGTCGTGACTTCTTCTTCTCTGATGTCGAAAACTCGACTCACCACTCAAGCATCGCAGAGCAAACGTTCGTGTGGCAAAGCGTACCGCAAAGCTTCAGTGCTTCAGACTGTGGCCGCTGCAGCTCTGGCTGGCGTCTTTTTTTCTTCTCATATACCGGGTGGTCGATGAGCTGCCGCTATTGCCACAATGTCGCGGTCGTGTGAATTATTTGCATTTTGTCTCTTTTCGTCGATCGAAATCTATCAAATACGACATTAGGATTGAGCTGTATTACGTGTGAGAAGTCATTCACGCACGTAGTGATCGTAAATTAACTCGGAATATCGCGAAGGATCGACGAAGGACAATAAACCGCCCGAAAAATGTTTCGTCAGGCAAATAAAAAATCGCTACACATCTTTGATAATTAAAATAAATTTCGCAGAAAAATCGGATTTGCACGCAGCGATAATGGCGGTTGATTTCGCCTCGAGTATTGGATGGATAAAAATACGCGCAACCCGAACAGCCGGACACCCAGTACACGACGCAATGATTCACGGTTTATCAACAATGACGCTGCGCATGCGCAGTTAATACTGCGCCGTTAATCCAACGAAAGAATATCAGCCCATTCGTCATTGAACTTCAATTCCAAGGCCGATATATACATATATACGCACGAGGGGAGCGGCTGAAAAGTTCTCGGCCCAAGGTACCACGAATCATTCTATTCGCTCATCATCCATCTTACCAACTAAGCACCTTCATTATCAATATATAAAGATACAAGTGTCATCAGGGTCGTTACGCTGAAAGTATTCGCAACAATAAACATCACCATGTCCGACGAATCGACGCGCTTGACGAATCTTGAGCACCGTGCCGTGATCAAATTCCTCACGAAAAGTAACAAAACACCGAAGGATATTTTCGACGAGATGTCGGCCGTTTATGGGAATTCCGGTCCATCGTACTCCACGGTAAAACGCTGGAGTCAACTGTTTCGACAAGGGCGAGAGTCGATTGAGGACGACCCCCGTTCGGGCCGTCTTCCGACCGCCGTCACCGACGAAAACATCGACAAAGTCAAGAAAATTGTATTACAAGATCGTCGAGTCAAGATGCAACAGATAGCGGAGGCTCTCAAGATCAGTAAAGAGCGAGTCGGAGAAATTTTGCATGCGCATTTGCGTATGAAAAAGGTAAGCGAGCGGTGGGTATCGAAGAAGCTCATAGCGCCAAGCGTGCTCAGGGAAAAACGAGCTGCGAAGAGCTCTACCGCCAACCCAGTAGTCCAGACATAGCCCTCGGTGATTACTTTTCATTCGGTAATTCGAAAGACCTGCGGAGGAAGAGGCCAATGGTGACAAGGACATTGAGATGTCAGGTGACGAGCATTTCGAAGGAAAAGATTGAGAATATTTTTTCAATGGCATTGAGGCATTGTACAGAAAATGTAATAGTTCGGAGAATTTAATTTTCAGATGCAGTTAGTGAAAAAAATTAAACATCCGATCCACTTTTAGTTTTAGGACTGAAAGTTCTACACTCTCCAGTGATGATTTTTCTGCAAATTGATCGACAGTTTAGTTTACTTACCGCATCTTAAAATTAGATACGTTTTTTCGTCTCGTCACGGTATTTCGATCGCGTAAACACCCGAGGCCGAGAACTTATCAGCCTTGACTCATTTGCGTATAAGTGTAGAAATATATATAATAGACGAAAGTATTTATATGCTAAAATATATTTATTCGTTACAAACGTGTACAAAGCGCAATGTAAAAAAAAACAATGTGTTTTCATCACAGAAATTATATCAGCAGTATATTTAGAATACGGTCTCGGCGATGCCGACACGACCGTTCTGAAAATCGAATTCGGAGTAGAACTGCATCAGGAACGCACCACCGAGAGTCCAAGAGTTGTCGTTGCCCACCGTAAACGGCGACAGGCACATCGTGAAACCGAAATACGTCAGCTAGACAGAATAAAAATTCATTCCGGAAAACAGCTTTGTAAAATCTAAAAAAAAAAAACTAAAGAACTGAACTAAAGCATAAAAATATGCAAAAAAAACTTGTTCCGCACTCACGTGTTGTATATAATACTTGGACTCGATCGTGTGATTCAATCCAGCAAGGATAAAATGAATATGCGGCAATTTGGCGAATTCGCGACAATCAACCTGGGAAATGAAAACTTGTTTACATTGGCTCGTGGAGGAACGTATTTCTCAGCAGTTCCGACTGCCTGTAATTTGATTGTAGAGCCATTCGCGCCAGAAAATAATAGAGAAGACAAAAAAATGCGTTTACGACAAAGCATTCAGAATTAACGTATATGAGTTCAGCGTCCATCATACCACGTATCTGTAAGGCCAAGTCGGCGAAATCTCTTTGGCGTGTAGCATATAGTTGATTTTCGAGATATCTGCAGCCGGTCCGATTATTTGATTCGTGCTCGTGTCGAAAGTTGCGTTGCAGCCGTTGGCACAGAACTGGTAGGTCTTGTCAGGGCCGTCAATCGCGACGCTAAAAGTGTGTACAGTTTAATGGTGCGGATCCTTCAAATTTCGTTAAATTACCATACGTCATGATTGATAAAGTATAGGGAATATCTATCCATGATTATTGGAAGGGAGCAAGTTCTGTATCAGCGAACAATCATCGACCTTTTAAGGGGAGGGTAGGGGTTTCAGCGTGAAAAAAAACACTTTTTTGCGAATTTTTTTTCATCTATTTGGATAGAGTGAATTTATTGAAACCTTTTGTACATTGTTAAGTGTCATTTCAAGAACATTCCGTGAAATTTGTACGCGAAAATATCCACA
Source organism: Ophion ellenae (assembly GCA_963210295.1). Taxonomy (NCBI): domain Eukaryota; kingdom Metazoa; phylum Arthropoda; class Insecta; order Hymenoptera; family Ichneumonidae; genus Ophion; species Ophion ellenae. The sequence goes on along the minus strand of OY723386.1, from coordinate 40,886,737 downwards.
AACAAGCCGATGCGGCGTTTTTCTCGAAACCACTTTTTCGAAGTCCGTGTTCACTGCCATTTGAAAACTACATAACCGATTTACTTCAAACTTAGTACACACTTTCTACATATAAAATACCTCCCCCCAACGGTTAGTTTGAGATTTTTTTTTACATTCAGGGGTTTTCCACCCCCGAAATGGCGGAATTTTTCGTGAAAAATGGCACTTTCCACTTTACATGACCACCAAAAATTTAGAAATGAAAAAAAAATGTTCAAAGCCCGTTGGGGGGAGGATTTGATGATACTTTGACTAAATTTTAATGGTACTTTATTTCAGATAATTTCTAGCTGAGATACAGTGAACGCCGCAAATCGTGTTTCTCCAAAGGCGTTCTTGGAAAAACTTTGTCACCGGCTTGTTTGTGGATATTTTCGCGTACAAATTTCACGGAATGTTCTTGAAATGACACTTAACAATGTACAAAAGGTTTCAATAAATTTACTCTATCCATATAGATTAAAAAAATTCGCAAAAAAGTGTTTTTTTTTACGCCGAAACCCCTACCCTTCCCTTAAGGGGGGATTGTCTTTTTTTTCGCAAAATTTACCGCTTTTTGGGAATTTTTTTGTGAAGAAAGTATACAACGGAAAACTTGTGAAACTTGGCATATAGTTTTATTGATTTGTTTACTACATACAAAAAATTTTTTAAACAATTTCATCAAAAAATCCGCCTCCCACCCCCCTCGACGCGCGATGGTCCTTTTTTGATGGTGTGCAGGATTTCTCAAAAACTATTCAACCGATTGCCTTCAAATTTGGACAGAATGCTCAGCTGACATCCTTTTATCGTTTGATGAAGCAAATAAGCAATACGTTCAATAGTTTTTTATTTATAACAAAAAATCGATCAATTTTTTTCGAAAAATCGATACTTCAAGTTCAAAACGTCACCAAATCGTCAATTTTTTTTTTCCCTTCATCGAACGATAGCTATATGTGTCTAAAGTAAAATGCTTTTTGGGTTTTTGTTGCAGGATGAACGTGAAGGCTGTAATCGTGCACACCATCAAAAAAGGACCATCGCGCGTCGAGGGGGGTGGGAGGCGGATTTTTTGATGAAATTGTTTGAAATTTTTTTTGTCTGTAGTAAACAGATCAATAAAACTATATGCCAAGTTTCACAAGTTTTCCGTTGCATACTTTCTTCACAAAAAAATTCCCAAAAAGCGGTAAATTTTGCAAAAAAAAAGACAATCCCCCCTTAAGACGGAAGACACCGCATCGCGGTCGGTATGGTAGAACAATTGTAGATACCCAAAAATCTCTGAAACGGCTTTTCAGATCTCGTCGAAACTTTGCCAAACGACGTCAAATAGATAGACGAACAGCTGTCTGCCCCTCGAATTTTCTGAATTTGAGAAAAAAAAACGTAGTTTGGCTTATCATAAATCAGTCTATGTTTTTTTTCTCAAATCCAGAAAATTTGAGCGGCAGGCAGCTGTTCGTCTATCTTTTTGACGTCGTTTGGCAAAGTTTCGACGGGATCTAAAGAGCCGTTTCAGAGATTTTTGGGTATCTACAATTGTTCTACCATGCCGACCATTCCGTCTTAAGACGGAATGACACCTCATCGCGGTCGGTATGGTAGAACAATTATAGATACCCAAAAATCTCTGAAATGGCAGCTGAATCTCTGATGGCGGCTGAATCTCTGAAATGAGCGGCAGGCAGCTGTTCGTCTATCTTTTTGACGTCGTTTGGCAAAGTTTCGACGGGATCTAAAGAGCCATTTCAGAGATTTTTGGGTATCTACAATTGTTCTACCATACTGACCGCGATGAGGTTTAATTCCGTCTTAAGCAAAACCACGTCGTATTATTAGGTGTTGGAATTAATTCGTAGCGTTTTACAAGAGATGGCGTAGGTAGTGCAGTATTTCGTTATTACCGACAGTAATGTATTCATCGTAAAACAGCTATCATTGAATGTCATTTGCTGTACATAACCTCTTTTTGAATCGTAAATAACAACACTTTATAATTTAAAATATGCCAACATTTGTACCGAATAAAGTGTTTTTGCGGGGAGTTTTACTTTCCGCTTTTTTCCATCAAATTGTCACTGGTGTTGAAAAATGGATCCATTACGACAATCCGAAGCGCAGAATGTCATGGTAGATATATTCAACATTTCAAGTGAATCGGTTGAAAATTGTCGAAGTTATGTTTCCGGCCAATTTATAAAATGCAGTTTTGAGATAAATGCTGCACAGCCGCCATATTGAAATTCATCGCTTCAAAGAAATTATTGTATACAGTCACTGATATGTATGATAAACACCCTTTTTTGTAATCTCGATTTATTTTGTAGTTTTTCTGAAAAAACAATCCCCAAAAAGCCTATTTTTTCGGCCTCTAGAGGGGCCTAACCCCTCAAATGGGAAGTCCTACCCTACCCGCCGTATTCTCCAGATATCGTTCCTTCTGATTATCATTCGTTTCGTTCGATGGCTCATAGCCTGTCTGAGTAGAAGTTCACTTCTTACGAAGATTGTCAAAAATGGGTCGATTCGTGGATTGCATCTAAAGACAATGCGTTCTTCCGACACAGTATTCGTACCCTGCCCGAAAGATGGTCAAAAGTAGCAAAAAGCGAGGGGCATACTTTCATTAATGTATTTTTTTATTTTCATTTAAAATAAATATTTTTTTTTCATTAAAAAAACGCTACGAATTAATTCCAAGTCCTTATATTATTGTTCTTGTTGCTATTATTATTATATTATAATTACCTATCCATGTGTACTGTCCAGTATTTTTTTTCGATCAACGGAAGATAAGTGAGATTCCCTTTAGCGTGGGAACGTTCGGTTGCCCCGAGCAAGAGCTTCCCGGCTTTTTCAGTCGTGGCGTCCCTGAAAGCGAGAGGAAAAAACGTATAAACTCAAAATTCCGCAGACGTGTCCGCACGGTCGTTTGACGGCTTACACCTAATTGAAATTTCTGAAAATATCGATTTTTTGTTTTCGACGGACTCTCAAAATATAACGATACAACAATATTCACTGAAACATTTTAAGTCGAGGGAGTTATGGGCGTTTATAGGAAAGTTCCGCGAACCGGTGAACTTTAGACGCGTGTTTCGCAAAATTACGTTTTCAAGATCGGTGACCACGATATCTCAACGATCACTGCACCGATAAACCAAAAATTTCACAAACTTCTTTCACTTATCAAATAGCAGTGTTTGAAGGAAGAATTTGGTAATTCTTTAGATAAATGACTTTTCCGAAACATGAGCCTAAACTTTTTTTTTGCTATTTTCTCATTTAATGGGTTATAGATGATGATATGTAGTTGGGGAAGTTGAAATTTTTCATAAAAAAATTTTTGACGAGCAAATAATCGTTAAAGATAATTTCGATTTTTTCAAAAATTCCTGTATCAAAATCTTTACGGTGGAGGGGGTTAGAGGTTGCCGGATTGATAAAAAAGCTCTCCAGAACACGATGCCAAAGAAAACTCGTGGCGGTCACCGCCCCATTAAAAGTTATGGGGGGTTGAAGTTTGTGAAAATACAAGAATGTAACAACAAACCCAAACAAACGAATTTTTTAAAAATTGTTATTTTTAAAATATATAATTTATAATAAGATAATAATATAATGATAATAATATATAGACAGTAATAGAAGACCGAGATCGGAGTTGGTGTAATGTTTGGGTTCCCAAACAAACCCAAACAAACTTCAAAACCCCATCACGTTCTATGGGGGGGGGGGGGGGGGGGGGGTTCAGCTTCTCCCGACTGAATATAATCTTTTATAACCTAATAAATGAGAAAATAGAAAAAAAAAATAATTTCAGGCTCATTTTTCGGAAAAGTCACTTATCTAAAGAATTAGCAAGATTTTTTTGTTCGACATATAGATTGTTTGGGTATAGTGCTCATTGCGAAGGAAATTGTATCTACCACATTTGTAAAGATTTTTCAATACAAATATCGTAAAAGATACTTAAGGGATAACACCAATCTAGGATTTTGGATTTTTTTTACTTAACAAATATTTTGGGGCCATAAAAACAATATGCAGTTGGTCCTGTAGCGAACATTTTTTTTAAAAGGTTCAATTATCGATTTTGCCGCAGCGCCTTTGTATGGATCGATTTTAAATGTTGATGGTAGCTTCACAATTACATTCTCTATGGGAGTACCTAGCCGTTTTCTGATTAAATGTGAACTTTTTTTTTATAAACAATTTTCAGCTTTTTTGGGCAAAAAATCGATTAAATTTTTTCAAAATGTGCCTTTTTTTTTAATTTGATAAAAAGAATCCCTACGTAGTCCCATAGCTAATATATAGATTATAATTTGTTTTGCTTTTGTTCCAGGTCTTATATTAGGTGTAGTCAAAGGAAATCCATTATTTTTGCATAAAATTGAAGGCAAAAATAATGGGTTTTTTTTTACTACACCTAATACTTTACGAGAAAACCGTCCTCCCGTGAAGCTATTTGTAAAAAACCCGTTTTTCAAGAAGGGCTCTGTCGCCGCCATTTTGTATGAAAATGACAATAAAATGTTTTTTCTTTAAACTTTAATGTGTTAAATAAACCGTCTCAAAAGAAATCCTATTACTTTTTTCATACTCCCAAAATATATTGTCAAAGGTAGGCCTTATTTCCTGCCGCTAGATGGTGTTTCCCTTAAAACCATACTCTTTGATGTGAAAAAAATGGAAAACCTGCACACGTTCTGCCAGAAAAAATTCACGAGAATTCTTTTTTTCCGGCCACGAACTAGGTGTAACCCATTAAGGGGTAAGGCTACTGTGAAAGATAAGAAATACTCGTTCTCCGTTTGAGGCAACTCAAATTGAAGAGAAAGCTCCAACATATCGTCCAGGAATCGCATATTGAAGGTGAACTTATGATCACAGCGATAGAACTGCTGGTAAAACTTTAGGGTGAGGCCAAAGGAGCGTAATTTTGTTAGTTGTGAGTCGCGGTTTTTTGTTTGTGCCACACGACGACACAAAATTACTTGTGCAAACAAATGCAGCGTAGATTACGCGACTCAAAAAACGCGACTTACAACTCACAAAATTACGCTCGTTTGGCCTCACCCTTAAGGTAGAACGAGCGCGCGCGCGCTTTTGAATTCTATATTTTTTCTTCAAATTTTAACCAGACATTGTTCACATCATGCATGATTGAGTGAAATTTCAGAACGGTTTTTAGATTTAGATATTAGTATTTAGATTACGAGATAATGGGTTTTCAAATTGCAACTTTTAACACTGCAGGGTCTGCAGTGAAGTTTAGGCAGAATAATTTTCCGTGAAAAATATATGTTCCCTATAATAAGAAGACATACAGCAACACCGCATCGTTCCACGTACCCAATGGTCGAGTTCGTTGGGTCTCATCATTTTGATACGAACAAGTGCGCATGCGCATGATGATGCGCAACGCGCAACTGCGCAATGAAACGCGTCATGCGCAAAACGAATAACCGGCTATCCCGTGTGTGTTGCCCGTTGCGCATCATTATGCGCATGCGCACTTGTTCGTATCAAAATGATGAGACCCAACGAACACGACCAATGATGTAAGTTTGCGCGGCATATTTAAAATAATACAACACTAATTTTTATGTGGAAGTAATTTTTACTCGAACATAGTTTTAATTAGTTATGAATTAACCAGCACTTATTTGTTAATGAACATAACATAAACAATATACAATATTAATATTTATAACACAAATATTTTTTTATGATACAACTATTTTACTCTAGGAACACGATAATTTTTTTTCTCGAAGTATTGAACGATACTGTTCTGCGGTGTTGCCATATGTCTTCTTATTATAGGGGTCAAATATTTTTTTACGGATAATTATTCTGTCTTCACTGAACGTTTTTAGCAAAACTGAATAGTAAAGGCAATCCAAACTTTTTTTTCACTCTTTCCCTAACTAGTTTGCTATCTAAACATAATGTTTTTCCAAATTTATAAACACAATAGAATGGTACGACGAATTATTTGACCTGAGTTTCGGTCAATGCAGACCCTGCATTGTCGAAAGTTGCAATTTAAAAACCCATTATCTCCTAGTCTAAATAGTCGACTGTTCTGAAATTTTACTCAAACGGGTCTGATTGAAATTTGAATAAAATCTATAGAAATCAAAAGCGCGCACTCGTTCTACCTTAAACGCGTTTTCCTCGGTACCAAGTTTTTTCAAACGGTATACACGATTTCTCGACATCTAACGATCGGATTGACTTGACATTTGGTACACTTATTCCGTGTAATAGCAAAAAAAATTTCCATTAGTTATTAACAATGTTATTTTTTATCGAAAAATCGAAAAAGAAACAATTTTTTGGTTTTTTCGATGATTGAAACACGACAACAAAAAAACGGGGTCAAGTTTTAGCCAATATTTTCTATTTTAAGAAAGAAAAAAACTCGTTTTTTTTTCGTTTCCGATCAAATGGGTGGCCAAAGTCAAGTACACCGACGAGCCCCTGACGTTCAAAGGTTCTTTGAATCGAGATTCAATTCTTTATAACATCTTTAATAATTAATATTTTAATGAAATTAGGTACACAACTTTGTTAATGTACATACAAATAAATGCCCAAACGATTTTTCAATCATCTTACTTGTTTCTCCAAAATGAATTTTTTAAGTAGCCCTGATTTCCGGGTCCTCGCTGTAGCCTAGTCCCTCAATGCAGCGCGGCACTTTTATAATATTCAGGAATCAGGCTCGGCTTACCGATTCATGTAAAAAGTGAAGACCTGTTGCTCGATGGCGCCTTGCTGCACGAGATTGTAGAAAAAGGGCACTGTGCCCCGTTCGCTGAGGGAACTGAAGCCGAGGCCGATTATACCGTCGGCGTAAGTCATCATGAACGGAAAGTTCGACATTTTCGTAATTTCTACGAAGGTTTGGTTCCACACCTCCATGTGGGCCAGCTACAAGTCAAAACGATCCAAACAATCGCAAACACGAACAATTCATGAAAAAAAAGCCAAAGTTTGTTAATTCCTCCCACTTAAGGTAGTACGAGCGCGCAATGTTGATTTCTATAGATTTTTTTCAAATTTTAACCAGACATTGTTCGTATCATTATGCATGTTTGAGTGAAATTTCAGACCAGTCGACTATTTAGATTGGGAGATAATGGGTTTTAAAATTGCAACTTTTAACACTGCAGGGTCTACATTGAAATTTAGACAATAATTTTCCGTCACAAATATATGTCTCCGATAATAAGAAGACATGGCAACACCGCATCGTTCCACGTGTCCAATGACGTGAGTTTGCGCCGCATATTTAAAATAATACTGCAACACAAATTTTTATTTGGAAGTAATTTTTAATCGAACAAAGTTTATTAATTAGTTATGAATCAACGAACACTTTTATTTGTTAATGAAGATACCATAAACAATATAAAATATTAATATTTATGATGCAAATATTTTTTTATGACTAAATGTTTTTATTTAGGTACACGATAATTTTTTTTTCTCGAAATATTGAACAATACTGTTCTGCGGTGTTGCCATATGTCTTCTCATTATAGGGGACATTTATTTTTTGGTAATTATGCAACATGAGGACTTTTCCGAAAAACGACGAATTTTTTTTTCGCCGTGATGTTTATTCCATTATAGTAAGTGATATTCCGTTGGGGGAGGCTGACATTTCCCATTAATTCCATACGTTATGGGGTATTGAAGGTTCCGGAAACAGGTAATATTTCGACGCCTCTCGTTTGTTGTCGCTAAGCACGTGTTTCCTAAGGGCCAACCCAAACAAACTCCCCAATATAGGCGTCGAAATATTTAAAAATTCCCTATTTTATCACGCGTTTCCGCGAACTTCAAAACCCCATAACTTATGGAATTAATGGGAAATGCCAGCCTCCCCCGACGGAATATCACTCAATATAATGGAATAAACAAGTTGACGGTGAAAAAAAAATTCCCTGTCGTTTTTCGGAAGTCCTCATACTGCATAATTACCTTTTTTTTTTTACGAAAAATCATTCTGTCTAAATTTCAAAGCAGACCCTGCGGTGTTAAAAGTTGCAATTTTAAAAACCCATTATCTCCCAATCTAAATAGTCAACTGTTCTGAAATTTCACTCAAGCATGCATAATGATATGAACAATGTCTGGTTCAAATTTGAACAAAATCTATAGAAATCAAGATTGCGCGCTCGTACTATCTTAAGGCAGTAGTCTGCTTTACAGGCTTGAAAAAATCGATTTAAGAAGAGGAAGGATTATTGTATGGCCCGGGGATAGCTGATTAACATCTAATTAGTGTAAGTATCCAAAAGCTTATATTTTTTTGGACCGAAAACTTTAAAGCCCGTTTTCTCGAGTTTTCATTTTCACAAGTTTTAGAAAACGGTGCCGGCGATAGCAAAAACAATATATGTCCGATCGAAAAAAAATCCAAGTGATCTAGCTTCAGTATTAAATTATCTTCTATTTGAACTAATAAAGTTGGACAAAAGAACTATTTAAATTACTTGTTTTGCAACTTAAAGTGAATTTTTTTTTTCAAAAAAGTGAATTTTTTTTTTCAAAAAAGTGATTTTTTTTTCAAACTTCGAAAAAATTTGGAATTTCATCATTTCTTCGGTATTTTTTTAGTTCATATAGAAAAGGAACTTATAAAAACTTTTAAAAAATTTGGTTCGACTGTTTCAGATGCATCGCACGACCTCCATCACCGGCACCGATTTACAAGTGCAGACTCCAGGCGCCCCAGAAAAATCGTTACAACTTTGAAAAGTTTCAATATTTTTTAATAATAAAAATTGTTTTTTAAAGCTTGAATATAATACACTATCGTCTCAAAATTTCGTTTACCGCAATCATTTCCTTCCCTTTCAAAAAAATTGCTGAAAAAACGCTTTTTTTCGGCTTCTAAAGCAGACTACAGCCTTAACCCTTCCCTGACACACTTATATATGGGCACGATTTTGACACACTGGGTCAATTTGACCCGGATAGTACTTCATCCACCTGCCCTTAACAACCCTCCGGTCGGTTTTTATTGAAAAAAATTCGCGATACACCCCAAACATTTCTTAATATGTGTGCTTAAATAAAATTCGGAAAGTATAAAATTGAATTGATGTAAAAAATTATTCAAAATTTGTTAACTTTCGGAAAGTGAGTATTTTATTTCAAATTCGTCGGGGGCAAAATGACCAAGTGTGTCAAGGAAGGGTTAAAAAAGGCCCTCCCTCCGTGACTCGGACCCAAATAATGAAAGCTAATAAAATCCCAAGGTTTGTCGATTGCTCGTACGTGTATATTGTCCATCGACAAAAATCCGGTGAGGGAAACCTCGCTGTTGGCTCGATGATAAGGTCTTCCATCCGCCTGATACGTCGACGACTTTGAGCTGTCGTACCTGTTGTGCAGCACTGCAACGTCGTAGAGAAAAATATCAGCGAGGAATACTTTATCCGAGGATCGGCGAAAAAAGTACGCCGAACGAGGTATGCATGGTTGTTACGCATCATTGACTCAAAAATTCCCTGACTTTTTTAGGTTTTGCAAATATTCCAGGGAGACCGAAGACAAATAGAGATCTTTTTTTTTAAGGGATCATCACAGTGTAAAATTATCAACAAATCGATGTTTTTGCATTATCCAATAGTATAGACGGTTATAAACATGCTGTTGATTTTTTTGGCGAATATTGAATTATTCCGGTTGCTGAAGCCTTGCTCAGAACAAGGGATTCGACCAGCTGCGTGAGACCTGGCGCGAACGGACGGGTTTTTCTCAAAATGTCGTTTTTTATAACGGTGTACACTCTCAAAGGAAGAGTTTTCAAGCTATTCGTCTCAAATTTTGACACAACGTTCTTTATCTTGCTATGGAAGCTTTTTTTATCTTCATATATTTTGAACGAAAAACTGTCGAAAAGATGGGCTAAATTCGAGACTTTCTTCCAACCGCCGCCATTTTGTCAATTTTGATTTTTTTTAAACCTCCATAGTACGATAGCGGCTTTTATACTGATTAATGATCTTTTTACAAATTTTGTTTCAGATAATATTTACGGCCAAAACCGTGTACACCGCGAGGTTTTTTTAAGGGGTCTTCTCACTTTAGACGCTAAAAAAGAGGCTATTTTCATGATTTTTTTGGATAGGTTTATATTATATTATATTTACCATTTATATTATAGATATTGATATAAAAGTTGTTACACTTACTGAATACACTTTCGAAATACATTTTTTTTAAATTATCTATTCAAGTCACTATTTATAGACGAAAATGGTAGTTAAAAAAATGTCCTAAAAAAATTGTAGGTCTGCGCTGTTCATGAAATCTCGGAGATAGATCATCCGAAACAGAAAAATCAAACGGTTTTAGATTCAGTATGTTAATGGCTATAGCGCATATTATACGATTTTTTATATATGCGAAAAAAAACAAAATGGCGGAGATTTTTCGAAAACCCAAAAAGGGGTCTTTCGCCGTTTTTGGCCAAAAATAGTAAATGTCAATTTTTTAAAATCCTTGATGTGCGCTATAGCTATAGCCGTAAAGAGTATGTGGTTAAAATTCCGTAACGATCGGTTCAGTAGTTTCGAAGATTTTATCAACAAGCCGTGGAAAAACGCCGTTTCGAAAAAAACGCGTTGAAAGTTTGTTTAGGTTACATAAAAACATAAATTTTCTTTTTTAAATGTATTTCGAAAGATTGTATATTAAGTGTAACAACTTTTATATCAATATCTATAATATAAACCTATCAAAAAAATTCATGAAAATAGCCTTTTTTAGCGTCTAAAGTAAGAAGACCCCTTGAGACATTTTCAACCGTTAAAAAAAATGTAAAAAAGATTAACGTTTAAACATTTATTTTATGATCTTTATGGGTGCTTTGATGTTACATAAAAAAATCAGACTGAGTAGCCTATTCTGAGAATCGAAAAAAAATCGCTAAAATTAGCTATGATGATCCCTTAGATCAAATCTATGAAAATGATGAATATTAAAATACTGTTTTTTTAAGGACATTCGAAAAATAATTAAACGACTGTAAAGTAAAAAAAATACATTAAAAGCAAATACAGAACCTGTTCTTTCTTATAAACAGACATTTCTGTCAGTGCCGATGAAAATATTAAAAGATATGAAGACTTATCTACGATGATAATTGTGTCGTTGTGTATCGACAAATGGAATGCAAATGTATAGAGCCTCAGAGTTAAATAGTTTTTAGTTTTAGCAATTTTCCAATGTTCGGCACTGACAACTTTTTTTTGTATATAATAAAGAATAATATAAATATTTGTTTTTATTTTTTACAGTTTTTTTTTCAGGTTGATCTCATTTTTCATAATTGCAAGAAGTAAATTCTGGAAAAATTTGCGGGGCATTTTCGAAATTCCGACTTTTCCCAGATTATTCCGGGAGGAAAGAAATTCCCCGATTTTTCCCGATTTCCCCTGTTTTCGGTATGCGTAACAGCCATGACATGTCTGTACGCAAGGGAAGATATTACTGCAAGCGACTTGTGTGAATCCACAGTGTTGGGACGGTAACCAAGAGTCGCCCCAGGTCGTGTCGAAAGTCACTTTGAATTCCTTGGACGGCTGGCCAACGCCGATTACGCTGTAGTACTCCGCCTGCAGGGGACAAACTTATGCAGTAGCATCGCCGACTGGCAATCGAGGATCTAACTTAAATTGCACGAGATGAAAATTTATCGATGCAAATGAATAAAAAACTGTTGGTGAAAAATGAGAGCATCTTTATCAGGTATTAATATCGTAAACTTGTATTCAAAATTAGAATTTTGGAATTTTGATTTTTAAGTTAGTAAATTAGGATTTGCGTTAAATTTGTTGTACACTGCGGAAAATTAGCCAAATAGATATACATATATTTATGTATAAAGGCAGAAAAAAAAGGAAAAGAAACAAGATCAGAAAGAAAATTAATACTTTTGTGTTGATTTTTATATGTAAATAAACTATATATATATATATATATATATATATATATATATATATATATATATATATATATATATATATATATATATATATATATATATATATATATATATATATATACAGTTGAAGTTTTTTTTAATTACCCAAAATTTCGCCTTTAAATCGTCATAACTTTTGAATTTGTGGTTATGATAGCACGAAATAACTTTTGTTGTGCTCTGCAATGTATGGTTATTATAAATAAATCATTATTTCATACAATTGGTTTCAAGAAAGTGACTCTTGAGCTTCCAGTCTTAAAAATGTGTAGATGTCTGAAAAATGTTAACTCCTAAATTCATTATAAAAAAAATGTATTCTCTTTATTTCGACCACACAATGAATTATTTCTATGACATGTAGCATTCCGTTGGAAAGGATATAAACTAGAGAACTTTTTAAAACAAAGCTAAGTTCAAAATAGCTTTTAGTTTTTCTTTTTCATAATGAATTTAGAGGTTGACATTTTTCATACATTTACGCATTTTTAAGACTTTGGAAGCTCATAAGTCATTTTCTTGAAACCAATGGTATCAAATCATGAATTATTTATAATAAACATATATTGCAGAATACAACAAAAGTTAGTTCGTGCTATTACAACCACAAACAAAAAAGTTATGACGATTTAAAGGCGAAATTTCGGGTAATTAAAAAAAAACGAGAAAAAAAATCATATCTCAATTACCGTGACACTTAGGACATAGGGTCTAAGGGTAAAAAAACTAGCAAATGACCGCTCTAATCTCCGAAAAAATTGTGTCGGTCCATGTGCCAAACACCCTGTATATATGGGCTATTCAAGCACAACTAAGAAAACTACTTCCTCCACCATCGTTGCTTATAGATTTTGATAGAGGAAAACCTCAGTCCTGAATTTAAAAAAAAAACATTGTTTTTCATTTTTTCTTTCCCGGCCTTGCCCTTCTGTGGCTGCAAAAATCGAAAAGTTCACTCGGGCCTATTTTTAAGATCTAAAAATATTAAGATACGTTTGAGACTGGTTTTGTCCATTTTTCGCAAAACCTCAACTTGTGCTTCCGGTATTTCCTTTTCTTTGTACAATTTCGGTTTTGGAGATATTTATTCGACAGTTTGGAAATCAAAAGAGTACTTTTTCGGTTTTTCTAATAAAAAAAACTTCAAAAATGTGATTCCAGATGAAATTCAATTCGGGTGCGATGTATTCCATTCTGAATTCTTCTTTAATCATCCCAAATTCTATTTTTGTCATGTTATCTATCCTAAGTTATGCATGATGTGTTGAGTCCCCACCATCCTTTCTCTTTCTATGTTTTTCGTTGTGCAAGTAACTTGAATTTGCCTGAACGGAAAATACGTGAATTAATTTTTTGAGCATACCCCAATCCTTCCCCGAGCATTATAAACATTACATACATTCTTTCTATTATGGAAACACATATTGCGTCGTTTTTTAAATTTTATTCTTACTTGTAAGACCAAAGTCCTCTTCTGACTTCCAAACTGTCGAATAATTTTCCCCAAAATCGAAATTTCACACAAAAAAATAGCAAATATCGGAAGCACAAGTTGAGCTCCGTTGAAAAATGCCCAAAACAGGTCTAAAACGTATCAAAATTCTTTCTGAATTTAAAAACAGCCCGAACGAATTCCCAATTTTTTCAGCCGCAGAAAGGCAAGATGGGAGGGCAAAATTTAGAAAAAGAATCGGTGTTTTTTCAAACCAGGAGTGAGGTTTACCACTGTGGAAATCTTTATATATATATATATATATATATATATATATATATATATATATATATATATATATATATATATATATATATATATATATATATATATATATATATATATATATATATATATATAGGGCACCCTTCTTATCTCTGCCACCCGAAATAACTCGGTATTTATCAATGTCACAAAAAAATGTTCCAGATAAAAGTTGTATGGTGTGCAGGGGACCATTAAAAGCGACCAATTTTTTTTGTTATTTCGGTGGATGCGCTGACGCACAGTGAAGGTTACCTCTACTTTTTTTAATGAAATGGTACATTTTTTTCAACCATCAGAGTCGTTCAAGGTCATTCAAGGTCAGTATCGATGATACAGATCTAAATATCTCGGAACACTACCAAATATTTTGTAGTGATTCGAGATAATTAGATTTGTATTTCATTTTAGTAGGTGACCTTGAATGACCTTGAACTTTGTGTCTGTGTATGTGTGTGCAACATTAGTGCTCGTTCTTACATTTTCTCTTCCGCGGCTCTTTAGTTGGCAATCATCTTTCATTTGTGATTTTCAATCATTTGTATTTTTTATTTCATATCTATTTTTACCACTGTAGATATGAAATAATAAATACATATCCTATCGAAAAGCTACGAGTGGAAAAGAGGCAAATTAGAGGGACGTGGAAGAGAATAGATAACAAAACAACACAAATGTTGTATACATGTGGTTTATATTTTGCGAGTATATTTATAAATGCTTACATACAAATGAACTATGTATGAGCAAAGTGATAGAAATATATTGAAAAACTTTTTAAAAACTCAAGGAAAAATCTACGATTGCTAAAAAAAATTGTACATGGATGCAGCAATTAGTCGAAAGTGCACAAATCTTCAATTAAAAGTGCCTTGTACATCCGAGTATTTAACTACAGAGATATTTTTATCAAACGCAGTTAACGATAAAAACCAATGGAAACGTTCTGTACATTTATACATTCTTGATTATTCAAGAAATCAATTATTGAGTCGATATTGAAGTCTGCATTGCAAAGAACATTTTTTTAGATTTTTCCTTATTTTTTTCATTATAAAAATTTTATCCACCAAATTTTGACTTCAGATTTCCTGAGGATTTAAAAAAAATATTTAAGAGTTCTTCGTAGCGCAAATTTGCAAAAAAGAGGATCAACCTACTGAACGTTCGTTGCGTTCCAACGATGCAAACTTCCATATCGTATTATCGAGAAATGTTCGTCAAAGGCAGTTAAGTGGTTAGGCTACTGTGAAAATGATGGTCGCTCGTTTTTGGCTTGAGGCAATTCAAATTGCAGAGGAAGGTCCTACATACGGTGCAGAGATAGCAGATTGAAGATAAACTTACTATTACAACGATAGTACTGCCAGCAAAGCTATGAACGTGTTCATCTCGAAACTGTTTTTCAAAACAGTACACGATTTCACGACCTCCAATGAACGGATTCACTTGAAATTCGGTGCACTTATTCAGCGTAAGAGTAGTTTAATCTTGACCCACGTATCTCTTTTTCACATTTTGAATATTAGTTATTGCCAATAATGTAATTCTCGAAAACTCTATACAAAAAGTTCGGTCAAGTCTTAGTCAACATTATTTCGTTTTTTTTTGGTTCAGATCAACCGGGTGGCCAAAATCAAGTGCACAGTTGGGTCTCTCACGTTCAAAGGTCCTTCACGAGATTGTTTAAAATTTCTTTAATTATCAAAACTTTTTAGGAAAAAACATATCTACCTAGGTGGGTCAAAAAATAGCATTTTTCAAAAATATTTTCATTCGATAGTATCACTTTTCAGCTATATTCTTAAAATCGAATGAACTTCTAACTACTTCAAACTTCATACGCGTTTTTCTCGAAACACTGCTTTTCAAAGTCGGTGGACATGATATCTCGAGAGCGACTTGATGGATTGTTTCCAAATTTACTGGAGATACGATGAGAAACGCTCAAATGTCATTGATGATCTCACTTTTTCAAAATCGATCTTCATTTTTTAGTAGTTACGTAAAAATGACTTTTTTCATAGATTTTGTATGCTCGAGTTTAAATTCGTCGCCACGTTAATAAAAAAAAATGATTTTGAAAATCGACGATCATCAATGTCTCGTATTTATTGTTAACTTGAATAACCCGTTTGTTTTTAGATTTCAAACATCACGAAAAAAATCTCATCTGCCGGCAGCCATGTTTTTGTTGTTTTTCTGTATTTTTGGTGATTTTTTTTGGCTTTGAATATATGTACTTTTGCGTTTAAAAAATGCGTTTCTTTTTCACCAACTGTTTCCCGAAAAAACGGAATTTGGGAATTTTTTTGGGCCTCTCGGTGATACACCCCCTTAATGAGATAGAAATCATCCAGAAACGATTTTTCGATCATCTTACTCATCCCTTCGGAATTAATTTTTTTTTTATATCCCTCATTTTCGGTTTGTCACAGTAGCCTAACCCCTTAAATTCCTGGAAGATATGAGGGATTAAATGTATATATAAAATTGCGACACATTGATTGGACTTCATTGGTAGATAAGACAACAAGTCACAGCATACACATACGTTCATGTACTTGTAGAGAACGACTGAATCCGACTTGTTGCCACCGGCCTTTTGCGGCACGTCGAGGTGCCGGTACACGTCCAATCTGTCGATGGAAAAGAAATGCGTGAAAAAGTCATTGCACGCTGATAGCGAGAGCGAGAGGAAGAATGAAGCCTGTCGTTGAATGGCAATTGCGTATCAACCGCGCCCGGTCAAAAGATTTCATCGCCGGACGCGAGTGCGTCTCGCAACTGTGCGAGAGCCATCACCGTCCGCCGCGGATGAGAATTCTTTCCCGAATTGTTAAGTTATTTCGTAATGTGTACTTACTCGAGGGCATGGATTGTTGCGAGGCAGATAACGAGGAAACTCCAGGCGAAGATGGAGCTATTTTTCGGGGCCATTTCGATCGGTGGGTCTCCTTTGTTTCGGGATCTTAGAATACTCGGTTAAGCACGTATCGTGCACTGGTCGACTAACCGGTCGAGCCGAAACTGACAAAGCCCTCGGGTCCGCTGATAACGAATGAAGGGGAGAAATAAGGGAGGCGCTGATTGGTTGCCGTGAACGTTCCACGACCGGGGATCCCCCCGTTCGTATGAACGCGTTCGCAAACTCCCTATGATGCGGAAGTGCGAGGAAACTGAATTTTCATAAGTTGGTGATTTACGATTGTTTACGGAAAAGTGTGGACGCGTTAGAATAAACAAATTTGTACACACACTTGAGCAGCGTAGACACTCGTTGGGCAAATGACTATTATTGAAGTGTCTCTTTGCAGGTCGACATAACCTCAACGGTGTACTGTAAGGTATTCCTTTCGCGAAGGGCCGTATTTTGTGGGGGCATAAGCAGGGCCCTTCGGAATCATTGGTAAATTACAGCGGTGCTTAAGGGGTTAAGCCACAGTGAAGGTTATAAAATCATGTGCGAATTTAAGAATTGTTTTTCGTATGAAAGTTAGTTATCGTATCAAGCTGTTAGAAAATATATATTTTTGATGTACAAAATGGCCGACTACTTGAAACTTCTCGAAACAGCTTGTTTCCAATTGGCGTGACAAATAACTTCAACAATTTTCACTCGATTTACTTCAAATTTAAAAGTTATGTTCCTAATGCATTTCGCAGAGACATACGTACGGAATTTCTGATTAATCGCAAACTTTTCATTTTATTTATGAGCAGTTATAACGAAACTTTTCACTGAAAATTTATATCTTTAGTTCAAATACCTACAACTTTTGAATAAAACAATATTTTTTAAATTCCGTACGTACTTCTCTAGTTATTCTAATGTAGATTGACGAGAACTTTTGTTTTTTGTTCTAGGTAAAAAATTGTGGGTGGTAAATGACACGCTGCGGAGCGCCTAAAAAAAAGACAACGAAAGAAAATATTAGTAGTCGGCCATTTTGTACGTCGAGAAAAATATATATATATATATATTTTCTAACACCATGATATTCATACTAAATAGATGTGTAATTAATTTTATGAGTGAATCACTTTTTCATACGAAAAAAAATGGTTGAAATTGCACACGATTTTATACCCGTTACTGTGGCCTAACCCCTTAATAGAAACCAGTCACTATCAATTATTACACCCAACTATAAACTGGAATAAAAAAAATTAAGTGCAAATTTAGTGGAGTTAGACATGTTTACATTTTCTGTGAAAATGTCGCGGCGACGAAAGGTCTTCAGCTAGTAACATTTTGTCCAAATGTTATCAATAATATTTCCTTAACCCTTCGGTGACGCTCTGTTTTCAATGTCGTTACGGTATCTTTACAATTTTTTACACGCGTTGACCAGTTTATACCAGGCATCTGACGTTATTTTGTGTATAATTTATTAGATAGAAATGTGATCAGCGTGCCATCTCCAGGGCCGTATGAATGACACGATTTTAAGTCGTAATTTTTTGTTAAAAATTCGGTGACTGCTTGCAATTTTACCAGTATACTGGGATGTATTTTCACTCGATTGTAGACGAAAATCAGATAATTGTTAAATATTCGGGCTTGTGAATGGAATACCAAAAGGTGGTCATTTCGCTACTATGGGTTTACAGTTAAGAATAACTCTGCCAATTGTTTCCTCATTATTGGCCGAGCGAACGTTGTACGTTTGGGCTGAAATTTGGATGTTTGAAATTTTTGTTCCGAGGACAATAGCTTCTGGTAACTTTAATGGTGTTTCAAGAGCTAGTGTTCTTTTCGAGTACTAACTGATTGTCTCTCACTTGAAATTTAGTAACGGACTGGGACTAGGGACTATAGTTAGTTTAGTTAGTTAAGGACTATAGGCTATTTTAGTAACGGAATGGAACTAGGGACTTTGGCTCTCATATTTTTAGGGTCGAAATGGAACCAGGGGCTTATAGTATTTTTCACCGTTTTAGTAACGGAGTGGAACTATGGACTAGTAACTTTTTTGGTGTCACCTTCTAGTAATTTTTCATGTTAAATTTCGTTTGGCACTAGGGACTGAGGACGAGTAACTTTTCTGGTGTTAACTTCTAGCAAGTTGTGTAAAATTTTCTCACCTACTTCCTAGTAACTTCTAGTTATATGGACTGGGACAAGTTCTTCGATTGTGGACAAGGCCTTGAGGATTAGGTTTGGTAATTCGCGACTAGGCTTTGGAGATTTTTGATTGAATTAGAATAATATTAGGTGCGCAACTAAGTTCTCGCTGTTTTTTTTTTAATGAGAATGCCACTTTATTGTGAAAAAATGGTTACAAATGAATCATTCAAAATATTGCCCATCGCTAGCGACAACTTTTTCCCATCTTTCTGGCAGAGCTCGAATACCGTCACGGTAGAAGTGTTCATCTTTTGAGGCTATCCACGAATCAAGCCATTTTGAGATGTCTTCATATGAGCGGAACTGCTGATTAGCCAGACCATGTGCCATCGAACGGAACAAGTAATAATCGGACGGCGCAATATCTGGGGAACATGGCGGGTGGGGTAGGACTTACCTTTTGAGCGTTTCTAAGTAGGTTTTAACGGGTTTGGCAACGTGAGGCCGAGCATTGTCATGCTGTAAAATCACTTTTTCGTGCCTCTGCTCGTATTGTGGCCGCTTTTCACGCAGTGCTCGGCTCAATCGCATCAATTGAGTTCGATACCGTTCCCCAGTGATGGCTTCGTTCGGTTTCAACCGCTCATAATAAATAACACCGCCCTGGTCCCACCAAATATACAGCAAAACCTTCGCAGCGTGAATATACGGCCGAGCCGACGACGTAGAAGCATGACCGGGCAGTCCCCATGATTTTGTTCTCTTTGGGTTGCTGTAATGAATCCATTTTTCATCACCCGTAACGATGCGATGAAAAAAACCCTTCCTTTTTTGCCACTGAAGCAGTTGTTTACAGGCGAAAAAACGACGCTAAACGTCTCTCGGCTTCAAATCATAAGGCAGCCAAGTTCCTTGTTTTTGAATCATTGCCAACGCCTGCAATCGCTTGGAAATGGCTTGGCGGGTAACTCTTAATCCTGAAGCAAGCTCTTTTTGCGTTTGGCACGGATCCTCATCGAGCAATGCCTCCAATTCAGCGTCTTCGAAGGTTTTTGGCCTTCCTTCACGTGAACGGTCGTCAACATCGAAATCACCGTCTTTGAAGCGATGGAACCAATCACGGCACGTTGTTTCACTTAGAGCAGTATCTCCGTAAACTTTTTGGAGTTCTCGATGCGCTTCAGCCGCCGTTTTCTTCGAATGAAAGAAGAAAAGCAACACTTCCCGCAAATGACGATTATTTGGCACAAAATCAGACATTTTCGCACAACCAAAAGTATACGACGCAAAAACAAAATCACTAATGTGTCAAAGCGGTTTGTTTACCATATGTCTAAGCTTGGTTCATGACGTTTTGGTTATGTCACCATCGACCAGCACTCACTAGTGGAGCCATCTCTTGAAAAACAGTGGGAATTTAGTTGCGCACCTAATAGTTCGAACCGAGCGGGTGAAAATGTTAGTCCCGTGCGGAAAACTGATAGGGCATCCCTGATAAAAATAAGGGCCTTTCAGGGCTTTCCTAGTGCTTTCCCTAGTAAAGATTTCCACAATGGGCCCAGACTTAGCCATTATCGGGATAAACTTGTAGGGATTTCCACAATAGGCCCCGACTTGGCCATTATGGGGATAAACCTGTAGGGATTTCCACAAAAGGACCCGACTTGGCCATTATAGGGATAAACCTGTAGGGATTTCCACAATAGGCCCAGACTTGGCCAGTATAGGGATATACAAGTAGGGATCTCCACAATAGGCCCAGATCTGACTATTACGACGATAAACCAGTATAAATAGCTTAGGCTACATGGTAGATGGTATTTCAATTATTCAAATCGATTATATACATCGATCGAATAATATTATCGAACGCAAATTGGGAAAAAGCGTAAGGGCATTAGCAAATAAAAAATCAACGATGAACACAAATATGCAGACAAACATCAGACAGTATTTATTTATCAAATTAAAGAAACCTTTTACATAGATACAAACAATTACTCATGCTTTCACTCATACATGGAGTAATGCTAGCGCATAAGTGTGCACAGTCCCAACCGGTTTTCTCGACATTTTTATAGCAACTAATTTCCGCTCAATACTCATTATAGGGAAAATTATTTCTTCTGAAGACTTCGCTGATATTTCCCATTCGTAAACTTTATCTGACTGTGTAGGATAAGTAAATAAATTGGTCTTTGTTTTCCAGATATTTCCCTCAATGGAAATAGATTCTAGTGATCCAGTAGACCCATATATTTTTTTATTTCTACTACACATCCATTCCTTAGAATGGATTATTTTTTGTATTAATTTTGTCATGGCAGTTTGTCATAAAGGCTCACATGCAAATACTCAATCACATTTCTACGCGCGCACACATACATACACATGTACTCACGCCCACACCTATGCACATGAACAATTACATAAAAACAAATACAGATATACCCTGACGCATTTAACATACACGTATATCCACTGATACGGATATTTTATGGCGTTGAAATGGTTATGATGAGGCGCCATTAAGGCAACTTATAAGTTGCGCCTTTAAGGGCCCTTGTTGACAAAGTGTGACCGGCCGCTAACGGCCCTCATGTGGCTTCCAGATTAGGGCCCGAATAAAGTTAGGGGAATATTATTGGGGCCCGATCACAGCCCCAACTCAATTTCCGCACGGGGTAGCAAATTTGCTACAGTCCGAAAATACTTCTTCCCAGGCCCTTATCGACAAAATTATAGTTGGATATTCATATTTAACCCTTTTTTTAGCTATACTACCAGAGGTAATGATTTTGAGCCATCCAGAAATAGGCGTGGCCGTTAAAGGGTTGAATATAATACTAAATTATACCTACAGTTTGATAAATGTAGAATTATTTCTCATTTTTCAAAAATCCCTCAAAATTGCTTAATGTTTTCCTGTCTAAATGTATATGCCGCCTTAAGGCCGTCGTCTAGTGTGATTGGTCGAAAAAAAAATCATTTTTCTTAAATTGCATTTTCTGAAAGTATAATTTCTTTCGAATGTTTTCGTTTTTGAGCCATTGAAAAATTGGAAAATTACCCGAGTGATGGGCCTTTATAGGGATAGTGGCAATCGGAGTAGCAGACTGCCTAATCTGCACGGCGCGCACCTTTTTCGAGCCCCCTATCCGCCTGTTGTCTATTGAGATTTATTATTATTATTCGGGGTACCTGGAAAACCCTGAATGAGTGCCCGAAAATCGCAATCGTTAAATATTGATGAGCTCTTTGAACAAGAAGAAGGTGCGATGTATGGCCCTGGAATCGCAGACTGAGTGTAAGTTTGAAACTTTCATCGTATTTGTGCATGTACCGTTCTTCATACTTATATGCGATTTTCTCAAAACTATATTTTTCAATTTTTTGGGCAAGATGTTTCGAAAACAAATCGACCGATGTACTTGAAATTTAAACGACGTGTAGTGTATACTGGTGCCTATTACGTATATTAGAATCAATTCGATAAAAATGTATCAACTATTTTTAACACGAATCATCATTCATAATTATTGCATGAAAAATCGTCCTGTTCGGTCACGCAGACGCGGTTCTTACAAAAAAAAATGTTCTGTCATTCTAGTAAGCATAAAAGCTACATGCTTACGGATTATGCAATTACTCTAATTTTTTGTTTCAGGCAACTGAAAGCTGAGAACTGGAAGCATATTAATATACGCGTAACTTTGTTAATAATTAACATTTTTACATCTGCAAAAACGTATGTGTTCTTTATTTCTCGTTTAAGGAGGTTGGGGCGTTAGCCACAATCCAAGGTTAAATTTAATAAAAAAAAATACATGTTATTGTTTACCCTATGCTGAGTCTTTACGAATTTTTTCAACTTTTTTTCACCACCAAACACCAGAGATAAAAAATAGTTTAATGTATGTAATTTAACGTGCGGTTAGATGGGCAAGACTTTCACACTAAAGGTTATGTAATTTTTATTGTTATTTAGCACCGAGATAAACCATTTCTAACAACGGATTAACGCAAACTGAACCTTTGTGAACATTTAGAGAAAAAAAAATCCTCATCTTGCCCATCGTAAACCATGGGCCAATAATCTCGTGACGTAAAAATGAATAGGCGTAATTATGAATTAGTCAAAATTTCATTGTGAATTGTATGAAACATTCGTTGTCGTAGTTTTTTCATAATAATCATCGATAATGTTATGCTTTTTCAAGTTGGTAGTAACACAAAAGTTTTTCTACTTTACGTTATAAAAATGTTAAAACGCATAATTTTGCCTTTTAAGTATATATTTAAAAAAATTAGCAAATGAAGATTAAATCTGTACCTCGTATGCATTTTTTTGAGGTTCATTGAAAAAAAAATGAATAAACCGTCATTTGACTCAACTGAATCGCCCCAACCTCCTTAATAAACCACAAAAACCCTGTCCTGTCTGATGGCTTTCGAGAAAATCAAAATTCAAATGACTGCGTTTCTCTATCTTCACACTAGACGACGGCCTTAGGGGGTCAGAGAGTAAAGCAGTACTTTTAATCACTCGGAGTCCGAAGAGGGATTAAAAGTGTACGGTTCATCCCTCTTCGGACTTGTAAGGCTCTAAGTTTATGTAAAATATGTCGTTTGGTAATTTGGTGTAGTAATTCTATGGCACAATTCATATCGTTAAAAATAAACAGAGAATATGAATAAAAAATTATAATCTTGGATTTATGTTGAAAATTATACTACGATTAGTGGTATTTATATACCACTAAACAAACCCAAACAAAAAAAAAAACTTTTTGAACCTCGCCCGGTCAATTTGCATTATTTGCGATAAAATAAAGATATTGTACCCATGAGCCAACAACAATCGTTGACTCTTGGCGTATTTCCTATTGCCGCTAAAAGCGCTCATAATTCCTTAAGGGGCGATTTACCTTTGTAATTTTTTTCTTGCATTTTTCCTACGTCTTTCAGAAAAGAAGAGCAAGATAATGTTGAATTGGAAATACAATTGTACAATCCAGGCGTTGCCGATTAAAGGTAAACCCGAAATTTCCATGATTTTACAGTACTTAAAACTTTAAACGCGTTTTTCTCGAAACTATGTTTTTAGACACGGGCGTATGCGTAGCGCCTCGAGTTTTCAATCGATCGACTTGAAATTTTAACTGTAGCTTCTTGACATTTTTCATTCCAGTACCGCCATTTTGTTTCAAAATAATAATAAAAAATGCTTTTACTTTAAGACTTGTACTGACATGTATAAAAAACCGAATTTAAAAATATTGTTTTGTTTTTCTTCAATAAATTGTCAAAAATGACCCTTGATTTTGCCCTCACAAAGGTACATTGCCCCTTAAGGAAACCAAAACGGCAAATTATTTATTCTCGAAATTCTCATTATTTTGGTTCAAATATAAAGAATCAACGGTCAAAACTTAACGCTCCGGATATCGTACTTTCCCCCGATCTTCATTTAAAAAAATAAACATAAAACCAGGTTTTGCTTAAGGGCTACGTAAAATATTTGGTGTGTCAAACGGGTTCCGCCGCCAAAATAGTTTGAGCCGATAGTATAAACGGTTATAAACATGCTGTTCATATACTTACATAAACGTAGGTGGACAATTTATATGGAAATTTCGCACTCGAAATTTTAAACGCGTTTTTCTCGAAACGTTTTTCAAAACGGTGTACACTCTAAACGAAAAATTATGAAGCTATCCATCTGAAATTTGAACACAATATTCTTCACGCCATTCTTTATCTTGCTATGGAAGCTTTTTCAATCTTCATATTTTCCAACGAAAAACTGTCGAAATATAGGCTAAATTAGATACTTCTTTTTCAAACGACCGCCATTTGATCAATTTCGATTTTTAAAAACCTCCATAGCGAGATAGTGGCTTTCATACTGATTAATAATATTTTTACAAATTTTGTTTCGGATAATATTTACGGCCACAACCGTGTAAACCGTCACTCCTTTTTTCGAATAAATTTTCAACCTTTATAAAAAAAAATTTTAAAAAAACGTTTAAGGCAGTCCTATCGCTTCACACTGGTCATACCACTGATCATACTTGAGACTGGTACAATTTATATTTTTAACATATGCAAACAAAAAATTTGTAATAAACTAAATTTTCCATGTGTAAACTGTTTAATGAATCTTCACTTTTAGATAGACAAATGAAAAAATAGTTATCCCAACGATTCGCGCAGTATTTCTAGGTTTGATATTTGGCAATATTGGTTTCATCTCCGTCTCTTTTTACTCAACCAGGCGAGTTTAACCTCCATGCTTTCCAACGTCGATCTGTCAAAACAATGTCAGGTGCGGGAAATATAAAGCATTGTATTCGGGCCACGATGACTAATAAAAAGCGTGGACAATTTGTGTCGGCGAAATATGTCGGTTAAGGAGGTACGGTGATGACCATGCTAGTAAACTTAAAGTCTATTTCACGCCGCAATACCGCCACGTTTTAGATATGTGTACCACGTGTGTAAGTATGAAACCGGAATTTGCCCATAGGTGGCGCTAGATGTCGATGCAGCTACCGACACATCACGTCAGCGGTGTCTTGTTATTGTATTGATATCCGACAAAGATTTCCAACTCACAATAACACGAGTTTCATTCAGTAGCATTAGTTTATTAGAGATAAACATGTCGAGTTTTGTGCCAACAAATTACGATTTGCGGACAGCACTACTTTTCTGTTTTCATCTGAAGAAAACCGCAGCCGAATCGCATCGAATGCTTGTGGAGGCGTTTGGTGAGCATGCTCTCGGTAAAACACAGTATTTCGAGTGGTTCAAACGGTTCAAAAGTGGCGATTTTGACGTGAGCAACGAAGAACGTGGAAGACCACCGAAAAAGTTTGAAGACGCTGACCTGCAAGCCTTGTTGGACGAAGACGACGCTCAAACGCAACAACAACTGGCGGATCAGTTAAAGGTGACCCGAGAAGCCATCTCCTTTCGGTTGAAAGCCATGGGAAAGATACAAAAGGTGGGGAAATGGGTTTCACATGAACTCAACGAAAGACAGCAGGAAAACCGCAAAACATCATGCGAAATGCTGCTCGCCAGGTTCAAAAGAAAGTCATTTCTCCATCGAATTGTGACTGGCGATGAAAAGTGGATATATTTCGAGAATCCTAAGCGCAAAAAGTCATGGGTTACTCCCGGTGAACCATCAACATCGACGGCAAGACCAAACCGCTACGGACGAAAGACAATGCTGTGTGTTTGGTGGGATCAGAAGGGCGTAATCTACTACGAGCTGCTGAAACCTGGGGAAACCGTCAATACTCAACGCTACCGACAACAAATGACCGATTTGGATCGAGTTTTGCGTGAAAAACGACCAGAATACCAACAAAGACAACACAAGGTGATTTTGCTGCATGCCAATGCACCAGCACACAAAGCAAAACAGGTCCAGGAAACGATAGAGTCGTTCCGTTGGGAGATTCTTCAGCACGCGCCTTACTCACCGGACCTTGCCCCATCCGATTACTACTTGTTTGCATCGATGGGACACGCACTTGCTGAGCAGCGCTTTACTTCTCACGAAGATGTACGAAAATGGCTCGATGACTGGTTTGCCTCAAAAGAGCAACAGTTCTTTTGGCGCGGAATCCACAAATTGTCAGAAAGATGGAAAAAATGTATAGATAGCGACGGACAATACTTTGAATAAGTTACTTTGTATCATATCATTACAATAAACGTGTTTTTTCTGTACAAAAATTCCGGTTTCATACTTACACACCTGGTATATGGCCTATTTTTCGAGAAATCTTTTTTACGTATTGACTTTCGAGTTTCCTATTATTTTTATAATATGGAAACAACCTTAATAATCTACTACTCGACTTCAGTAGTACGCCATATCGTTGACGTTTAGCATCGTCGCATTTTCGGTGGCTGTCATCGGTTCCACGCGCCCGGTTTATTATTTTTTGTAGCCGGTCAACATGGAGAATGAAAATACTGTGGAAGTTTATCAAAAGAGTAACGGGATTGTATCTGAAGTCCAGTTTAAAGACAAATGTAGATTCTGACGGACGAGAATTAGAAGATGAGAAGATAATATTGCGATTGCAAATAAAAAACGCCGCGTTGAAGTTAACCTCAATGCCCAATGTCCAATCTGTCCAAAGTCAAAACATATTTCATCGATTGTTATGTTATTTTTCCCTTTCCCAATTTTCACAGTATTTGCAGGTATGAAAAGGAACGTTTATTTTATATGACGGTTCTCCCATGCTGAATTTATATATAGATGCGTTGTATAGGTACATGTCGCCAGAAAAATTAAGATGGCTTTGCCGTATGTAAAAGAACTTCAAGTAAATATCGACGAAAGGCCCTTTATAATCCATTAAAAAATGTACGACTTCGCACAATCATATTTTTAATTCGCGTTGAAAATATCCGATAGACGAATCAAATTTGCGCGGGTATGCGGCGTTGCCACACGTCGAGCAAGATGGCTGCTGTTACGTCACGAGAAGTCTCGCTCTCCGAAAACTGCGGTTTTTGCGACTTTATTTCGAAATTTATTGCTTATTTCTGCGGTGAGCTTTTCAATTCAAGGTGCCTTATCGATCACAAAGATTCAACGAACGAAACCATCAGTTTTTTCACGTGTTTCTTGGGTCCAAGTAGCACAAAAAAATCGATATATGAGAGGACAGGCACATTTTGTCGTCTACGTGTGACTAATTCACCAAATTTAACAATTAATAACTCGGAAAGTGTACGGTAAATCTCGTGGAAACTCCGCATACGCATGGACGAAGGTCTCGACAATGCTATATTTAAAAAAATCGGGCTTTTATCTTCAACTCGCTCCAATCACCGTACCTCCTTAAAAATGAAATATGTGTGGAAATTCGAACTAGGTTAGGACTATAGTCAGCTGTTGCCTTGCTGTCACGTCTCTTTATCGTAGCAAGTGGTAATAAATCCAATACCGGAAGTTCAAATTAAACTTCATATTACATAAAAATTAGGTCAAAAAGCGTCATTTTTTCCGAGAGTATTGAATCCCTCCAAGTGTTGAGTATGTAAATCTGATTATTTTTAAGAAGCTGACGGATCCCCACTATTATATACACTTTTGTAGCGACCGGAAATTGGGCTTTTGTATGTCGTCTCGGAATTCCTTCACAAAAATAAGCAATTTTAACACTTTTTTTCTCTGTAATTAGGTCGATAAACGACCCTGAAATTTTAGAGACGATTATTAACATATTTAGTGAAGCTAAAAAAAATGAAAATCCGATGGATCGAAGCCTGGCGATAGGACCACCTTGAAAATTTATTTTCCGTTCTTAACGAGTGCTCTGATATGCCATAAAAAAAAACTGTCCAGCGTATTTTAACTATCGAAAAAAAAAACATCGCGAAAATCCGCTATTTTTCGACCAGTTACACTGTGATGGTCCCTTCAGGGCAGATATACACCTAGATGGTCGAGGTCGAGGATTTACAGGCTATGAACATTCCGTCGACCGTAGAAGACCTACATATGGGCCTCGTATCGATGATTGCATGTAAGTTGACAAATTTCATGATTTATTCATTCCCAAATTTTCAAACGCGTTTTTCTCAAAATCACGTTTTCCAAATCGGTACTTATAGGATTTTTTTCCCGTTACTTAGTTTTCGTTTCATAGGCAAAATAATAACTAATTTTGGCCCAAAAATCAGTATTCATGTTCAAACGTCCGCCATTTTGTCATAAATCGATATTTTCAAAATCGGCTATGAAAATTTCCAGATTATAGTATCTAATTTAATAATCTTTTTGGTTTACGCAGATTTTTTTACGACGCTCCAAGGATCATACAATATCCTTGTATATTATTGATATTTCTAAATAAAGAAAATTAAACATATTTTCGAATGTATATGGGGCGTTCCGTACCATTTCGAACGGTCATAAAGTTGTCCACTCTCAGAAAAATTGGAATTTTGTCAAATTATTTAATTATATGAAAAAGTGTACATTTTTTCAAAATTTCGAAATTTTCAAAATGCCTTTATATCTCGTGAGCATTTGATTCAACAGAAAAATGTTTAAGACAAAAAAGTTGCAATTTTACATGAACTTTGTGAAAAAATTTTGCTTTTGAATTTTTCGAGTTTAAAAAATGCCCATTTTTACCAAAATTATATAAAAATATTTTTTTTCGGTCGGTATGTCACTTTTGATTTTTCTCAAAAAATTCCAGAAAATACTCTGAAGTGTGTGCAGTAACATCTATTTTTTTCAGATCGGCTCGATTCGTTGTTCCACGCTGTGCTTTGTTTTTTTATCATTGAGATTTTTTTTTAGACAAATCAATTATTATTGAAAATTATTCTTTGTATCACAATTTTCCATATTGCACGACGACGTTACTTTGCATCACAATTTTCATGTTGGGCGACGAATGATACTTTGTACGGCAAGGTTAACTTTGTATACCTTACCGATAATTTATGATTAAGCTCAAAAAAATTATCACTGTTATGGATGTTTATTACCTGAAAGATGTGAGAAAAATTTGGGAGAATAATTTTTAATGATTGATTTGTCTAAAAAAAAATATCTCATAATAAACCAAAGCACAGCTTTGGAACGAATCGAGCCACTTTGAAAAAAAATAGGTGTTACTGTACACACTTCAGACTATTTTCTGGAATTTTTTTTAGAAAAATCAAGTGACATACCGACCGAAAAAAATATTTTTGTATAATTTTGGCGAAAATGGGCATTTTTTAAACTCGAAAAATTCTAAACAAATTTTTTTCGCAAAGTTCATGTAAAATTGCCACTTTCTTGTCTTCAACATTTTTCTGTAAAATCAAATGCTCGCAAGATTTAACGGTATTTTGAAAATTTGGAAATTTAGAAAATCTCGAGAAAATGTGATCCAACAATTTTGAAAAAATTTACACTTTTTTTTCATATAATTAAATAATTTGACAAAATGTCAATTTTTTTAGCGTGGCCAACTTTTTGACCGTTCGAAATGGTATGAAACGCCCCATATACTTTTAGATAATTAAAACCCCAATCGGAAATTTCAGTTTTCCTTAAAAAAAAATTCCCAAAAATGCCCTTTTTCCGGCTCCTAGGTGTACATCTCCCCTTCAGTGTCTGTGCGGCGACGTGGCCGCGCGCCGAACAATCCTCGCTCGAATTCACTCTCCTTCTTCTTTTCCTTCTCGTTCTCATTTATTACACTTTATTATTTAAATTACGTTCCTGCAGTCATAACATCTGTTCAATAGCACATCAAAAGAGTCGGAAAATATTGTGTCTGCATTTGGTTCCTCAGCTGCGAATTGCACCGGTACCGCGCGCGCTAGTCACATCGCAAATGTGTCCAGAAAAAAAAAAAAAAAAAACCACTTTGAAATTCGAGTCGCGCCATCAAGACCAAGGGCTCGCGTAATCGAAGCATTGCAGACGCAAAGTCGCAATTTTCGTTTCTCGAGGATCTTTGCTTGCCTGCGCGGGGTTGGATCGAAAGAAGAAAAAAAAACGCCCCGTTCGTTCTCCATTCGAATGATCGAACGCAAAGTGCTTGTCAAAGGATTCTTTTTATGTGAAAGTGTCAATCTTTACATTAAACGTATACGGTTTTTGTTTTGTTTTGTGATATTTCTTCTTCAAAGTTAGTCTGTACATCCGATTCTACCGTGGACAATGCAGACTCGCCGCGTACGTTCGTTTCAACCCTCTCCGAGATACAATAAGATTGTTTCTATATGATAAATATATAATACGAAGAAAAAGAAAAGAAAAACCGCCCGCGAAAACGACCGCGGCATACGCGACGGGCGTGACAATTAGCCGTCGCGTCTGCGATCGTTTCTCGTTGCCTCAACTATATCCTCGTATACAGTCCCCAGCGATGCGCAAAATACTTTAAATGCCTTCTTTTCTTTTTCCTCTTCCTCTTGGAACAGTTGTTCGTCGTAAAAAGTTACATTTGGATTCGCCAAATTGTGTTTTTCTTCTCCATTTGTTTTTTCTTCTTTTTTTTTTTCGTTTGTTTTTAAATACAGGAATGTACTTTCGGCTCACAGAAAGAAATAAGTGCCTTTGCCGCCGCTCACTCGACTCGAGAGAAATTTCCGTTCGAAGAGAAAAGAAAGAAAAAGAGAAAATAACTCGACGCGCCCCGAGGAGCGGTCAATCGTCGTTTTTAAAATGTCCGAGCACGTTTCCCTCGACACGGCGACGCTTCGGAGAATGAACGAAATGATAAGAAAAAAAAAAAAAAAAAAAAAAAAACGTGTCTCCCCCCTCGGAACTTCGTAATTTTTCATCAAATTACAAATATACGTGTTATTCCTTATAATATCGCGTGTCTTTGTCTCCTTTTTTTTCCTTATCTTTTTCTTCTTATTGTAACAATGTAACAGGTAAATGTGTGGTTTTGTGGGTGGGGAGGTTAGCACGTGCGAGAGAGATTGCGAGATTTTGGGTTCGAGGCTCGAGGCGATCATGCTTCATTAATAATAGCAGTGTCAATCTAATACAAGTTGCTTTTCTTTGATTTTCTTTTGTTTTTTTAAATAATACTATTCGTAGTTTTTAAAGAATTTCGCTCGAGCGCTCTCTCTCTCTCTCTCTCTCCCTCTCTCTTTCTGTTTATCTCTTCTGTCAGACTCCGGCCGCGGATTTAATCGACGGTCTGAATTCGCGCTGTGAACGGTAAAACTGTTCATAGAATTAGGTCTGGGATATTATGCTTAGGTGGAGGCGGATGGGCGGGGGAATGGTGGGCTTGGGAGAAAGGATGTCAGGGTGGGGGAGAAAAGATGAGATTATATTAGGCCGCGGTTTCCGCGTCTCCGTTGCTCTCGGCCTCGACCGGCTTCTCGTCCAGCTTTGCCTTCTTCTCGGGACTGACGCCGTCGACCGCTGATGCCTCCTCGGACGACGCCTCAACACCAGCCGTTGATTTCCTCTTTATGCTGCACGCATCCGCCGCCGGCGCGTCTGAAATTGGGGTGAACAAAAATGAAGCGAATGTCAAGAAACTGTTTTTCACGTCTAACGGTCTCTCTCTCTCTCTCTGTCTCTCCATCTCTCTTTCTTTGCTAACCGCTTGCCAGCAAAATTCTTAATTATACGCGGAGACGGAACGTGAGCAAAATCTTCTCCGTTCTTTCTACTCGTGATAATGGACGAGAACGCGAGATCGAGTTTCTTTCAATAGAACCGCGGTGCTTTTCTTGCCAATTTTGCTACTGAAAAAAATACTTTTTCCACTTCGGGCGCTCTACCGCTCAAGGGGCCAGTCCACTTTGAAAATTTCAAAAAATCGAAAGCAAGCAAGGCTTGAAGATATCGACGATGACGAGCAATCAGAAGGGATTTTGCACGATGCAGGAATTGCCGATTGAGCTTAGGTAAGTTTTTCATAGTATAAACTTCAAACGCGTTTTTCTCGAAACAACGTTTGCAAAATCTAGCTCCATCGGATCTCTAAAACTAATAAACCGATTCTCTTGAAATTTGAACCACATATTGTAAGCATGATTCGCAACAACATGACCCTCGATGGTTTTAAAATGTTGATTTCTACTCTTTTTTTTGCGAAAAACTGCGGAAAAATGCGTTTTTTTTTTTCGTTTTTCATCTGCCATTTTTTTATTTGTCGATAAAACTTTATATCCGAGGGTCATTTTGCAGCTGGTGTCATACTGAATCTAATGGACTTTGATTTTTTTGTTTCAGACAAGCCGTTGCCGGGTTGTAGTGGAGCTACCTAGCCCACCTATTTTTGAGGCGTTACGTTAATCTATAGTTTTTGTACTTAAAATGAATAAAAGTGAATTAATTTTTTTTTAGTGTATTTCAAGACTTTATTTATCAAGCCCAACAACTTTTATATTCATCTTTTATAAAATCCTCCAAAAAAATCGCGAAAACAGCCTTTTGCGTGGCTCCAAAGTGGACTGGCCCCTTAATTGTACGCTTTATTTACTATTATTCATTTGCTATTTGGAATTTCAAGAGTGATGGAAAATAGTGCAAAAAATTGAGCAATTCCAATTGTGATTTACGAAAATTCATCGACAATTTGCGTAATTTCAATAATGAGTGGAGAAAACAAAAATTTCGATTAATTTCCATCGCGATGTATGGAATGTTGTATATTTGCGCATTTTTTCACCTCATTTACGAAAAATGATTGAAATTTCGCGCGATTTTAATATAGTGATTTGGACAAAATATGACGTTCTCCGTAATTTCTATAGTGGATACGGAAAACAAAATTTTTGATGAATTTTCATCGCGATGTATGGAAAGCATAAATACAACATTTTTCCCGATTTTAATGATGATTTTCGGAAAATATAAACAATCTGCGCAGTTTTAATGGACGTTCACACAAAATGTAAAATTATATCTGGCCGCAAACCATTTTTTTTTTTATTAATCTTCCGCCGACGCATTTATCTTTGACCACAACCGGCCAATTTGAGGCGCTGGTACTTTTGGTGGTAAATTTATCCGCAACTTCAAGTGATTTATGGAAATGAATTTTCAAAATTGAGCGACAAACATCAACATTTTGCGCAATTTCAATAGTAAATACGAAAGACAAAAATCTTGATGAATTTTCATCGCGATCTACGGAACGTATAGTGCGCTCAGTTTTAATATTAACTAACGAAAAAATTCAAAATTTTGAGAAATTTTAATAGTGATTTGTACAAAATATAACATTTTGCGTAATTTCAATGGCGATTTACACGAAATACAATATTATATCTTTTGGTTGTAAATTTACGAGCAATTTCAAGATTTACGGAAAATAATTTTGAATCTTGAGCAATTTTAATTATGATTCACGAAAAACATCAACATTTCGCGCATTTTCAATAGTGAATACGGAAACGTAAAGTTTTGATGACTTTTCATCGCGATGTATGGAAAGTATGAATAATCAGCTCAATTTCAATATTAATTTTCGAAAAATTTCAAGATTTTGAGAAACTATAATAGTGATTTGCACAAAATACAACATTTTGGGAAGTTTTAATAATGATTTACTCAAAATTTAAACACTTCGCGCAACTTTAATAGCGATTTAAACAAAGTATAAATTTATCTCAAAACAAAAACGATTTTTCTCATCAATCACCGGGTCATTTTAGCCCAGACGGAACTTCATCCTCCGGCCATTAACAATCCTACAGTCGGTTTGAATTTTTTCAAATCAAGTATACACTTCAAACACGTCTTAACGGCAGATATACACCTAGATGGTCGAGGTCGAGGATTTACAATCTATGAACATTCCGTCAACCGTAGAAGATCTACACCATGAGCCTGGTGTCGATGATTCCATGTAAGTTGACAAATTTCATGATTTATTCATTCCCAAACTTTTCAAACGCGTTTTTCTCAAAACCACGTTTTTCAAATCGGTACCCAAAATTTCTCGAAAACCAATGAACCGATTGCCTTGAGGTTTTTTGTGGTTATTCTATACACCATTATCTAGTACTTGTCATAGGATTTTTTTCCGTTACTTAGTTTTTGTTTTATAGGCAAAATAACTAATTTTTGGCCCGAAAATCACTATTCATGTTCAAACGTCCGCCATTTTGTCATAAATCGATATTTTCGAAATCGGCTATGACAAGTACTAGATTATAGTATCTAATTTAATAATCTTTTTGGTTTTTTTTTTCAGATGATTTTTGAAGAAACGCCAGTGGGTACCGTATGCGCAGATTTTTTTTACGACGCTCCCAGGATCATACAATATCCTTGTATATTTTTGATATTTTTAAATAAAGAAAATTAAACATATTTTTCATTGTATATACTTATAGCTAATTAAAACCCCAATCCGAAATTTAAAATAGTTTTCCTTGAAAAAATTCACAAAAATGATCTTTTTTCCGGCTCCTAGGTGTATATCTCCTTGAAATTGTCAAAAATAATTGAAATATTTCAATTTTCATTCAAATGTCTCAACCAAAGGTGAAAAAAAGGAAAAAAACCGGGTTGAAAAAATAATTCGCTAAAACCAGAATGAATAAGTAACTAAATCCTGGTACACACGTTAGAAAACTGGGTTGCAAATTGATTACTCGCTCCCTGAATGTTTTTCTCCCATCTCACAAAATAATTTATTTCTTTTCCCGATAAAATTTTCAACAAACGTATCTCTTCTTTCCTATGCCACAGCAGCCCAGAATAAATACCAGTCCTGTATCTTGAGAATATCTACCCTCGAGTTTAACGTCCGTCCGGTGTTATATTTGTGCAGAGATATTTTTGTTTCGGGTTAAGGCAAAGCGGCCAATTGCTCGCTTTGACCTCATTAACGGTCCAAGAGCGACTTTTCCCATATAAAAACCAAAAACGAAAGATTTATCGTCCCCGTCATAAAGCTTGAACGTCAAAGAAATCGAATTGCATTCAAGTAAAATTCCCTTCGATGGATCGTGTCGTCCTGATCAATTTTCTTCAATCATCGCCGCTTCAATTTTCACAGAGTAAAAAATGATATTCCCCATTTTTTAAAAATCATCGACCAATACCTGTAGAGTCTCCGTTCTCCGTGGATTCTGCCTCTTTGTCGTCGGACTCTTTCTCCTCGACGGAACCGTTCTCCTTAGCTTCTTTGGCATCGCCATTCTCGGACGCCCTCGAGTCCTCGTCGGCTTGTTCGGCTTCTTCTACGACCTTCTTCTTCTCCTCCTCTACGACCTTCTTCTCCGGGGAGGCGACGACTTTGGTTTCCCTGAGAAAAAAAAGTTAAGGCTTTAAGGGCTCGCTCAAGGTCAGTGTAACATTGCAAATATTGAAACATTGTTCCCCTAGAGTTGAGGCTTTTGGGAAAAAACAAAGCACCAGGCTCTGTAGAATTCGGCGATGAGGCGCTTGACAACTTGATTTGCGTTGGATATTAATTATATGTGAGTACTCTTTTTGCAAATTTCGACTTTCTTTTGTACTTGTATGTTACATGGTACATTTTTAAAAATAAAAACTATGACGGGAAGAAAATCTTCAATTGACGGTTTGACATTGGCATGAGAATTGTCACGGAACAGCCAAAAGACGTTTGGAAAAAGAAATTACGGCAGAACAACTTTATCTCCACATGTTCTAACATGTTTGTATTGTTTAAGCCATTTTAATACGCTTTAAACCATTTTTGTGTTGTTCAAACTATTTTTGGATTGTTTAAATAATTTTTACATCGTTTAAACCATATTTATGGCGTTTAAACAATTTTTGTATTGTTTAAACAATTTTTATAGTGTTCAAACAATTTTTATAGTGTTCAAACAATTTTTATAGTGTTCAAACAATTTTTATATCTTTTAAACTATTTTCCTATTGTTTAAACAATTTTTGCATCTTGTTAACGTTTTGGATATCGTTTAAATCATGTTTATATAGTTTAAACCATTTTTTGTATTGTTTATACAATTTTTATATTATTTCAACCATTTTCATATTTTTTAAACAATTTTCATATTGTTTAAAACATTTTTAGGTTAACAAATCTCTTTTTATTCCGTTCAAACGTTTTTCCCGCTATTTTGTCAAATATCTCATGTTTTTTCCCCCTCCGCTCAAAGATTCAATTTCGAGCCGCCATCTTGTACGAATTTCGTCATCGAATTGACATGCCGACTTTTTTTTTTATTAACAGTAACTATATTTACTCTCGCGCGCGCTGTATTCGCGATACTCGCGGCGTTTCGCGCGAATAAAAGAGCCGGCCGCTGAATCGTGAACGTCACAGTTATTAATAATGACTGTAATAATCCATCGGGTGAAATTTGCGGCAAGCGGGGCCGCGCAGGGACGTCGCAAAAACACCCATAAAGCGTTTGGACGGTCCGCGGGCTTCGCGTGAAACGCCGACGCAAGCAACAGCGCCATCTCTGAGTGGACTTCCCCCCTCCTGCCGCACGCCGGCCTCGCGAGAACAAGAAAAGACCTGACCAATCGCGCGCCGCTATGCTTCCCCCACCGCCGCGCGTCTCAGTCGCTTGACCCTTTTCTCCCGCGATTCGCGAAAGTCGCGCCAGCGCCGCAAACTCTCGTGGATTTCCCGCTCACGCATTGTTTTCGTTCGCAACAAAAGAGACAACAAATTTTACGAAGAAACGAAGAAAAAAACGGCATAGCGTCACAATGTATTCGTACCAAATGTAGCGTTTGTATTTTCGGTTTGGTTTTATCGAGAAACGCGCGTTGTATACGATAAACACAGAGAGAGAGAGAGAGAGAGAGAGAGAGAGAGCGGGAGGGGAAAGCTTTGCGACGCCGGCACGACTTTATTGTTTGCCGCGCTCTAGCCGGCGTCAGTGAGTGGCGTCCGGATCGATATTACACGGCCGTTCTCTTTTAGACGCTCTCTCTCTCTCTTTCTCTTTCCCTACGTACAGTCTTCAACAAAATGTTTATGTTCTATACTTGGACATTTTCAAGAAGTCCTTCGCCGTTCCCTCCCTCGGCCCGCGGGGACTTGCGCCGTACGTGCGCAGTTCGCATACTCTCGTATGTGACCTAAATGTACACACGCAACGGCTCGAAACCGCGGGAACCGTTTAGTCGTAAATGCGGCGAAAATCCGCTCTTCGTGGTGACGAAAATCGCGTTTTTCTTCCTAATAGACCCTCAATTATCCAACGCGAATTGAGCGGGAATTTACGAGTCGAAGGACGTTCAAATGCGCGAGGGCGCTGTCCACAGGCAGATTGAAAATAATACGGGAAAATATGCGAGAGCGTATAAAGTTGTGGTCACTCGTACGATAAATCGCGCGTATATATAGCGTATGTACACACGAGCGCGCGTAGGCCGGTGGCAAAAAATAACTCGAACGCGGCGTCTCTCGCCCCTCTCGCGCCGTGGCCCCCTTTCCGCGCCGGTCGACGCTTCTTCCCGGCGAGAATAAAGCCGCCAAGTTTCACAAGCCCAGCGTTGTGAAATATCCTACACATTGACGCGCTTCGGGCGTCTCGGGATGCAAAAAAAACGGCTCGACGAGTAGCGCGAAATCAGAAGCCCCGTGGGAAGAAATCGCTATATTCTCTGAGCCGGCATTCGTTCGTAAAAAAAAAACAAACCAAAAAGTTCGAAGGACACGAACGCGATCGAAAAATACCTATTCACCACGTGGCTAGGTTGAAAATAAAAAAAAAAAGCGTGCGATAGCAATTGGATACGCGTCGGTGTGAAAGCAGCGTGGATTTTTATAGCCCCTGACGCCACGAATCGCGCGGTCAGTCTCTCGAGTTTCTCATTTATCATCGCGACGCACTTTTCGCGGAAAACGCGCGTATTTTTCGATCATAAATTAACATTGTACTCACTTTGTTTCAACGTCTGCCATTGTTGATTTTGTTGTTGTTTTTTTTAACGTCAAAATTGGAAGAACACGAGAGAATAACGTATAGCGTGCACTTGTGAATGAAGAAAGAAGATCCTTCGAGTTACTTATTTCTCTCGTACGGGATATAAAGCGGTTGGCGGTTGTGCGAAGACTGAACCGGAGAGAGTAACAGTACGACTGCCTACCGACGCGCAAATGGCAGAGGGACTCGATCGCGGATTCGCCTGAATCCCCCCACCCCCTCTGCGAGCGCGTTCGCGGCACTCTACCCCCACTCCGAGCGCGTGCGCGCGCGCGCGCGGCCGTGATGCACTCCCGCCTCGCGGGAGCTCCGGCCGGCGCGGCCTTCAAACCGTCTTCTTTCCCGCTCGTTTGTAGATGGCGCTCCGCACCGCGACACACTCGCGACTGATATCCCCCACTCCGCATGCGCGGTACGGTTCACTTTTCATTTTCATATTGGCACGTTACGTAAAGCTGTGAAGAAAAATAGCGCGTGAATTCAAAAGCGAAAAACAAAAATTCACGCTACATCCGAATGGCTGAAAGAAGCATTATTTCCGTCCATTTTCCAGATTCTTCGAAAATGCCCGAACAATAAGTAATTTCGAAAAAATGCTAAATTGTCAAACGCAAAATCATTCGCAGCAGTGCGGTGGCGTTCTTCCCACTACTTAGCTCGGCCAACCAATAGCGAGACGCGCAACTCGAGCGAGACCGTAGCGGTGTTTCCGGCGAGGGCCGCGAAACGTTCGAACGCGAACGTTCGCTTTTCTCGGTGCTTCATTCGTTTAATCACGGGGCATTTATAAATGGATTCGATCTGTGCCCAATTCGGGGGTCAGTGGTTGACTCAATTTTCGCGCTGTAGGTTGAGGCGATGTATTTCGCGCTCTCGGCGTAAACGCGCGACGGGGCCGCGTGACTTTTACGCATCTTCGTACGGTGAAACGATAGAGCGGCTGAGGGAAAGGGGGGGGGCGAAGCGACGGAAGTCGGTGCCTAGGTGGAGAAGGGGGTGGGTGCTGGAACGTTCTAGAAGTTTCGTGCGCGCGGCATCGTTTCCGGCGTATATGTATTAAAAAGGTGTGCGCGCAGGGCTGCTTGCCACACATGTACAAAGCGAGCGCGCTTGGCGCTTCGCGTACTCTCGTCCGCCCCACCCCCGCCCGCGCCAAGCCCGCGAAACCAAGCGACGAGCTCCCCCACTACGCTACCGACGCGCACACACATGCGCACACACGCCTGCATGGGGCTCGCGCTATCGGTCGGGTATCTGCTGTTATATGGCGTGCGCGTGTATACGTAAAATGTCGCACACAGGCAAATAAGCACGTATGGGATCGCAAACTCGCGCTGTTTGTATACGCGCCCTGTACTGTGTGCAGTAGTCGTACATTCGTAAATTTTATCTTGCGAACGGGCATGAGGATTTTGATGAAATGAGCTGAATCTACCGTTTCCGGAGGCGAGAAAGTGAGTCGGCTGGGTCTCGACTTTGAAAATACTCGTTCGAGGAGTTAAATAACCAGATTTGTTTCTTGTTACTCATAATCTACGAATAAACAAACTAATTCGTCTCGGACGCGTCACGTGATTAATCTTGATGATTTTTTACTGCGCATTACGATCTTCGGAAGATGGCGGTGTGTAACAATTTTGTATGCCCTGAGATGCCCTCTACCGAGCGAGGCCTTTCAGCTACTATGTACGAATGAAACATACATGTGTGCTGGGGATTTCCAGATCAACTCGGGCAACCATTTCTCTCATCATCGTTGATTATAGATTTCCATTGCGGAAAATGTCACTCCTGGTGTAAAAAAACGCCTAATCTTTTTTTAATTTTTGCGAAATCGACGGAAGAAAAGTCTACTGGAGACCTTTTTAAAAATCTGACAAAAATTTAGATACGTTTTAGACCCGTTTTGTGCATTTTTCACCAAAGCTTAACTTGCGCTTTCGATAATTACTATTCGTTTTTCGTGAAATTTCGATTTTGGGGATGATTATTCGACAATTTGGAAGTCAGGAGGAGTACTTTTTCGGTCTTGCGAGTGAAAAAAACTTCGAATGTATATGGTTTCAGATTAAATGCAATTCGGTTGGGACGTATATGTAGACTGAAAAAGTACTCTTCTAAAATCGAAATTTCACCATAAGATTAGTAAGTTTAGAAAGCACAAGTTGAGCTTTGGTAAAAAATGCACGAAACAGGTTCAAAACGTAGTTGAATTTTTATCAGAATTTGAGTAATCGGCCCGAGTGGACTTCTTGATTTTCACCGGCTGCGGAAGAGCAAGGGATGGGGGGGGGGGGATTTAAAAAGGTGTTTTTTTACACCAGAAGTGAGGTTTTCCACCATGGAAATCTATAATAAACGATAGAGAGGAAAATAGTTTCTGAGTTGAGCTGGAATATCTCATATATACATACTAAAGACACACACGCACGCACACACAGGAGGGACACCCCGTGTATGTATGTGTGTGTGTGTGTGTGTATATATACACGGTGTCCCTCTTATCTCTGCCACCCGAAATAACTCGGTAATTATCGACATCACAAAAAAATGTTACAGACAAAAGTTGTACGGTGTGAAGGGGGCCATCAAATGCGACCATTTTTTTTTATTTCGTTGGAGGCGCTGACGCACAGTGAAGGTCATCTTCACTTTTTAAAATTAAATGGTACATTTTGTTTCAACCATCTTGTGGAGCACCTCAAGCCGCATAGAAAACATTGGGAGGTCAAAGTCGTTCAAGGTCATTCAAGGTCACCTTTTTAGATTTGTATTATTGATACTGGCCTTGAATGACCTTGAATGACTGACCCCCTAAACGTTTTTTATGCTGCTTGAGGTGCTCCACAAGATGGGTGAAGAAAAAATATACCATTCCATTAAAAAAAAGTGGAGGTGATCTTCAGAGTGCGTCAGCGCCTCCACCGAGATAAAAAAAAAATTGTTCAAATTAGAGCCATTTTGACAAGCAATAAGGGCACAATGTATATTATTACGTTGTTGTATAAAGGTTTCGGGTATCTATCGGAAGGGAATGGAAAAAACTTCGTTATATCGAGGAGTTCGTTATACCGAGGTTCGTTCCTCTCTCAAAGCCCTCTCTTATTGTCTAGCATGCTTCGAGCCTCACGCTAGGGCCTGGCGCTGCTCGTACTATGCGCTACACCGATCGATATCCTACACCTAGTAGGGGCCTGTTGTATCTGCGGAGGTTCCGATAACAGAGGTCGCAGTGTATATTCGCTTTGGTACCACACGAATTGGCAGTCGGCGCAAGTTTGGGCCCAAAAAAACCGGTCGATTTTCAGTATTCTTTTCCGATAACAATAATTGTAATAATGAGCATTCCAATAATGACGGGGTCGAGATTTCACACACAATTGATGCATAGTCTTGACAAAATTGAGTTTAAAAAAACTGAAATATATTAACAAACAATGAAATTATTATTATTAAAACAAAGTATCGCCGTTGCTGCATGGCCAATCGGTGTAGGTTGTTCTGGCAACTAAGGTCATCAGGAATGAAAAATCAAAAAGTATTTTCAGTATAATAATAAAACTTTCGGGGTAAAACTATAGAATCACGGCTCCAGACCAATTTCAATGCCAACATTTTTTTTGCCATGAACGTCTTCATAAGGTCATCACTATTGATATTCAGTCGGGGGAGGCCGACTTTTTTTATTAATTCCATAAATTATGGGATTTTGAAGTTTGCGGAACGAGGGACATAGTAGCGCATTATAGACACCCTCAGACACACACACACACACACACACACACACACACACACACACACACACACACACACACACACACACACACACACAGTGATTGTTAATTAAATGGCTAGATTAAAAGAAAAAGTTTGAAAACAAAAAATCATGTTACGTATTTCTTTTTTACCGTCCTCCGTAATGACACTTTTTAACGTTTTTTTTCTCTTCATATTAGGGCTTTCCCCACCTTAATTCGACATGTAACATCGTTTTTATCCATAACAATACCCCAAAAACATTTTGGACCGATTTTGGTCTCCAGCCGTGATTCTATGGCTTTACCAAACTTTCGTATGATGGGATATTTTATTGGAATTTTGAAAATTCCGACAAAGGTAAGTTGAAAAAAAAAACAGTTTGACTTTCGACTGAAAAACAACTTTAATCGTTGGCTATTAACAAACGAATAAACATATTAAAAAACCATCCGTTCATACGCTGGAATATGTTATAAACTATGCTCCGTCCGAGTTTGAAGCGAATCGGACGAATAGATTTTGAGATACGACTTGCACCGTTTCATAAAACACAATC
This sequence comes from Ophion ellenae, assembly GCA_963210295.1. Lineage (NCBI taxonomy): Eukaryota > Metazoa > Arthropoda > Insecta > Hymenoptera > Ichneumonidae > Ophion > Ophion ellenae. The sequence goes on along the minus strand of OY723386.1, from coordinate 40,844,133 downwards.
TCTAGAAAATGACAAAAAAAAGGGGAAAACGCGGCTAGGCCGCCGCGCCGTAGCGCACTGGGCGACCGACCCTTCACAAAATCGTCACAACTCGGCTGATTTTTGGAATTTTTACAAAGTCCGTGTCCCAAATTGAAGTTAAGAAGCTAGGCTATGATGCAATAAGGGAATATGTTTTTTTGGATTATCAAGCTCGCGCAGACGCCTTAGGAGATTTAATACATCATAACATAAATTGTTAACGCTATTATCATCATCAAATATTAATGAACGGTGATGGCAATCAATAAAAGTTAAGGGTGCGTAGACAACAAAAGAAACTACGCGACTATAGATTTCTAGCATGCAGAGCTGAAAGACAAATATTTCTTACGCAGTTATAGGACGCCAGTGTTTATATTTACGAAAAATCACGTCGCGAACCGAGAGAGAGAGCAACCGTGAATCGGCGGTGGATCGCGCTCGTACGCGGCAAGGAAAAAAAACACACACTCTCTCTCTCTCTCTCTCTCTCTCTCTCTCTCTCTCTCTTAGTAACGTATTCTCAAAGTCACAGAAAATTGTGAACGCGAGAGGTCTCGATGGAGCGCGTGTGCGTACTGTACGCCGCATGCACGCACAAGCATGGAGGTTATGTGTGGAACACAATATCCGACAAATGACCGCCTCGTCCCTGTTTGCAAACGTTCACTCTTCTAACCAAATTTTCAATAACATTTTGGCACAATTGGGGGCTAATTTCGTTAATGGTGCGTCCAATTGCTTCCTTGAGTTCCGGAATGGTTTGTAGATCATTGGCATACACTTTTCTTTTCAGAAAATCCCAAAGAAAGAAGTCCAATGGCGTCGAATCGCACGATCTTGGTGGCCAATTCACGTCGCCGCGGCGCGCGATAACACGGCCATGAAACTCCGTCTGCGATAACTGCATTGTTTCGCCCGCGGTGTGGTAGGTTGCGCCATCTCGTTGAAAGAATATGTCTTTCAAGTCCACGCCGTTTATGCCTTTTTTCGAATACAGTGTTCCACACATAACCTCCATGTCTGTATCTTATATTAAGGTAGTTCTGTAGGTACACGTATGAGCCAAACGTTTCGGTCGAAGCGTATGGTAACATCCAATGCCTATACGATGCTGTTGGTTGTAAATTTTTGACAGAACTTGTACCCTCTATATCTCCCACATATTCGCACCTCGTGCATAGATAGGTCTCATACTCGTATAGAGAGCGGCGCTGTAATCGTGTCAACACTGCGATTTTCCTGCAGTCATAGCGATGAGCTTCCTACGATCCGTCTTTCGCGAAATATTTTATATAAATGAAAAAGCGCGAAAATGTGTCAAGCAAATGCGGCTAAACGCGACGAGAATAACCATAACCTCAACGATCAGCAACAAAAATTCGCTGTCGAAGGACGTCGGATCGTGGATTTACAACATCTTGCCGACAGTTTAAATTGTACTCGCTGTAACAAAGACAAATACATGCATAAATTGAACAAATTAAATTTGTTTGCAGAATAAATTTATTTCACATCCGTCTCAGAATTACTAGAACTCGGGTGAAAAAAACACGCATCGAGTTCCCAGACCACGCGCCGATCAGCTGGCTGCAGCGTACACTGTTGCCATTCCGTTACAGATGGTCGGGCCCGAGTTCGGTGTGGAATAAAATTACCACTTTTCATAAGTCGATATCTCCGAAACTAAACGGTCAATGTTTGTCATTTAAAAAAAATCAATCTCACAATAGTACTGCGTACACGTGTGTTTTTATTTTGAAATCCTAAGATCCGTTTAGAACCTATATCGAGAAATGCGAGCAATCCCTATTGGTTTACGTGTTCGGTATAGGGATCGCGTACAAAATACCCATATTCAATTGCAATTATCTCATGAACTAAACGGTGAATCGAATTGAATTTTTGGGCATCAGTCCATGAAGGTGTTATCTACACCATACTTAGATTTCAGCCAATTCCTAAGATTTCACCAAAACTAGAGAACTACCTTAAAATAAAAATGTTCGTATTTTTAGGAAAAAAAAATTATTATTTTTATTAATAAATCAATTTTTATTTTTATTAATTAATAAATTATTTTTATTTATATTTATAAATTATTATTAATTAATACATTTTTTTATTAATAAATAAAAATGTCGGATTATTTTTAGACACATACACACACGCGCGCGCGCACGCAGACACACACACACTTAGGCCAAAACTATTTATACAAAAGTAGCATAGATCGAAAGGGGTCATCGAGTGGTGGCTACGTGGTTCAACCCGGTGGAGGCGCCCCGGCGATTTCAAGATCACCGCCATTTCTTGTAATGGGATCACTGTTGTTTTTCTTCAGAATTTTATGAAGGAACTAAAAATGAGTGCACACACCAAATTTCAAGATTTTCGATCAAGATAGAGCATAGAAAATTCATCAAAAATAAATTACAATGTTTTTAGCCTAGAAACGATTGAAAAAACGGTGCGAACACTTACTGCTTTACAAAACGATACCAATTTCTCACTGCTTCCTAAAACAAGTTGATAAGATTCTTAGTTTCGAACAATGTGAAAAAAGGGGCCGTCCATATATTACGTTATCGATTTTTTCCTGATTTTTACACCCCCCCCGAAATCATCCTATCCAACTATCGTTACCATCGCCCAACGACCAGACCCCCCCCCCCCCGCCATTTTAACCATTACTTGCCACTATGGGGTTCCAAGCAACTTTTTTTTTCTTATGCAAAAATGTATTGATGATGTCTATTCCACACAAGTATGGCAAGTAAGAGTTAAAATGTCGTCATTCATGGACAGCCGCAAAGCTGTACGATTTACGCTCACCTGGATTTTGCTTAGTATTGAACGTTCGAAGGCATCACTTTGAGCACCTTTCATAGGAGTAAGTGTTTGCACTGGTTTTTTAAGGGGGTTAGGCTTCTGTAATGACCGAAAAATAAGGGTTGTAAAAAATGAATTTTGAAGGTACAAGTAAGATGATTGAATAATCGTTTGGGCATTTATCTGTATGTACGTTAACAAGATTGTGTACTAAATTTCATTAAAAAACATTAATAATTAAAGAAGTTATGAACAATCTCGTGAAGGACCTTTGAACGTCAGGGGCTCTACAGTGTACGTGGTTTGGCCCCTCGGATGATCTGAAAAAAAAACGAGTTGTTTTTCTTGTAATTGATAACTTGACCGAGCTTTCTTTCGTTATCATGTCTCAGTCATAAAATGAATTCTATTTTTTTTTCAATTTTTCGAGAACAACTGACATCATTATTGTTAATAACTAAAAAAAAATAATGTTAGGAAGAAAAACTTCGGTCACGACTAAAGTACTATTGCACTGAATAAGTGTACCAAATTTCGAGTCTATATGTTCATTAGATGTCGAGAAATCGTGAACACCGTTTTGAAAAACATTATTTCGAGAAAAACGTGTTCAAAGTTTAACCATCAGCTCTATGTGCCTGAAGCGACGAACGACATTTCGTCATTTCCATAGTTGCCTAACCCCTTTGAAGAACGATGTAAACACTGACTGCCGTCCAAAACGGTACAAAGTCCTCACTGCTTACCAAAACGAGTACATAATATTCTTAGTTGCGAACAATGTAAACAATATCGTTTACAATGTAAACAATGTAAACGAACAATGTACATTCAGAAATATTGTGTCAAAATTTTATGAAAATCCGAGATCTCTGAGTATTTTTTTTTACCTGAACGTCAGGACCTCATTTCGTCTACCTGAGCGTATAGCGCGCTCTGCCGATCATAGTATAAACCTCAAACGCGTTTTTCTCGAAACACCGTTTTCAAAATCTAGCTCCATCGTATCTCTAAAACTAATAAACCGATTCTCTTGAATTTGAACCACATATTGCAACCATGATTTGCAACAAGATGACCCTCGATGGTTTTCAAAGTTTGATTTTGACTCTTTTTTTTGCGAAAATCTGCGAAAAAAAGGCGTTAAAATTTTTGTTTTGTTTTTCATCTGTAATTTTTTTATTTTTCGATAAAACTTTTTATCCGATGGTCATTTTGTAGCTGGTGTCGTACTGAATCTAATGGACTTTGGTTTTTTTTGTTTCAGACAAGCCGTTGCCGAGTTGTGATGAAGCTACCTAGCCCACCTATTTTTGAGGCGTTACGTTAAACTATAGTTTTTGTACCTAAAAATGAATAAAAGTTAATTGAAATTTTTTAATGTATTTCAAGACTTTCTTTATCAAGCCCAACAACTTTTATATTCATATATTTTATAAACTTCTTTTAAAAAATCCCGTAAATAGCCTTTTTTCGTGGCTCCAAAGTGGACTGGCCCCTTAAGGCGGGATATACATTTAGACAGGAAAAGAATGTGCAATATTGAGGGATTTTTTAAACTAAGAAATAATTATTCTACAATTATCAAACTTTAGGTATACTTTAAAAGTATATTTAAATATACAAAACAATTTTTTTTTAATTAATTCATCATCAAAATGACGGAGCTGCGGCAGAGTGTTACAGCAAGGTCGCCGCGGGAGTTGCGAATCGGCGTGCAGTCTAGCTTCCCGTAGACTTCGATTTGCAAAAAAGTTCAAACATTATTTCAGTTAGAACATGTATAACTTCCACGTGACGGTAATTAAAATGAAGAAAATTCAAATTTGAGAAAATGGCACGCATTTAAAAAAAATCAACATTTCACGCAACATTTCTGTAAAATGTGTATTAAAAAAGTCGTTTTTTTTCCAATTTTTCAAAAACAATTCTCGTCAAGTAGAAGGTACCAACATTATCAATATTTCTACCAAGTTTCAACTTAATAGTTTTTGCGTAATCCTGCACGCCAATTTCGATAATGCAGTTTCGAGAAAAACGCGTTTGAAGTTCACGCCCGCTCCGAATCCGAGCGGTGAGGCCCAGCGTTGACGGGCTGTAACATTTGAATTTTTTCGAATTTCGCTTTGAAACTTTAGGAAAATATTCTACATATATAGTTCTATCGTCCAAAAAAAAAAAAAAAAGAAATCGATTTTTTGATCGTTGTAAATGTATCGCCTTAAAAATATTTTCTCTCGAGAAAAGCGAAAAAAAATTCATTTTACGAGTTTTGTTCGGGTTTCGCAGACCCCAGTGGGGCATGCGAGGGTTAAATTTGAAATATTTGAATTTTTCAAATAAATAATACGTTTTATCAATACATTTAAATCCCAGGTAATTTTAAGGGGTTTGGCCACAGTAACGGGTACACAATCATGTGCAAATTCAACAAGTTTTTTTCGTATGCAAAGTAATTCTAATTATTTTGTATGAACATCAAAATGTTAGAAAATATATATTTTTTTTCCGATGTAAAAATGACTACTAATATTTTCTTGTTATCTTTTTTTTTAGGCACGCCGCGGCGTGCCATTTAGCATCCACAATTTTTTACCTAGAACAAAAAACGAAAATTCTCGTTAATCTACATTAGAATACCCAGAGAAGTACGTACGGAATTTAAAAAATATTGTTTTATTAAAAAGTCGTAGGTATTTGAACTTAATAAATGAATTTTCAATGAAAAATTTCGTTACAGCTGCTCATAAAATGAAAAGTTTTCGATTAATCAGAAATTCCGTACGTACTTCTCTGCGAAATGCAATTAGGAACATAACTTTTTAATTTAAAGTAAATCAAGTGAAAATTTTTAATGTTATTTGTCACGCTAATTGGAAAAAAGCTGTTTCGAGAAGTTTCGAGTAAACGGCCATTTTGTAGATTGAAAAAAAAATTCTAACAGCTTGATATTCATACTAAGTAAATGTGTAATTAATTTAATGAGTGAATCACTTTTTCATAGGACAGAAAATTGTTAAATTCGCACATGATTTTATACCCGGTACTGTGGCCTAATCCTTAAGGCGAGAAATCCCTCTAGGAGCGTGAAAAATGGGTACTTTTCGGGAATTTTTTAAGAGGGGATAGAATAATCTGATTATTTTCAAATTTGGACATGAGTTTATTATAACTGTCAAGTTAAAAAAAAAAATTGGGATGACCAACAAAATTGCAGCGTTATTAAGGGTCTTCGGACGCCTGTTTTCCGCGACATCGAAAAGTGCCGCAGTTGTCACTCTTTTTCTGTTGATCTTAAAAATATATAATAAGTGTCATTCGTTTACTGACATATTAAGGGGAAGGATATACCTAAAAAATTATGAAAAAGTGCAAAATTGAAAATTTCGGAGCCTTTTTACTCCAAAGTTCGAATTTTCGAGCATTTTTTCGACATTTATGACTGCAAAAAAATTATTTATTTACGCGCTACCTTTCAAACTTTAGGTATATCCTTCCGATATCATTACTGAGAGTAACCTCCCAAAATTTCATCCAAATCGGTCGATAACTTTTTGAGCTACAACACGAGCAGTTTTTGAAAAAATAGTTTCGATATAATAGCATTTAAGGGAGACTTTGTCCTTGAAAGAGCAGCGGGAGATGTTAGCGGCTCAACATGAGCAGCTAGAAGAAGAGGAGGGATGCCTCTATGGACCAGGCATTGCCGATTAGCGGTAATTATAAACACATTTGTGTAAACACATTACAAAATTTTAAACGCGTTTTTCTCGAAAACACGTTTTTAAAAATGGCTGACATTCTCCTGACCGCTGTAATTAACATATCGACCTGAAATTTGGAGAGCATACTCAGAAAATATGTCTTCACGGAATGACGGATCGTTTTTTCGATAGATACATTTTTGCATTTATTATTTATCTTTTTATGCGAAAAAAAACGCGAAAATTCGATTTTTTTTTAAATTGCCGCCATTTTCCGAAATTTGTACTAAACGAAAAACCCATCCGTCATTCCATGACCAAAGGGTCACAGATTGATAATATGCTTTGAATTTGTGTTTCAGATCAACAAAGAGGGGGCAGTGATGTCAGCCGTTTACCTCCCGCGATTTGAGGACCTGTTTTCGCGCAGCTGCAACGACCGCCATTTTGGTTTTTTTTTTTCAAAAAAAATTTTTTTTATCGTTCTGTATATCATGAATAAAAGCAAGAAAAAACCGCACTCAAAAAGCTTTACTCGTTTCCTGTAAAAAAAATAAAATGTAAACACCTGAAATATGGCACTCCAAGGACAAAGTATCCGTTGAAGTTTACTCGCTACCTAACCGCACGCTGTCCCCGCGCTCTAGACTATAGGCGATAACTCCGAAAATATTCAATATTTCGAGTTTTCCTTTGGTCAGTATATTCTTTGGGAATCATACTTTCGACATATGTAAAAAAATCGATTTTTTTTTATTCTAAGACGATTTCTCGCCTTAAGACACCCCGTGAGTGTGTGTTTGTGTGTATGTGCGTACGGACACGGGCAGCGCCACCAGTCGAGATAGCAAGCCTTTCGAAAGGGCTCATTTCGTTCATGCGAGCACTGCTGGTGTTTTCTCCGCGTACTTCGTACCCGTTCCCTGCGCTCGCGCGGCCCCAACGGACTACTCGCGTAGTGGACTACTATAGGTGCATACATCGCGTGTATAGTTACGCTTCTAAGGGTATTGCGCCGGGATACCGCGGCCGGCGAATATTCTTCGCGTGTGTCGTGTAATCGCGTCGCGCTGTGTCGACGCGCGGCTTGGCGCGCACGCGCGGCGGCGGTGAGCGACTGGTCAGCGCCTGGGGGGTGAGGTGGCGGTGCGCCGGCGCAGGGAACGGCGGCGATTCGTGTGTACACAGGACGCCGGTAGTGGAACGACCGAGGCATTTTCGCGCGCGCTTGGTGATGCCTTGCATATTCGCGATGATACAATTCTTGGTTGTTGCTCGGAAGTGAGGAATGCAAATCCTTAGGTTTGTGTATTTTTTTGGGCGGCCTTATTATCAAAAATTTCGTTGTAACGAATCTTAAATCAGCGCGTCAATTATTTTGCGGCTCTTTCTCGCTGAGACGAGAGTTACGTAAATTGGAGACTCGAAATCGTCGGTAGCATGTTTGGGTTCGCTTTGCTTCGGATGCCCAAAAATGGCGATGTTTAATTTTATGATATTCTATTCAGTGATACGGAGCGTAAAAAAAGTCAGGCCTCGTTTTCCGAAGGCGGAGTTCCAATCCTGAAGAAATACGCATTAAAAAAAAAAGTTCAAACCCAATCACTAAAAAAGTAATTATTTAAAAGTTTGAAAAATTCCTCATGCAATTACTTCGAAAAATCATTGGAAAGAAAGTAAACAAAAAACAATCATTTTACTCGAGAATCTTCGCTAAATAGCATTTACCGCTCTTCAAACCCAAACAATATCCAACGAGCCGAAAAACCGCAAGAACCTCGATCTTAAGGGGCTATACCAGTGTGAACGCCCAAAATTTGGGTGATTTTCGGGAATTTTCTGGAAGAAAAGTACTCAATTAAATGTTTCGGAAAATTACGAATATATTTGGCTATATGTGACCAATATTACGTAATTTTTTCATAGAAAAATATTGAGATCCAAGCGACTTATGCGCTGCCTTCGGAGGCGCAAAAAATAAAGTTCCTCCACTGCTGACACGATTCCGGCCGATTAAGTAGCTGAAACCGAAAAAGGAAAAAATGTCGTTAAACTGGAAGGTATTTCCTGTACAATGACGTAGGATTTTCGAAAAATATCAAAATCTAACAAAATGGCGTAGTTATGAAAAAAAAGTCTGTTTTCTTGCCTATTAAATGGTCGTTTTTTTCAATGCCAAATCGTCCATTTTCATCCAATCAAAAATACCCTACGTCATTGTAGAGTAAATATATTCAAGAGTACTCAGTTCAAATTTCCAGTCAATCGGATAATTGCTCTTTGAGTTACGATGTCAGCAAATTTGAAAAATCTCATTTCGAGAAAAACGCGTTTAAAGATTTAACTATCGATTTTTGCAAGATAAAATGATATTGACATAAATGATATAAATGATAATGATATTCTTGAAAGTATAAACTGTCGAGAGAGGCAACGAAAAAAATCGATTTTTTGAAAGTGTCACACGGCCCCTTAAATTGCGATCAGTCACTTCCGCGTCTAACAGAAAATTCTCATCCGCGAAAGCTCATCCGTTTGCCCCCCCCCCCCCTTGCGTGCCAAATTTCTTCGCCACATTCGTCGGGGATCGCGAAGGGAAAAACAGGTGGGAAAACCGCGTTGATTGGCGGCCGATGGGGGGCAGGAGATTTTTTACGGTGTTTCGAAGCTTCCCCAATAGCGGGTTCCTCCGATATCGCTGTGTATGCTCGCATCTGTGGGAAGTATCAGCGGCGCATGTGTGTGCTCATCCAAGTGGTTATAGATCGCTGCGGTGCTATTCGGCATGTGGCACCACAGGTGAAACAGAAGCAAAGACACAAAAAAAAACGAAGGAGGCCTCGTTGCTTTCGTTACTGGGACACTGCGGGTATATAATAGTTTGCACGGTTTGTTTGCCACTCAAAGTATCGAATGGCGCCACTATATCGTTTATTTTTATACCGAACACGAGGCGATGAAGATCCAACAACCGTGTCAAATCTTCAAATATATGTATGAGTGAAAGGGGAAAGAGCCTTGAACGGTAATTGGATAATTTGTTTGCTTGCATCATTTATATATATATATATATATATATATATATATGGAAATAGTATATAGTATCGACATATAATAGTAAATAATATGATTTATCATATTATGTACAGATGGAAATTGAAAAAACAGTATTGATTTTTAAAAGCATTAGGTGCAGTAAAAAGAAATCCATTATTTTTGCCTTCAATTGCATGCAAAAATAATGGGTTTCTTTTTACTACACCTAATATATAGTATTATACAGAAAAAGAGGATATATTGTAGCATTTAGTACTGACGTAATAGTATATGGCATTGATATATAATATAGGGGAAAGGGGATGTGTAGCATCATATAGTACTAGTATATATAGTGCCGACATATAATATTGGGAGTAAAAATAAGTCTCCGCCGTTTGACAAAAGATGGCCCCACCGGGAGGTTATGGTTGGAATTGTGAGACGTAAAACGTCATATCGTAAGGTTGGACATCTGGCAAGACCATAACCTTGAAATATTAGCGATTTTGTATCAGCATCACATAATTTTTTTCGTGCAAAAATGTCGAGTTTTGAGCCGAATAAGCGCCATTTGCGGAAACTCTTGCGTTTGGCACTAATCTCCCTTTAATAATGCTTACAATTCCGCGTCTTCGTTTCGGCCTGCCGCGACCTTCTTTGTCTTCGACGTCAAACTCACCGTTCTTAAACTATTGAAACCGCTCACGACAACTTCTCTCACTCAAGGTAGTTCTGTAGTTTTCGTCAAATCTTAGGAATTGGCTGGAATCTGAGTATGGTGTAGATATGGCCTTCATGGACTGATGCCCAAAAATTCAATTCGATTCGCCGTTTAGTTCATGAGATAATTGCTATTGAATATGGGGATTTTTGTACGCGATCCCTATACCTAACACGTAAACCGATAGGAGTTTGCTCGCATTTCTCGATATAGGTTCTCAACGGATCTTAGGATTTCAAAATAAAAACACACGTGTACGCAGTACTATTGTGGGATTGATTTTTTTTTAAATGACAAAATTTAACCGTTTAGTTTCGGAGATATCGACTTATGAAAAGTGGTAATTTTATTCCACACCGAACTCGGGCCTAACCATCTGTAACGGAATGGCAACAGTGTACGCTGCAGCCAGCTGATCGGCGCGTGGTCTGGGAACTCGATGCGTGTTTTTTCTCCCCCGAATTCTAGTAATTCTGAGACGGATGTGAAATAAATTTATTCTGCAAACAAATTTAATTTGTTCAATTTATGCATGTATTTATGCATGTATTTGTCTCTGTTACAGCGAATACAATTTAAACGGTCGACAAGATCTTGTAAATCCACGATCCGACGTCCTTCGACAGCGAATTTTTGTTGCTGATCGTTGAGGTTATGGTTATTCTCATCGCGTTTAGCCGCATTTGCTTGATACATGGCTGCCACAGCTTTCAGTCTTTTAGCAAGCGCCTTTTTTCTTGTAAACTTTCCTTTGTGTCGCATTTGGCTTGACATTTTCACGCTTTTTTAAATTTATATAAAATATTTCGCGAAAGACGAATCGTAGGAAGCTCAACGTTATGACTGCAGGAAAATCGCGCTGTTGCCACGATTACAGCGCCGCTCTCTATGCGAATATGAGACCAATCTATGCACGAGGTGCGAATGTGTGGGACATATATAGGGTACAAGCTCTGTCAAAAATTTACAACCAACAGCATCGTATCGACATTGGATTTTACTATACGCTTCGACCGAAACTTTTGGCTCATACGTGTACCTACAGAACTATCTTAAAGAAGTAAAGAAGAGTTATAAAGTTCCCGCAAATGACGCTTATTCGGTTCAAAATTCGACATTTTCGCACGAAACAAATTATGTGATGCTGATACAAAATCGCTAATGTTTCAAGGTTATGGTCTTGCCAGATGTCCAACCTTACGATATGACGTTTTGCATCTGACAATTTCAACCATAACCTCCTGGTGGGGCCATCTTTTGTCAAACGGCAGAGACTTATTTGTTCTCCCAATAGTATATAGTAAAATTTTATAGTATTGATAAATAATAGTATATAGGGGATAGGGAATATATTAATGGTTCATAATAATAGATGGTGTTGAAGTTTGTATCGTTAGGACGCGATGAAAGTTTCGTTTTACATTTTATTTTCCATATTTTTATTGTTCTAGGCGATCTGTTTTGATAGATTCATAATATAGATCGCTAAATAAATATCTTAAAAAATAATTGAAGAACTTTTGTCGGTGAAATGTGCCAAATTAAATTAAATTCGTTGCAGTCCAACGATGCAAACGTCAGCATCGTAGTAATAGTATGTAGTATTGATATAGAATAGTATATCGTGTATAGAGGATAGGGGGTACATAGTAGGATAAAAAAATAAATACCGGGGTACGTAATAGGATAGGAGGGTACATAATAGGATAAAAAAATAAATAAATATGTCAAAAAATCATCTGGCCATACGATAGAGAGTGCTATAAACTATGCTCTGTCTTAATTTTGAAGTGAATCGGACGAATAGATTTTGACATACGCCTTGCATCGTTTTATTGAACATAGTTTCGCGAAAAACGCAAAAGAAAAAAGCGTAATTCGCGGCGGCGCCGCCCTAGCGTGGACATGCGACCTTTCACAAAAATCTTCATAACTCAGTCAGCTTTTGGAATTTTTAGCAAATCTTAGTTGCAAATCAACGTTAAGCGTTCAGGCTATGAACGTTAAAAAAAATCGTGTTTGAGAAATGTTGAACTTTACATTAATTATATACTGCCGAGCTTCCATCTAAATGCTGAACGCTATCAGGAAAAAAAAGCTTTTGCTGTTTTCACGCCAACTTCGCACAGACGAAATTTCCAAATCGACGATATTATCTTAGCATCGAGTTCTAACCCTACCAGCTTGAGTTTAACCTGAAAAAAATGAACGCGCATACAGACACTACAATTATATTCTACATATAAGTCAATGAGTGAATAGTATTTGAAAATCGATTGATGTGTTATCTATTACCTTTAAAAGGTGATCTAATCTTTGCGGGCACTTATTCTTATGCGATCATGATGATGATAATGATGATTTATGTATATGTATATATATATATATATATATATATATATATATATATATATATATATATATATATATATATATATATATATATATGCGAAAACGAGATTGCGCGAGACACGTGTGTGTACTCTTCGGTCAATTACCCAAATGTCCCTTGGCAACTCTCGTTCGTCGCTTGAGGCACCTCTAATTCAAGAGGAACCTGCAACATATGGTGCAGGCACCGCAGATTGAAGGTAAGATTACAACGACAGAATTGCTGGTAAACCTTTAAGAGGGGCATAGGGGTTTCAGCGTGAAAAAAAAACACTTTTTTGCAATTTTTTTTTCATCTATATGGATAGAGTAAATTTATTGAAACCTTTTGTACATTGTTAGGTGTCATTTCAAGAACATTCGGTGAAATTTATACGCGAAAATATTCACAAACAAGCCCGTGCCGCGTTTTTCTCGGAACCACTTTTTCAAAGTCCGTGTTCACTGCCATTTGAAAACTACATGACCGATTTATTTCAAACTTGGTACACACTTTCTACATATGAAATACCTTCCCCCAACGGTTAGTTTGAGTTTTTTTTACATTGAGGGGGTTTTCCACCCCCAAAATGGCGAAATTTTTCGTGAAAAATAGCACTTTTCACTTTACATGACCACCAAAAATTTAGAAATGAAAAAAAAAATTATCAAAGACCGTTGGGGGGTGGATTTGATGATACTTTGACTAAATTTTAATGGTACTTGATTTTAAATAATTTCTAGCTGAGATACAGTGAAGACCGCAAATCGTGTTTTTCCAAAGGCGTTCTTGGAAAAGCTTTGTCACCGACTTGTTTGTGGATATTTTCGCGTACAAATTTCACGGAATGTTCTTAAAATGACACTTAACAATGTACAAAAGGTTTCAATAAATTTGCTCTATCCATATAGATGAAAAAAATTCGCAAAAAAGTGTTTTTTTTTCACGCTGAAACCCCTACCCTTCCCTTAAAGGGTTATATACAGCCAGGAGGCCCAAAAAGATCGATTTTTCAAGAACTTTTCTTGAGAAGACCTTTAAATATATTAACGTAAAAATTTGTACGCATACTATGGTAACTTTTAACTGTATTTTAACATGTTTCAAGTATTCGTAAAAATAATTATTTCGAAAGCTGCTATAGCTGATCTCCGGGAGCACCTCTAAAAGAAGGCGATGAGCACGATATCTCTGGACTGGATCATCTAAAATGAAAAAAACCGAAAATATTTCGTTAATATAATGGATTATTTTGTAATTGATCGAAGGAATAAGCAAAACAATAATATTTGACAAAATGGCGGCTACTAAGAAAAAAAGATTTTTGACTAAAATTTAGGCCTTAAATTGTTGATAAAATGGAAAATATTTATCGGTGAGAAAAAACCTTCGATTAATTACTAAAAAATATACTTGAAAAGATTGTGTTAAAATTTGCGACTGATCGGTTCAGCCGTTTCCGAGAAATCTTTCTCACTGACTTTAAAACACACAGTTTTGAGAAAAAACGCATTTAAAGTTTCAAAAGCACTTTCGAACGCTCTGACACCTCATTACAAATGTGCGTGTAACTTCGAGAATATTCGCCGGATTGACAAGAAATTTTCTGTGTGTTTTACTTGAATATATGTACATTACGAAAATAAAATAAATAAAAAATCGATTTTTCGAAAATTTTAACCCCTCAAACGCGTTTTAAAAAACGCTGCGAAACTAGCGTCTCAAAACGGTGTACACGATTTCTCGACATCTAGCGAACGAATTGACTTGGAATTTGGCACAATTATTCAGTGTAATAGTAGTTTAGTCTTGAGCGACGATTTTCTTCTTAAGGGGATATCCCTCTGTAGAAACGTCAAAAAATTGTTTTGTTTTTTGCATATCGTGATAGTGTAAACTCTCAAGAATATTTTTAAGCCAACCGCACCCTGGAATTCTAAAAATTGATCAAGTTACACCTATTTTAGTGGAACAGTGTGTAAAGGGGTTAAGGGGGTGTTAAGGGGGGATTGTCTTTTTTTTTCGCAAAATTTACCGCTTTTTGGGAATTTTTTTGTGAAGAAAGTATACTACGGAAAACTTGTGAAACTTGGCATATAGTTTTATTGATCTGTTTACTACATACAAAAAAATTTTTAAACAATTTCATCAAAAAATCCGCCTCCCACCCCCCTCGACGCGCGATGGTCCTTTTTTGATGGTGTGCACGATTTCTCAAAAACTATTCAACCGATTGCCTTCAAATTTGGACAGAATGCTCAGCTGACATCCTTTTATCGTTTGATGAAGCAAAAAAGCAATACGTTTAATAGTTTTTTATTTATAACAAAAAATCGATCAATTTTTTTCGAAAAATCGATACTTCAAGTTCAAAACGTCACCAAATCGTCAATTTTTTTTTCCCCTTCATCGAACGATAGCTATATGTGTCTAAAATAAAATGCTTTTTGGGTTTTTGTTGCAGGATGAACGTGAAGGCTGTAATCGTGCACACCATCAAAAAAGGACCATCGCGCGTCGAGGGGGGTGGGAGGCGGATTTTTTTATGAAATTGTTTAAAAATTTTTTTGTATGTAGTAAACAGATCAATAAAACTATATGCCAAGTTTCACAAGTTTTTCGTTGTATACTTTCTTCACAAAAAAATTCCCAAAAAGCGGTAAATTTTGCGAAAAAAAAGACAATCCCCCCTTAAGGATGATTCGCGTGTAACGAAAGCGGATATCAAAGCACAAGAACACTCAAAAGTGGCCCGAAGTGCCCGCAGATTGCATAGATTAGATGTGCAACACGATCTCGATTATGAGGAAGGACACTTATATGGTGCCGGAATCGCTGACTAGCGGTAAGACGACAATATTGCACAAGATCGTGTAAAATATGTACCAAAACTTTGAACGCGATCATCTCGAAACTACATATCTTGACACGGCGGGATCGATATCTTGAGTAACTTTCACGCTATTGACTTGAATTTGCTCAGTTAGCGTTCAAACAGTAGTCATTTTCGGTTCACGATCGCAGGTTTTAATTGGATGATCCATTTATTAAGGGGAGGTACCTAAGTAAAAGACGAGAAAAACAGATAACTTCGGGAATTTTTATCTCAACAAATAATGTTTCAATTGGATCCGAGTTTTTTAAATTGAAAAATATATACATCGAGGTATGTTTAGGAATTTTTTAAAATAAATTCGTTGACTGAAAGCGATTCAAACGCGATTATCTCGAAACATAGTTTTCAAAGTCCGTGCTAGATGTATCTCGAAAACGGCTTGTCCGATCTTGTCCAAATTTGAACACAATATTCTTCGATAGCTTTTCTCGTTCGCCACGTAGGATTTTTTTGGAATTTTCATTTTTGACGGGATTGCGACCGTTTTAATTTAACATTCGTTTTTCGTTCGCAATTTCCGACGATTTTGGATTGCGTACACATTGCATAAAAAAGCAATGGTTCAATCAAATGAAAAACCCCTACGTGGCGAACGAGAAAATCTGTCGAAGAATATTGTATCCAAATTTGGACAAAATCGGACAAGCCGTTTTCGAGATACATCTGGCACCGACTTTGAAAACTATGTTTCGAGATAGTCCCGTTTAAATCGCTTCCAGTCAACGAATTTATTTTCAAAAAATTCCTAAACATACCTCAACGTACATATTTTCCAATAAAAAAAACCGGATCCAATCGAACCATTAGTTTTTGAGATAAAAATTCCCGAAGTTTGCCTGTTTTTCTCGCCGTTTACTCAGGTACCTCCCCTCAGTAACGACTTCAGCATGCTGTTTTTCAAGAGAAAAATGAGGTTTTCTTTGGATAAGCTGCCATTTTTCGTATTTTTCGAAATTTCGAAAAGTGAACTGTGAACCCGTAGCCAGTTCGGTACATTTGAAGAAAACATTTGTTGTTTTTACTTTAGATTACATTTGAGCCTCGTAAAGATCACGCCGTTTCGGGCCTCGCCGCTGGAGGAGTGCAACGCCAGCACCACGAACACCGAAAGATTTTCTTCCGAAAAAATTACATTGTAACCAAAAACATATGCACAGTATGCTGAGAATTTTTTTTTTATTCCAACCGATGTTACTAGAAACAAAATCATTATTCTGACCCTTCAAATTGAGCTTCCAGAGAGGGATACCCCGTTAACATTTTTTTTCTTTAGTTATTAACAAAATGATGTATTTTTTCCTTGAAAAATAAAAAAAAAATAAAAAAATTCTCTCACGATGATTGAAACTCGATAACAAAAAATGCTCGGTCAAGTCTTACAAGGAACGTCACTTTGGTGTCCACCGATTTTGTTGAAACTTTTTTATGTGGAAGAGTATCAAAAACTGATAGACACGTAGTTTTTTTTTTATCGGCGGAAAAACGGCTTTAAGGGGTGAAACGCACCCTCGAAAATAGGGGTGTTACATCGATAACGTTATCGTTCTCATCTCCAGTGTATAGTACACAAAAAAAAAAATAAACATAGTTGCAATTTGAAATTTTTAAATATCTCGTACCGTTAAAACGTTATCGACGAAAAACGAAAAACATCCCCATTTTTGAGGGTGCGTTTCACCCCTTAAAACCGTTTTTCCGCCGATGCAAAAAATACGTGTCTTTTAGTTTTTGATACTCTTCCACATAAAAAAGTTTCAACAAAATCGGAGGACACCAAAGTGATGTTCCTTGTTAGCCAATATTATCGATATTAAGAGAAAAAAAAACTCGTTTTTTTTTCGTTTCAGATCAACCGGGTGGCCAAAATCAAGTACACCGTTGAGCCCTTCGCGTTCAAAGGTCCTTCACGGAATTGTTTTTAACTTCTTCGAACCTTAACAGTCATCGGGGGTTGAATCAACCAGCCTTTTTACGACCTGCGATACATTCCAGACATTTTTTTTCTATGAATCATAACACGACTTGAAAATAATCGGCATGGTCTTACAAGGGTTGAAATTGTATTGTAGTCTTTTTTTTTTTTTTTTCATTTTTTCAATTATTTATCACTCTCCAAAGTGAGTGGGGTTGATTACACCCCCAATGACTACTACGTCACAATCTGGAGTTGTGACTGACAAGGGTTCATTATTATTTTAACCCTCAATTTTTGTCCTGCGCAAAATCATTTTCTTCGCAGGTTGCTTAATATCTAATGACAGAAAAATATATATTAAAAATGTTAAAGAAAAAAAACCCTATTTTCCCTTGATAAGTACAGCCTAAAGATTGACCATGATTTTTTTCAGATTTTTTTCATTGACATTTGTTGGTTTGGTAGTGCAAAAACGAAAACGACCCAGGTTCACGGGATTAAGGTGCCTGAAATACCTCCACGGATGGAGGGTTAAAATGAAATATGGTAAACAACTTTGTTAACGTACATACAAATAAATGTCCAAAGGATTTTTCAGTCTTGTTTCTTCAAAATTAATTTTTTTTTAATAACCCTGATTTTTGGTTCCTCACAGTAACCCCCTTACTTTTTTCTTTTACATTGTTTTTTTTGTCGTTTTTTTGTCGATGCTTGTATCCTATGGTCCGACTTTCGCTTGTTCTCTCTCTTACCCTCTCTCGGATTTACAATGCGTCTCATATGCCGCACGTGCCGTCAGTCAGCAAGCTCCAGCCACGGAGGCACAAAAATTCTTTTTTTTTCGACGAGAAAGCCCAAAAGAAAGAGAAGGAGGGGCGAGAGAGAGAGTGAAAGAGAGAAGGGAACAACCACAGCTGCCGCTGAACAGGGCGCAGGTGAAGAGACGCGCCGAAAGCCGGGCAGATGTAACGTTTTTAGGGACGAGAAACCGCGTTCGGTATTGAGCTAGTGCGCATGCTCATTGTACGATTCGTCTCCCTCTCTCGCTCCCTATCTCTGTCTCACGTTCTCGTTAGCCCACAGCGTGTGCGTGCGTGAGGCTGTGTGCGCGTCTCGCACGTACGAGCGTGTTGACTTTGCCCCCCCCCCGCCCCGCGTCGGGCCCTACGCCGTCCGGCAAGCGGACTATGACTAGCGTGTACGTCCGCGTGCTCGCCTTCCCGCCCGATCCCCCTCCCTTCCCCGCGCTGACAATTTAGCGCGGTACTCCCCTCGGCCGTTACGTGTCGTCCTCGTCGACGCCGCGAAACAAGCACGACGCTTCGCCGGGACTTGCGTCACGCTACACCGGCAATTTGTACTTATAGTTATTCTATCGCGGTACATTTGTTCGACTATAATAAAAAAGAAAGATAGAAAAGAGCGCGAATTCTTCGGTGCAGAAGATTAATTCGGTCTTATCTATGGAACGAAGACGCGGCTGTGGCCTCGTCAAAATTGCGGGAACGAGCGCAAAGTGGTATAGCGACGAGAACTATTTTCTGTATACGTGAGAATACACACGTGTGTAATGAAATTGTAGTGACGGTCTGTACGTTCGGCTTTTTTTTCGAACTCGAATACGTCGATATTCGACATTTTTTCTGACTTGATGCGAGGACGCAATTTTAGGCACTTAAGGGGCTGTACCAGTGTGACACTTTCAAAATATCGATTTTTTTGTTGCCTTTTTCGACAGTTTATACTTTCAAAAATATCATTATCATTTATATTATTTATATCAACATCATTTTATCTTGCAAAAATCGATAGTTGAATATTTAAACGCGTTTTTCTCGAAATTAGATTTTTCAAATTTGCTGACATTGTAACTCGAAGAGCAATTATCCGATTGACTTGAAATTTGAACTGAGTACTCTTGAATATATTTACTCTACAATGACGTAGGATATTTTTGATTGGATGAAAATTGACGATTTGGCATTGAAAAAAGCGACCATTTTATAGGCAAGAAAACAGACTTTTTTCATAACTACGCCATTTTGTTAGATTTTGATATTTTTCGAAAATTCTAAGTCATTGTACAGGAAATACCTTCCAGTTTAACGACATTTTTTCCGCTTTCGGTTTCAGCTACTCAATCGGCCGGAATCATGTCAGCAGTGGAGGACCTTTTTTTTAGCGCCTTCGGAGGCAGCGCATAAGTCGCTTGGATCTCAATATTTTTCTATGAAAAAATTATGTAATATAAGTGAAATATAGCCAAATATATTCTTAATTTTCCGAAACATTCAATTGAGTACTTTTCTTCCAAAAAATTCCCGAAAATCACCCAAATTTTCAGCGTTCACACTGGTATAGCCCCTTAAGGGGGGAACCAGTTTAAATTACTCAAAAAATCGATTTTTTTAAATTTCTTAAACTGTAAGTTGAACTATTCAAGAACATGGTCCCAAAGTAGTATAAATAATTCATTACTACCGTGAATTTTTTGTTTTCGGTAATTTTTTTCAACACGTTTTTCTCGAAACGACTTTTTCAAATTTGTGTACACTAGTTCAAAAAGTTTCTAACCTATAATTTTATAAAGTGATAGTTTCTTTATAAAATTATGCTCTTTATGAACCTAAGTTCGAGGTAATATTGCTTAAAGTATATTTTTATAGCAAAAAAAGATTATAAAATGATGGCAAAAATTATACCCTTTTGTTTGAACAGCTCTAAAAAATGCAATTTTCACATTTTTGGTCAGAGTTAGGTTCATATAGAAGGAAAACATGTTCTTGAAGTAATATTCAAACCGTATTGATTTCCGATTAAAACTGTGGCCTCCAGAGTGTACACAAACAGCAAAGTCTGATGGCGACCTTCGATTGGCGACAGGTTATATGTTCCATTTTTTCAGAGGAATTGCTTCGGAAAAATGAAAATATTTGTTTAAAAATATATATAAAATACTGCCAAAGTTTGAATAAACTCTATTCACTTATGCCTTGTCAAAAAATCATGAAAATCACTAAAAAAATACTCTTAAATTGGTTTCCCGCCTTAAGGGGAGACATACCTCCAGGCGAGGAAAAAACTTCCCGATTTTCATGATTTTTTTAAAGGATAGTTTTTTTCCCCATTTTTGAGACTTAGCGTATGCTTTATTACTAGCTCTCAATCCGTGAAGGTATTTGAGGCACCTTAAGGGGTGTTCTCACTTGAGACGCTAAAAATGGCTATTTTCATGCATTTTTTTGATAGGTTTATGTTATAGATATTGATATAAGAGATGCTACACTTAATAAATACACTTTCGAAATGCATAAAAAAATGTTTTCTATGTATTTGGGTAACCCAAACAAACTTCGAACGCGTTTTTCTCGAAACAACGTTTTTCGACGGCTTGTTGATAAAATTTTCGAAACTACTGAACCGATACTTATGAAACTTTAACCACATATTCTTTACAACTATATCTATAGCACATATCATGGTTTTTACAAATTTTGATATTTACTATTTTTTATTGTCAAAAACGATAAAAAAAAACACGTTTTTTTGCTGTTTTTTTTTCGAAAAATAGCGCAAACCTATAATTTTTTAGGACATTTTTTCAACTACTACTTTCGCCTATAAATAGTGACTCAAATAAATAAATAAAAAATATTCATGTGTTTCGAAAGTGTATTTATTAAGGGGAGATATACACCTAGGAGTCGGAAAAAAGGTCATTTTTGTGAGCTTTTTTAAGGAAAACTATTTGAAATTTCGGATTGGGGTTTTAATTATCTAAAAGTATATACATTAAAAAATATGTCCAATTTTCGTTCTTTAAAAATATCAAAAATATACAAGGATATTGTATGATCCTTGGAGCGTCGTAAAAAAATCAGCGTATACGGTGCCCACTGGCGTTTCTTCAAAAATCATCTGAAAAAAAAAACCAAAAAGATTATTAAATTAGATACTATAATCTAGTACTTGTCATAGCCGATTTTGAAAATATCGATTTATGACAAAATGGCGGACGTTTGAACATAAATAGTGATTTTTGGGCCAAAAATTAGTTATTATTTTGACTATAAAACAAAAACTAAGTAACGGAAAAAATCCTATGACAAGTACTAGATAATGGTGTATAGAATAACCACAAAAAACCTCAAGGCAATCGGTTCATTGGTTTTCGAGAAATTTTGTGTACCGATTTGAAAAACGTGGTTTTGAGAAAAACGCGATTGGGAATTTGGGAATGAATCAATCATGAAATTTGTCAACTTACATGAAATCATCGATACCAGGCCCATAGTGTAGGTCTTCTACGGTCGACGGAATGTTCATAGCTTCTAAATCCTCGACCTCGACCATCTAGGTGTATATCTGTCCTTAAGTGTAACAACTTTTATATCAATATCTATAATATAAACCTATCAAACAAATTCACGAAAATAGCCTTTTTTAGCATCTGAAGTGAGAAGACCCCTCAATCCCGTGAACCTGGGTGGTTTTCGTTTTTGCACTACTAAACCAACAATTGTGAATGAAAAAATCTGTAAAAATCCATGGTCGATCTTTAGACCGTACTTCTCAAGGGAAAATAAGTTTTTTTTTTATTTATATATTTCTTTTCATTAAATATTAAGCATCCTGCGAAGAAAATTGTTTTGGGCAGGACGAAAATGACCCAGGTTCACGGATCGAGGGCTAGTTTTGCCTGTTATATGGTGAATTTTATTGATTAATCTTCAAGAATGGTGGAGGTTGACATGGCCTTCTAAACTGCACTTTTAAAACTTGCATGGCGCAGATATACACTTAAGCTCAGAAACTAATCGACCAATTCTGATGAATCTTGGGATAAATCGTTCTAACGTTATGGTCTAAACATGACCCTAAACATTTCTGAAAATTAAAAAAAAACAGAATTTTTATAATAAAACGTAGCCATTTTTTCAGAAAATTCAATCTTTTTGTTTCAACGCGTATTATTTCGTCGATTTTTCACATTTCTCACTTTTCCTTGGTTCTTATTCTGCGTATGGGTGTTCAGGGATCATCACAGTGTAACGGGTCCAAAAATGGCCGATTGTCGCGATTTTTTTTTGATGAATAAAATACGCAGATCAGCCTGATTTTTTTTATGTCAAATCCAAGTACCCGTGCGGAAAACTGATAGGGCATCCCTAATAAAAATAAGGGCCTTTCAGGGCTTCCCTAGTGCTTTCCCTAGTAGGGATTTCCACAATGGGCCCAGACTTGGCCATTATCGGGATAAACTTGTAGGGATTTCCACAATAGGCCCCGACTTGGCCATTATGGGGATAAACCTGTAGGGATTTCCACAAAAGGACCCGACTTGGCCATTATAGGGATAAACCTGTAGGGATTTCCACAATAGGCCCAGACTTGGCAAGTATAAGGATAAACAAGTACGGATTTCCACAATAGGCCCAGATCTGACTATTATAGCGATAAACCAGTATAAATAGCTTAGGCTACATGGTTGATGGTATTTCAATTATTCAAATCGATTATATACATCGATCGAATAATATTATCGAACGCAAATTGGGAAAAAGGGTAAGGGCATTAGCAAATAAAAAATCAACGATGAACACAAATATGCAGACAAACATCAGACAGTATTTAATTATCAAATTAAAGAAACCTTTTACATAGATACAAACAATTACTCATGGTTTCACTCATACATGGAGTAATGCTAGCGCATAAGTGTGAACAGTCCCAACCGGTTTTCTCGACATTTTTATAGCAACTAATTTCCGCTCAATACTCATCATAGGGAAAATTCTTTCTTCTGAAGACTTCGCTGATATTTCCGATTCATAAACTTTATCTGACTGTGTAGGATAAGTAAATAAATTGGTCTTTGTTTTCCAGATCTTTCCCTCAATGGAAATAGATTCTAGTGATTCAGTGGACCCATATATTTTTTTTATTTCTACTACACATCCATTCCTTAGAATGGATTATTTTTTGTATTAATTTTGTCATGGCAATTTGTCATAAATGCTCACATGCAAATACGCAATCACATTTCTACGCGCGCACATATACATACACATGTACTCGCGCCCACACCTATGCGCATGAACAATTACATAAAAACAAATACAGATATACCCAGACGCATTTAACATACACGTATATATCCACTGATACGGATATTTTATGGCGCTGAAATGGTTATGATGAGGCGCCGTTGAGGCATTTTCAGGGCGCTAAAATGGTTTTGATGAGGCGCCATTGAGGCAACTTATAAGGCCCCGGTCGTTGCACCTTTAATGGCCCTTGTTGACAGAGTGTGACCGGCCGCTAACGGCCCTCATGTGGCTTCCAGATTAGGGCCCGAATAAAGTTAGGGGAATATTATTGGGGCCCGATCACAGCCCCAACTCAATTTCCGCACGGGTAATCACGAAGAACAGAAAATAAATGTTTGAATGTTTGTTTTGATTTTTATTACATTTTTTAAAGGTTGAAAATGTCTTCGAAAAAAAAAGAGTCCTCACGGTGTACACGGTTGTGACCGTAAATATTATCTGAAACAAAATTTGTAAAATGAGTATTAATCAGTATGAAAGTCGCTATCTTGCTATGGAATTTTTTTTTCAATCAAAATTGACACAATGAAACGATTTGAAAAAAAGTACCGAATTTAGCCTAAGTTTTCGACAGTTTTTCGTTACGAAAATTACCATAGCAAAAAATGCTTCCATAGCAAGATAAAGAATGGCGTGAAGAATGTTGTGTCAAAATTTGAGACGGATAGCTTGAAGACTCTTCCTTTGAGAGTGTACGCCGTTTTGAAAAACGGCATTACGAGAAAAACGCGTCCGTCCTGTAGCAACCGGAATAATTCGAATTTCGCCCCAAAAATTGAACAGCAGGTTTACAACCGTTTGTATTATCAGATAGCGCAAAAAAATCGATTTTTTGAACATTTTACACAGTGATGATCCTTTAAGGCGGTCCTCTAGTTTCTCGGGTCGAAAAAATCGATCTTTTCCCCATAAATCACATCTACAACATGTGTAGAAAATGTGTGCCAAAGGTTTTTTCGATATTCGACGTGGTTCACAAGTTACGGCCCTGGAACGGAGCAGGTATACGGAGCAGGTATACTTTCAAACGCGTTTTTCTCGAAACACCATTTTTCGAAACGGTGACCACGATATTTCAGAAACTACTGCACCGATCTTGTTCAAATTTATACAGCATCTTTAATATGTTATAAGCCAGCGATTAAACTAGGATTATCATGATTGCTTCGATAGTTTTTTTTGTACGAGCGAAAAACTTAAGAAAAAATGAGTAAAAAATAGAATGTAATTTTCAAAAGTGTATAAAAAAGTCAATTTTTGTAATTTAGAATTCACTCTAGTTCAATCGCTATTCTTAAATATGAAGGTTAAAATGCCGTTTGGTTTTTTGATTTCAGATAAGCAGAACAGCCGCAATCTTGGTCACCGTCAAACACCTCTTTTACTTGATGTCTTCCTGTCGGCCACTATAACTTTTATTTTATTATATATTTTGACTTCAAAAAATTTGTAAAGCTTATTTAAATGTTAATAAAGATTATGCAAAAACAATGAGATTGATTATTTCGATGCTTTACCCGTAAAAAAATATTGAAAAAGCCGTAAAAAACAGCCGAGAAACTAGAGGACCGCCTTAATAAAAGAAAAATCTTCGTTAGTTTTTTTTTTTTCAGATCAATCCCGTCGACGCCTATGTGTCACGCCGTCTGACAACATTCGCCGCAATCCTAGAGGACAGGGCCATACCTCCGCTATTTTTAGAGATTAATAAAAAATATAAAAAAATACCATGTTATAGCCAAACGTAGTAATAAAACATACCCTAAGTTTGAAAAATGGTGGAGAAATCTTTTCTTTTAACCAAAAATCAGTAATTTTTTCCTCGCCTAAAGATATCGCCCCCCTGAATAAATACTCATGACAAGTTTGAGTTCTTTTAGAATTGAAAAACTTCGATGAACAATGAAGTTGTTCTTATTTAAGGCCTTAGGTCACAGTAACGGGTATAAAATCATGTGCGAATTTAACAGTTTTTTTTCGTATGAAAAAGTGATTCACTCATAAAATTAATTACACATCTATTTAGTACGAATAACAAGCTGTGAGAAAATATATATATAAATTTTTTTGATGTACAAAATGGGCGACTACTCGAAACTTCTCGAAACAGCTTTTTTGCAATTGGCGTGACAAATAACATCAACAATTTTCACTCGATTTACTTCAAATTTAAAAGTTATGTTCCTAATTGCATTTCGCAGAGAAGTACGTACGGAATCTCCGATTAATCGAAAACTTTTCATTGTATGAGCAGTTTATGAGCAGTTATAATGAAATTGTTCATTGAAAATTCATTTCTTGAGGGGCTAATCCACTTTGGAGCCACGAATAAGGCTATTTTCGTGATTTTTTTGAGGATTTTATAAAATACTAGCTTTTGCCCGCGGCTTCGCCCGCGTGGATGTCGGAAAATATCCCACGGGAACATACTACCGTGATTAAAAGTACCCCATTTGTTAATCTAGGTAAACAATGTCTTCTCGCACTGCTTATATAGTATCCGAGGAACGGCGCGCGGATTGATATATGATTGATGGAGGATCATATCTCTAAAACCTAATAATATAACCTAATAACGGGACGGAAAATTACCTACTTAAATGCCAAATATGAAGGCAACTTTAAAGTGAAAATATTAAATCCTCTTTATTCTCTATCCTGTGAGAATTAGAAAAAAATAGTTACGTAAATAATCCCCGTTAACCACCCCCCCCCCTAAACCCCTTAATGACAAACTTTATTACATAGGCAAGTATTTGTGTCAAGTTTCAAATAAGATCAAAGAAGATGTTTCAAAGAAGATAAGCCCCGCGATAAAATCCTCCCCTGTAAAAATGACTATCCCTTTTTAACTCGTTAGGGGTCGATTTTCGAAAAACCCTGATACACGTTATTCTTTATTTTTGTTCTCAAGCATAAATACTGAGTTTCGAGTTAATCGAACCGCGCGTTAAAATTCTTCCATACAAACTTTGATACCCCCAAATCCCCTCGTAGGGGGTAGTTTAGGAAAAATAAAAGTGACAAAGTTTATAATTTACTTTATAATTTATTTGTGTTAAGTTTTCAAGTATATTAACTCAAGGAATAAGATTTTTCATACAAACTTTCACCCCCAATTTAACTCCCTTAGGGGTTGAATTTCGAAAGATCCTTCCTTATTCCTTGTCTACATTATAAAGGGAACCTTTGTGCAAAATTTCAGCTTTCTAGGTCCAAGGGTTTGGGCTGGGCGTTGATGAGTCAGTCAGTCAGTCAGGACTTCTCTTTTTATTTATATAGATATGAATATAAAAGTTGTTGGGCTTGATAAATAAAGTCTTGAAATACATTTTAAAAAAATGTATTCATTTTTATTCATTTTTAAGTACAAAAACTATAGTTTAACGTAACGCCTCAAAAATAGGTGGGCTAGGTAGCTCCATCACAACTCGGCAACGGCTTGTCTGAAACAAAAAAATCAAAGTCCATTAGATTCAGTATGACACCAGCTACAAAATGATCCTCGGATATAAAGTTTTATCAAAAAATAAAAAAATGGCAGATGAAAAACGAAAAAAGTAGAAAAAAACACGTTGTTTCGCAGTTTTTCGCAAAAAAAGAGTAAAAATAAAAATTTTAAAACCATCAAGGGTCATCTTGTTGCGAATCATGTTTACAATATGTGGTTCAAATTTCAAGAGAATCGGTTTACTAGTTTTAGAGATACGATGGAGCTAGATTTTGAAAATGTTGTTTCGAGAAAAATGCATTTGAACTTTATACTATGAAAAAACTCTTGCTTGAACTCAATCGGCAATTCCTGCACCGTACAAAATCCCTTCTGATTGCTCATCATCGTCGATTTCTTCAAGTCTTGCTTGCTTTCGATTTTTTTAAATTTTCAAAGTGGACTGGTCCCTTAAGTTCCAATACCTACAACTATTGAATAAAACAGTATTTTTTAAATTCCGTTTTTTATTTTTTTCTTGTTTTTCGTTCGTTGTTTATTCTAGGTAAAAAAATTGTCGATGCTAAATGTCACGCCGCGGAGCGCCAAAAAAAAGATAACAAAAGAAAATATTAGTAGTCGGCCATTTCGTACACCGAAAAAAAAAAGAAAAATATTTTCTAACAGCTTGATATTCATATTAAATAGAAGTGTAATTAATTTTATGAGTGAATCACTTTTTCATACGAAAATAAATTGTTAAATTCGCACATGATTTTATACCCGTTACTGTGGCCTGAGGTCTTAACCAAAGTGCCGCGGTTGCTGCATGGCCAATCGCTGCAGGTGGTTCTGGCAACCAGGCTCATCTGAGACGAAAAATAAAATATGTCCTTTTAGTATAACTATAGAACTCTCGTATGACCGGGTACCGTTTTGAAATGTTGACAATTACGAAAATTCCAAGCTGTAGAAAAAAATACGAAGTTCGAAAAAAAAATAACTTTAATCATTTGTTATTAACAAATGGATAAACATATGGAAAAATCATCCGGTCACATCATAGAACATGTTATAAACTCCGTTATAAGTGCTCCGTCCGAGATTGAAGTGTATCGGACGAATCGATCTCGCGATACGACTCACATGGGGTTGAAGTTTGCATTCTTCGAATGCAACGAAAATTCTTTTTTAATAATCACTTTCATTATAGTCCATCATCATATTTTGAAGATTTAGGTTGCAAATCGATCAATGAGAATCCTGAAAAATGTTTGTGTGATTTTCGTAGCTTGAATCTCCCAAAGGGAATTAGAAATTTCCGGCGTATACGCGAGTGAAGCAACGCGCCAAAATTATTATCTATATATATATATAGAAGATAGATAATATTTCGCCCACTTATGCAAACATTGGACGATCAAACACTAAATTGGAACACTTTTCTAATCTCGTGACGCGCCTTACACGGCCAATGATTTACACCGTTAGAAGTCTGGTTAGAAACAGTCTTTTATTTTTGGGCGCCAGGAAAAAAAAAATGGGAGAGAGTATTGCCCGCGCGCGATTACACATATGTGATTATTTCGAGGGTCGTCGACTTCGATTTCAACCGGGAGAAAAGGCGAAAGAAAGAGCCTTGCTTTGATCTTCGGAATTGAAGTTGTAAGGAATAAGGAGCGATGAAGGGTGTAGATTCGGATGAAAAATCTCTTGCTCAAAAATACCAATTTGTCTTTGGGATTTCACTATGCGCTTTAATTTCTTGACTTTATTTCTATTTCCCAATAATTTCAATGGTCTAATTTTATATTGGGGTCACCTGATGAAAATTAAAATTTAAGAAATTAATCTTGTTAAATTGAGATCTAATATCTAATATATATATATATATATATATATATATATATATATATATATATATATATATATATATATATATATTAGGTGTACAAATTAAGGAGGGATATATATTTAGATAGGAAAAAAATAAGTAATATTGAGGGATTTTTTAAACTAAGAAATAATTAATCTACAATTATCAAACTTTAGGTATACTTTAATAGTACATTCAGGTATACAAAACTTTTTTTTAAAATTAATTCATCATCAAAATGGCGGAGCTGTGGCAGTGTTACAGCTAGGTCGCCGCGGGACTTGCGAATCGGCGTGCAGTCTAGCTTCCCGCAGACTTTGATTTGCAAAAAAGTTCAAACATTTTTTCAGTTAGAACATGTATAGTTTTTATGTGACGGTAATTAAAATGAAGAAAATGCAAATGTAAAAAAATGGCATGCATTTACAAAAAAAAATCAACATTTCACGCAACATTCTGTAAAATGTGAATTAAAAAAGTAGTTTTCATTGCAATTTTTCAAAAACATTTTCCGCCAAGTAGAAGGTACGAATATTATCAATATTTCTACCAAGTTTCAACTCAATCGGCTTAATAGTTGTTGAGTAATCCTGCACGCCAATTTCGATAATGCAGTTTTGAGA
This sequence comes from Ophion ellenae, assembly GCA_963210295.1. Lineage (NCBI taxonomy): Eukaryota > Metazoa > Arthropoda > Insecta > Hymenoptera > Ichneumonidae > Ophion > Ophion ellenae. The sequence continues at coordinate 40,814,595 of OY723386.1, read as the reverse complement.
AAAACGTTTGAAGTTCACGCCTGCTCCGAATCCGAGTGGTGAGGCACAGCGTTGACGGGCTGTGACGTTTGAAGTGTTTCGAATTTCGCTTTGAAAATTTGGGAAAATATTCTACATATATAGTTCTATCGTTTAAAAGAGAAAAAAAACGATTTTTTGATCGTCGTAAATGTATATCCCGCCTTAATACGGTGCCTTCGGAGTTAAAAAACAAGATTTATAAATGGCACACACACACACACACACAAAATAATAACTTTTTTAAAAAATACCCCTGGTTATTTGTTTTATCTAGAAAAGTTTTGTTTTTAACCTTAAATGTTAAGGAAACTTTATGAAAAAATATCTTTTGCAGAATTCACATACAAACCAACTCGACCATCCGACTTTGATAGCCTACAGTGTAGAAAAAATATACTACGCGTATCGTGCCAATTATTTTAAAAAGTTGCTTAGTTACTGTCGATTCGTATCATTTGTAGAAATGGCATGGGAAAAACCAAAGGCAGAAGATTTTTTTTCAAAAAATAACATAAAGCCCAAAATGTCGAAAACCGTGGGACTTTTACTAAACTATAATTCCAGCATCCAGTACGCCATGATCTGACCTAACGACAGTTGCAGGATTAATTACAGGACACCCTGTGTCCTGTAATTAATGAATATATATATATATGGGATATTGAAGCTCAACTCAGATAACTATTCCCAACAACTCAGAAAGAGTTGTTCTTGATTAGTTGTTGTACATAATCTCAAAACGTTTTGGACCTGTTTTTTCCAAAGCTCAACTTGTGCTTACGATATTTACTATTTTTTTGTTGTGAAATTTCGATTTTTGCAATGATTATTCGAGAGTTTGCAAGTCAGAAAACTACGTTTTCGGTCGAAATATACATCCCGCCCGAATTGAATTTTATCTGAAAGAATATTTCCAAAGTTTTTTTCCCTTGCAAGACCGAAAAAGTACTCTTCTGACTTCCAAACTGTCGAATAACCATCCCCAAGGCCAAAATTTCACAAAACAAAAAAAAATAGCAAATATCGAAAGCACAAATTGAGCTTCGGTAAAAAATGTACAAAACGGGTCTGAAGGGTATCTAAATTTTTTCAGAATTTAAAAAACGGTCCGAGTGGACTTTCCGATTTTTTGCTGCCTCAGAAGTGCAAAGGAAGGGGTGGGGGTCGATTCGAAAAATGCGGTGTTTTTTTTACGCCAGAAGTGAGATTTTCCACTATGGACATCTATAATCAACGATGCTGAGGGAAATGGTTGCTTGAGTTGACCTGAATACCCCATATATTTCACTACGTGCTAATACCCGAAAATTTCTTTAAATAGTCCTCCGAGACGAAAACGTCCACGACAAAATTTGGGTTCGTCTACATTTCGATCGGCTCGCTTTTTTTCTCCGCGTAGACGAGTCGAACCGGCTATTCTCGTAAATTCTCCTCTTCCCAAAACCAGAACCCTTAATTTTCACTTGCACTCATTTTCGTTAAATTTAGGCTAATAAGTTTCCCTGACCTTGAGCCGACCGCGTGGTATTGAAATATCACTAAAACGCTAATCAGTTCGAGGCTGATAACGAACGGCGCATTTTTGGAAGCCCAAATAATTTTTATCGAGCAACGCGTTTTTTTCTCTCTTTTTTTAAATTACGATTCCCCAATTATGCGTGGACCCTGTCAGCGTCTCATTTTCGAGTGTCCAATTTCTAGTGACACCCTACATATCCCTAAAATATCTCAAAACATGTATCAGGCTACGACTAAAAGTAAGATGTTAGGATACATCCGATATCTGGAATACCCAACTATCAGACCGAAATCACAAGTCGGACAGCCAGGGCCTAAAAGAGGGCTCGTTCCTCGTATGTACATCCAAAAGGCTGATTCTTTCTTCGTCTATTATCACGACAGCGTTCTCTCGCACGTGTGTGTGCAAACGAGAGTATAAGACGAAGGAAAAAGTATTGCCTCAACGATTCGTGCTTCACGTATTATTGTACCTATGCTGGTGTCGACTTGGTGTATCGTTGTTTTGCCGAGAGAGACTCTTACGATATGACCCACAAAGTCTTATCTCACCTATAAAAGTCACAGCCGGGCACTCTTGGAAATCGTAGTGGCTACTTTGCTCGCCGTATTACACACACACACACACACACACACACACACACCACACACACACACACACACACACACACACACACACACACACACACGCACGCACGCACGCACACACACACACACACACACACACACACGCGCGCGCACGCGCACACACACACACACGCACGCACGCACACGCACACACACACACACGCGCACACACACACACACACACACACACACACACACACACACACACACACACACACACACACACACACACACACACACACACACACACACACACACACACACACACACACACACACACGCGCGCGCATATATATATATATATATATATATTATATATAGTATATATATATATATATATATTATATATATATATATGAGGCATTCCACGTGAATCCGGTGGACTTTTTCCTTGACCCCCGCCAATTCGATTTATTTGTTTTTATCTAAAAAAATTACAAAAAAAATTACAAAAAATGCGTGATTATATGTAAAAAAAGGTCAAGCTATCATTCCGCAGTGGAAGTATGATTTTTTCTGTGGTTTCTGAACGATTAACGTTAAAAAAAATCCGAAAAATTTATAATTTTTTTTTGATCATTTTTTAATAACCAAATGATTATTCGAAAATGGTCAATAGAATCCGCCCGAAGTTAAGCGGTTTTAGAATTTTTCGAATATTTTTAAACGTTAATTGCTCAAAAAGCACAGAAAAAAATCATACTAACGCTGCGGGTGATAGCTTGACAATTTTTACATATAATCGCGCATTTTTGGGAATTTTCGCAGATTTTTTAATCGGGGCGTTATTTTTCGGAGAATTAGGGTTGTTTCGAAAAATGTAGAAAAAATTCAGGGTGTCTTTTAAAATCAATGGAATTAGATGAAAAAAATTAATCGTATTGGCGGGGGTCAGGGAAAAAGTCACCGGATTCACGTGGAATACCTCATATATATATATAAAGGATGTCTCAAAATGACTTGACATTTTGAATTACGCGCCTGTTTTTTGGCGTACATCGAGTACTAATCTTTGACGACTGGCATCAGGAAGTATTGAGGTTCAGTCATGGAGAATTACACGATCGAGCAACGCATAGAATTTGTTATTTGCTGCATTGTTACAGGATAGTTATTGCAGACGAAGTTTCATGTCGTGTTATCTCGCGCCGCGGCGATGTAAATTGGCCACCAATATCTTCCGATTTGACGCCATTGGCCTTTCTTTCTTTGGGGTTTTCTGAAAGGAAACGTGTATGCCAATGATCCACATACCATTCCGGAGCTCAAGAAAGCAATTGGACGCACCGATGATGAAATTAGTCCGCAATTATGCCAAAATGTTACTGAAAATTTCGTCAAAAGAGTGAACGTTTGGAATAGAGACGAGGCGGCCATTCATCGGATATTGTGTTCCACACATAACCTCCATGTTTGTACCTTGTATTAAAATAGAAATATTCGTACTTTTCAAATAAATAATACGTTTTATTAATAAATAAGAATGTCAGGTCGTTTTGAGACACGTTATATATATATATACGTGTATACGTAAATGAGCGCGGGACTTGTGCGACGTTTTAAGCGCATGCTATTTTGACTCGGGAACGTAGCCTGTATCGCGCTCTTCTATTCGACATAGTTTTCGCAGCTACAGATTAGTGGTGTGTACCACTAAATATAAGGCTACAGGAGAGTAGAATATTCGTCATTGCGCTTTGGCTCCTCATCATATTCTTCGTCGTCGCTGCTACCTCCCCCCTCTCTCTCACTCTCTCCTCTCCCCCCTCTCTCTCACTCTCTCCCTCTCCCCCGCCCGGCCCTCTCTCTCCCCCCCACCCCCTCTCTCTCTCTCTCTCTCTCTCTCATCTCTCTCTCCTCTCCTTCGCTCTCTCTCTCTCTCGTCTCTCTCTCTCCACTCTCTCTCTCTCTCCTCTCTCTCTCTCTCTCTCTCTCTCTCTCTCTCTCTCTCCTCTCTCTCTCTCTCTCTCTCTCTCTCTCTCTCTCTCTCTCTCTCTCTCTCTCTCTCTCCCTCCCTCTCTCTCTCTCTC
>OY723386.1:40678955-40810199 GCA_963210295.1 Ophion ellenae | reverse complement strand
CAATCAAATAAGAGAATGGTTAACTCTACGAAAATTCTATTTAAGGTAAATTTTAAACCAATAACTAGATCCATTCAGTGCACTTAACTAAATTGTTTTTTTGAACAGATGAAAATGTTGAACTGATGAAACCGAATCACAGATTTATTAGGATCAAATAAAATATGTAGTTATTGGACGATATTAAATAGATTGATTTTCTATAAATAAACATTTTTGAAATCAATAATTTTAATAATGGAATGCAATAGGAAAAATTTGGTTCTATGAAAAATCTAGTTAATTCAAATAAAAAAGAATCAAATAGACGCGGTTAGTTAATATTATATTTAGCGGCAAAAAATAAAAATATGCTTCATACATACACGTGGAAATATTTTTTAAATTTTCGACGTGCTAAAAATGAAAACAAAGAAAAATCAAACATTTCATATAAAATCGACGGTAATCGGCCGTCACCATTTATCAACTCATTATTGAATCAACAAAAAAAAACAAAACGAACAAAAACAAAAAGAAAAAATAAAAAAAAAAATCGAATGAGGTTGAATTCTAAACCGACAATTTCAATCCTTTGGAACATGAAATAGACTATAATTAACACCCTAACGTTCCATATAGATATCAACATTATATTTAATTTAGATCTACACTGCCAGCCAAAAGTTTTCGGACACTCCACATGATCGCAAAACTTTTGAGCGCTGGATAATTGCCAAATAATGTTAGAGTAATTTAATTCATTTCATTTATTATTTTACGAAGATACTATAAAGATCTATATAATTAAGTAATTATACAGAGCTTTATAGTATCTTCGTAAAATAATTATTATTCTACCATAAGTTTGCAATGATCCAAAGTGATATTAAGTTTTGCAGTTATCTGAAGTGTCCGAATACTTTTGACTGGTAGTGTATATTTGAATATATTAATGTAACTACATATTTCGAATATAATATATATATATATATATATAGTATTATATAATATATACCGTCGCTTAAAAGTTTGGATACACCAGTCGATATTTCTTGCTACACTAAAAGTTACACAGCTTCGTAAAAAAAAAGATAACCAAATTTACCGAACGGCGTTTTGACGGGAATAAATTCAGCTTTATATTGCTTTTCTGAAATATTTTTTTATAATTTTCTTTTCGACCCGGTATGTACTTTTATATGTGACTGATTTTCGGCTTTTTTTCGACCATCGAGAATTGGGCGCATGACTTATGAAAAAAAAGTTTGTTACGTTTATCCATGATAAACTTGAACGGGGTAGCAGGAACTCCATTTGCGTTTTTTATAAAGTTTTGTACGATTTTTTCGCAATGTTATTTCATTTTTTGCTAAAAAAGACTAATTTTAGATAATGCAATGTATCTCAAGAACTAGAGGGCTTAAGAAGAAATGTCAAGGACGAAAAACGTCGCGTAAGCTTATACTGGATAGACTGGCATTTTTTAAGAATTTTCCTGTGAGATTTTTTCTCACAGGAAAACGCCCATTAAGGTAGTACCTCCACAGAAGAGTTGAATTAAGAAATGGCTGAAATTTGACATATGTGTTATTTAATACATTATCCAAACATCTGTGCAATTTGAATAAGTTTGACCACCCCAAACCTGAGATAGTTACACTTAAAGTTGGCTTGGTTTACACGTAACAAATGCGTTATGATGAGCAAACAGAGCATCATTAATTCTACCGTCAAAACTAAAATTAAGAAATTGATAAAAAACGAGGATAAGCTACAGTAAGATATCACGAATAATGTGAAAAAAAATGAGAATGATTCACCATCTAGTTTCCAAGATATAACCATGAGAAGCCCTCACAATTTTGGTGCAAAGCCTGGCAAAGCCTGAAAAAAAAACAATTGGGGCAAAGCCTGGACAGTCCCGGCAAAAAGTTTACTGACAATGGTAGAACAAAAACACAATATAAAATATATTTTACGGCAATAAATGATATCCATCGTATTATCTACTAGTACCGAGTCAATATTGCGTAGTTTTTAATTTTATTTATTACTAATTGAACCAATTATCAATCTTTTAAACATGAACATACTATGTAAACTTTTGGTTGAGATTTTCGCAGAGGAACTACCTTAATCCGATAGAATTGGAGTAAGACTGTATATACAAGCATTCTTTTACGAATTGCCTATAAAATAATAATAAATCGATATTGAGCAAATTTGATTGTTTTCGCATATTAATATTGCACTAATAATTTGATAAGGGGACGATGTATTTTTATTAATTTCGTCTTATTTTTGTCATCGAACGGGTTACTGATCAGGCCACAATGGAGTGATGATGGGCGAGATATCGAATTTGGGCCGAAAGCAGGTTAGGTGGGGTCGAGGCAAGAGTTTGAGATTGAAAGCAGGTTAAGGAGGCCTGTGCTCTGCCCGTTTCACTAAAACTGGGGGTCGAGAGAAGGTTTGGGAGGTCTAGCCGAGGCTACCCTGGACCAAGAGGAGGTCTCTTCATGGCACTGAACTCGACAAATGAGGTTTTGTCGGTTCAACGGAGGCTGGCGGCTTATGTATTACAAAAGAAATGGGTCCTGCGAGGGTTCAGAGGAGGCTAAAAATTTCGACTCGGGACATTGTAAACATTCGAGGTACACGCGGTGTACCGTGCAATGTCGGCTGTAACTTCTACTAAGCGCTTTGAAATTTTTTCCATGTATCACACAATAAATTTAAATATCCGTATTAGTATTCAACAACCCGTTGTCAAAATATGCTTTGCCCGATTTGTTAAAAAAATGACAATCGACTCGGTAAAAATTAAATCTGTACGTATTGAATAATACCGAGCTACGATACAATTTGCAAGGTGTACACTGCAGTTTTTAAATTAAACTCACACCACATTTTTCAGAAGACAATACCAAATTTCAATAGTAAATTTAATCTCATTTTTAACATTTGCTTGTTGAAGAATTTTATGGTTCAAATCAGTGATTACCAGTCGAATCTCACTTTTTTTTTGAAGGTACTTCGTATATTTTACGCATTGAGTACCGCGATATCTTATATTTAATTTGTAAATTCGACAGTTTATTTTATCGCGGTGATCTTTATGATATTTTTACAGTTTAAATCTGCATTTCCATCGGTTCGAATAGTAACAGAGCACCTCTGATCCATTATTTTTTTCCTAAAAGTGCTGTAACATGATTGGTTTACAGTGTGAAACTGCATTATGTTGATCTTTCCTCGGTAATTTATAAACACCAACTGTTAATTTTGACGAATTATTTTTTTACGTGCGTAGGTCCGCCTGCTGGTGTATCAGCCCGGTGCGACGCTGCACTCGGTGCCGTTGACGACGAGCCTGTTGCGTGACGTCGGTCGTTTCGTGGCCCGATTGGACTCTATCCTCGCCGCGTTCTCGCATCCGGCGTACGAGTCTCGCACGAGTCTGTGGACGTTGGACGCGGTCCCGAGGCTTCGGGACTTCGCGTACGCGGTGAGTAGTAGCGACGATCGGGAAATCGTTCTCGCGATCGTTCGTGCCTTCGAGGACAACGTTTTGAGCGTCTCCAACGAGCTCGATCGGGGCATCATTCACGGCGATCTGAACGAGCAAAATCTCCTTGTGGATGCGACTTCCACGAGGATCACCGCGGTCATCGACTTTGGCGATTCTCACAGAGGCTGCCTCGTCTACGAGCTCGCCATTGCTCTCTGCTACATGATCGTTCAGGCCCGCGATCTCGAATCCGCCAAACCCGTCGTCGACGGCTTTCGAAGTGTACGAGAGCTCACGAGCCTCGAAAAACGACTGTTGAAAATTTGCGTCTGCGCTCGACTCTCTCAGAGTCTCACACTCGGCGCTTATTCCCACACGAAGGATCCCCAAAATCATTATTTGCTCGTTACGCAAAAATCCGGATGGGAAGTATTGAGAAAATTGTGGCCCGCGGACGAGAAGGAAATTTTGAAAATTTGGGGTCTTGCAGATGCGCCGCAAGATTCAGCTTTCGATTAGGGGTTAGGGTTAATTTTTTTATTAATTAATAATAACAAATTAATTCTTTTTTTATTAATTAAATTTAATTTTAATAGATAAAGAAGAATTTAAAAAAAATCATTTTGAAGGAAAATTAATCTTGAAGTAAGAGGATTGATGAATGAGGTTGACGTTTGCATCGTTTGAATGCAACGAAAATTGATATTTGTGAATTCCTTTAATTTCTTCTCGCAGATTTCGCCAACGAAAATCCTTCGATCATTTTTTAAGATATCTCTATAGCAATCTGGAATATGAATTTATAACAACGAATCTTCTTTAATAATAAAAACAAGGAAATTAAAATGTCAAAAGGAGCTTTCGTTGCGTTCCAGCGATGCAATCTTCAACACCACATTGAAAAATCGTTTGGACATTTATTTGTATTGGTATCAAAAAGTTTCGAGAGTTTTGTTGGTGTGTTACAGAACTAGTCTCGAAACTTTTTGATTTACCGTTGGCTTATGCATTGTAACTTTGTGTCATTATCATCTACCAGGATTGTGGAGTGACTTTTACAGGAAAGATCTATAACTGCATTTTCATACATAAATTAATGACATCTTTTGAGTTATTTGGATTATCGAATAATAATAATGATAATAATAATAATAGAAGCAACAAAATAAGTAGATATCAACACCGTTATTATCTCAATTATTATTAATATGCAACAGGTAGAAAAAATCGTAAAAATGACCTGTCAATAACAATTTGTTATTTTTGATATTGTTGTCGCTGCTGTTGATATTATTGTTATGATTATTATTCATATTATTGTTGCTATCATCATTATTCGATCATAACAATAATTATTTATTATTATTATTATCATTCGACAGTTTTAATTATTTATAATAATAATAACCTTATGCTAAGGGGACGTACACAAATTACGTAGCGCCAAATTCCTCAATTTTTGACCCCTGCTCCCCCCCCACGTACCAGGACTGTAACGCCTGTCCGACCCCCCCCCCCCCCCCCCCTATTCCGTTACGTAACGGGTGCTGCGTCGTCAATAATTGCGATTTTTTTTCATAGACATAACTAATTATGAAAGGATCGGTTTTATACTAATTTTATGAAGTATATATTCATCTAGTTTAATGCCAATTTTTATGAAAAAATCTTTAAAATTAACCGAGTTATATGCCTTGATTAGAAGACGAAAGAAAATGTCTCTTCATTGTCCGATCGATATCTTTATGAAAGGTTATCTGTAAATATAAAGTCAACAATTTATCCATATCTATACAAATGTGGCTATCGTTGTGCGTAGCCGTTTTTTTTTTGGTTTTTTTTTACAAAATGCCGACAGTTTGGACATTTTTTTTTCTGTTTTCAAAGCCTTTTTTTGTATTCAAGCAGTCTTTGAAAATAGTAATGATCAAAGTTTAAAAAATTGGCTACGTACAAATTTAGTCACTGCGATAGCAAAAATGTCAACAAAAAAAATTGAAAATCGGTTGATAAGTTTTTGCGTATTCGCTGAGAGAAGGTCGAAAAAAGTAGTTTCGAGAAAATCGCGTTCAAAGTTTTCGTTCCGTTTTTCTTGATATAAAGTTATGTTTTTTTTTCTAGAATATTGATACTTACATTAAAGTATGTATTCGCGGGCGATATGACGGTTCTTCATCTTCATTATGTTTCACAAAATAATGAGCGCCTGCTCTTCATCTATTGTGAACGATGCCACACCTGTTGGGACTGAGGGCACTAATTGGTCGCGCTACTTGTTCTCACTAAAGTGACTGTAACTCCGTCAATTTTCGGACTTATTAATAAAAATGTTGCCAACATATTTTCGAATATATGTACTTTCAAGAATTACATTAAAAAAAAATGTTTTCAAATTTTGCTTGGGGAAAGTGGAAAACTACTGTGCAAGTTCTTGCACAGTGACTTTCCCCCTTAACCCTTTGAAGCATACATTTTTCTTTACGTTCAATTGGCTTGAAATTCGGGAATTCAAGATGGCGGATCCAATATGGCGGACCATAAATGCAAAACGTTGTTTGATGATAGCGAAGGTTGGTACTCGTGGGTTTCGGGGTTGCTGTTACAAGAAAAAGCTCCCCCCCCCCCAAAAAAATACATCATCGAATTTGGAAAAAATCCCATAGTTTTTGCCATTTACAGCCGCCGTATTGGATCCGCTATTTTCAATTAGACGGTTTAGACTTCGGGTTCGTATTCAGTGCATCAAAAACCAAATTTTTACCGATTTTTTGGTTATGGTTTACCGGCTAGATTAGTCGTAATCAGATTTATGATGTAAAAAGTTCGTTTTTTTGCACTTTCGTTATCGATGATACCCGCTACGTGAAAAATAAAAATTAAATAGGTATGTTTTAGTGGTTATTGGAGTCCTAGGAAACTTGAAACGCATTCACAACCGCCATATTTAATCAAAAAAACACTTTTGAATCGTCAAAACCTAAATTGAATGAGGTGTAACACCACTATGCCGCCAAGGGACATTTCGTATGGAAAGCTGTCAACTTTCCGCGGTAAAATCGCGTGCGAGTTTTCAATTCAAAACTTGAACATGCAGAAATTTTGCTATTTCTGGCAGTTCTAAAATCGTGACGTAACGCAAACCTTTACCCCCTCTCCCGTGTTACGTAGGCCGTAACGCTTGGCCGGAACACCCTCCTCTAAATTGCGTTACGTAATTTGCGTACGCCCTCTAATATCGGTTTACTATTATTATGATAATTGTTAATGCTAATTGTCGTTATTTTTATTATTATTATCATTCGATAATTCGAATAATTGATAATTACAATGCTTTAATGCCTACACAGACTTATTTTTCTCATCATACTTATTGCTTTTTGGTAGTATTGTTATTATTATTATTATACGATAACTGATGGAACGCAATCCTACTTATCATTTAAGGGGCCAGTCCACTTTGGAGCCACGAAAAAGGCTATTTTCGCGTTTTTTAAGGGAGACTTTGTCCTTGGAGTGCCATATTTCAGATGTTTACATTTTATTTTTTTTAAAGGAAACTAGTAAAGCTTTTTGGGGGGGTTTTTTTCTTGCTTTTATTCATGATATACAGAACGTTAAAAAAATTTTTTTTTGAAAAAAAAACCAACATAGCAGCCGTTGCAGCTCCGCGAAAACAGGTCCTCAAATCGCGGGAGGTAAACGGCTGACATCACTCTTTGTTGATCTGAAACACAAATTCAAAGCATATTATCAATCTGTGACCCTTTGGTCATGGAATAACGGATGGGTTTTTCGTTTAGTACAAGTTTCGGAAAATGGCGGCAATTTAAAAAAAATCGAATTTTCGCGTTTTTTCGCATGAAAAGATAAATAATAAATGCAAAAATCTATCTATCGAAAAAACGATCCGTCATTCCGTAAAGACATATTTTCTGAGTATGCTCTCCAAATTTCAGGTTGATATGTTAATTACAGCGGTCAGGAGAATGTCAGCCATTTTTAAAAACGTGTTTCCGAGAAAAACGCGGTTACAGTTTTGTAATGTCTTTACACAAATGTGCTTATAATTACCGCTAATCGGCAATGCCTGGTCCATAGAGGCATCCCTCCTCTTCTTCTAGCTGCTCATGTTGAGCCGCTAACATCTCCCGCTGCATTTCAAGGACAAAGTCTCCCTTAAAGGATTTTATAAAATATATGAATATAAAAGTTGTTGGGCTTGATAAATAAAGTCTTGAAATACATTTAAACAAAATGTTAATTCATTTAAATTCATTTTTAAGTACAATAACTATAGTTCAATGTAACGCCTCAAACATAGGTGGGCTAGGTAGCTCCATCACAACTCGGCAACGGCTCGTCTGATACAAAAATAATCAAAGTCCATTAGATTCAGTATGACACCAGCTACAGAATGACCATTGGATATAAAGTTTTATAAAAAAAAATGGCAGATGAAAAACGAAATAAGTAAAAAAACACCGTTTTTTCGCAGTTTTTCGCAAAAAAGCAGTAAAAATCGAAATTTTGAAACCATCAAGGGTCATCTTGTTGCGAATCATGTTTACAATATGTGGTTCAAATTTCAAGAGAATCGGTTTATTAGTTTTAGAGATACTATGGAGCTAGATTTTGGAAACGTTGTTTCGAGAAAAACGCGTTTGAAGTTTATACTATGAAAAACTCTTACCTAAACTCAATCGGCAATTCCTGCACCGTACAAAATCCCTTCTGATTGCTCATCATCGGCGATTGCTTCAAGTCTTGCTTGCTGTCGATTTTTTTAAAATTTTGAAAGTGGACTGGCTCCTTAAATCTGGAAAACGTAATAGATCTTTCGTCTGGAATTTTTGCAAAAAATTTTGTGGGATAATAACGAAGGTTGACGGACATAACTGAAAACGGCCGATAATGAGCAACAAACAAAATCAATCTTCCGTAATTTTATTTCGTCTAGAATGCACTTTGATACTTATTACGATCAGACCGTAAATTGTAACGTTCATGCATATAGTCTCGTTGCACTTTACATATTACAATACTGGCATGGTTCATCTGCCGTAAATTAATCGAGATTTTGGTTTCACTGTTGAGTGTCGTTTATCTCGCGACCGTGTACAATCTTGAGAGCCGTCACGATAAGATAAGGCTACTCGACTTGATGCTTGATCTTATTGGTTCTCAAGCGCGCTGCTATTTCACCGGCCCAAAAGGGAGGCGAACAAATGTCTGCTTTATTTTTGTATCACGTTGAAGTTTGGACCGTTGGAAGACAATGAAAATGTTTTTTTTTCCTCAAATTTGTCAATTTTTCTTCAGATGATTTTGGCTACGAAAATAACTCGTTTTTTTAAGTTTTAAAGGGGTTAGACTACTGTAACGACCCGGAAATCATGGGTATATAAAAAATCAATGTTTAAGGAATAAGTAGGATGATTGAAAAATCGTTCGGATATTTATTTGAATGTACATTAACAAAGTTGCGTACTAAACTTCATAAAAATATAAATAATTAAAGTTATGAACAATCTCGTGAAGGACCTTTGAACGTGAGAGGCTCAACGGTGCACTTGATTTGGGCCGCCCGGTTAATCGGCTACAATTGAAATAGACAATATTGGCTAAGACTTGACCGATATTTTGTTTTGTTATCGTGTTGCGATCATCGAAAAATAATTTTTGGATTTTTTTTGCGAATTTTCGAGCAAGAATGACATCATTATTGGAGACTGGGTTGAAATTTCGAACTTTTAATGATCAGAATGCTTAACGCGTTACCCCCACTTGTAGCGCAAAAAGGCCTTTTTCATGAATTTTTTTAAAGAAAACTACAAAACTTTTTTAATCGATCAATATACCATCTTAAAGAACACATCTTGAAGAACTTTCAGTAATTTTTTTATTGAAAAATATTACATTGTTTAGTGGCAAATGGCCGTCAATGAAATAATGTTTTTATATACACGGTTTGCGGTGACCAACATTGCGGCGAAGTGGATCATCTGAAGAAAAGAATGCGGATGGATTTAGTCAAATATAAGTATAAACTAGTCTTTAATCGAAGGATTTTAAAAAATATTCATTTTTCACAAAATGGCGGACAGTCAAAGTTAATGGTTCGATTTTAACAAAAAAAACGGCCATTTTTTTCTAAAAAAAAATCGAACGATTAAAGACTAGATTTTTATGTATTAAATAAGCCTGCAAAATTTCAAGAAGATCGGTTCATTAGTGTTCGAGTAATCTTGGTCACCGACTTCAGAAATGCCATTTTGAGAAAAACGCGTTTAAAGTTTCTCTTTCAACGCTCTTTCAACGCGGATTCTTCTCTTTCAACGCTCATATCTCAGTCAATTTTGTTCGGTTCGACTTGAAATTTTCAGGACATATTCTCAAATACTTATACTTCAAAACAAAGCAATAAAAAAAAATTGATTTTTTCAAAATCGCAAGTGGGGGTAACCCCTTAAAACTCCGACAGAAAACACTACCCCGAAAGATCAAAACTTCGAAACAATACTACCCCGAAAGATCATAACTCCGAAAGAATTTTACACGAACGACCGAAGCTCCAAAAATCTGAACATTATCAAAATAATTCGGCTCTGGAAGTTTTAAGGGGTTATATACAGTCAGGAGGCACAAAAAATCGATTTTTCAAGTATTTTTCTTGAGAAGATCTTTATATCTATTAACGTAAAAATTTGTACACATATTATGGTATCTTTTAACTGTATTTTAACATTTTTCATTTGTAAAAATAATTATTTTGAAAGCTGCTATAACTGGTCTCCGGGAACACCTCTAAAAAAGGCGTCTTGTGGTGAGCACGATATCTCTGGACTGGATCATCTAAAATAAAAAACCAAAAATATTTCGTTAATATAATGGATTATCTTGTAATACGCAAAATCATATTTTTTTACAAAATAGCGGCTTCTCAACAACAAAAAAATCGATTTTTGACAAAAATTTAGCCCGTAAATTGTTTAGAAAAAAATATAATATTTATAGGTGAGAAAAAACCTTCGATTAATTAATAAAAAATATACTTGAAAAGATTGTGTTAAAATTTGAGACTGATCGGTTCAGTCGTTTCCGTGAAATCTTGCTCACCGACTTTAAAAACACAGTTTTGAAAAAAACACGTTTAAAGTTTCAAAAGCACTTTCGAACGCTCTGACACGTCATTACAAATGTGCGTGTAACTTGGAGAATATTCGCCGGATTGACAAGACATTTTCCGTGTGTGTGTACTTAAGGGGCCAGTTCACTTTGCAGCTACGAAAAAGGCTATTTTCGCGATTTTATTTTTGAGGATTTTATGAAAGATATGTATATAAAAGTTGTTGGGCTAGATAAATAAAGTCTTGGAATACATTAAAGAAAAAAATTGAATTAATTTCTATTCATTTTTAAGTACAAAAACTATAGTTTAACGTAACGCCTCAAAAATAGGTGGGCTAGGTAGCTCCATCACAACTCGGAAACGGCTTGTCTGAAACAAAAACAATCAAAGTCCATTAGATTCAGTATGACACCAGCTACAAAATGACCCTCGGATATAAAGTTTTATCAAAAAATAAAAAAAAATGGCAGATGAAAAACGAAAAAAGTAATAAAAAACGCGTTTTTTCGCAGTTTTTCGCAAAAAAAAGAGTAAAAATCCAAATTTTAAAACCACCGAAGGTCATTTTGTTGCGAATCATGTTTACAATATGTGGTTCAAATTTCAAGAGAATCGGTTTATTAGTTTTAGAGATACGATGGAGCTAGATTTCGAAAACGTTGTTTCGAGAAAAACGCGTTTGAAGTTTATACTATGAAAAACTCTTACCTAAACTCAATCGGCAATTCTTGCACCGTACAAAATTCCTTCTGATTGCTCATCATCGTCGATTTCTTCATGTCTTGCTTGCTTTTGATTTTTTGAAATTTTCAAAGTGAACCGGCGCCTTAAATATATGTACATCACGAAGAAAAAAAATTAAAACATCGACTTTTCGATCATTTTAACTGTATATACCCCTTAAAAGTTTCAAAATTTGCAATGAATCGACGACGTATTTAAGGTTTTTTTTTTGTTAAAAAGTAATTTAACTTCAATTTTGAAATTTGTCTAGACAATGTTATACGCTCTACATCATTTGCAGTCAACTGTGTAGACTTTCGCTGGTCTAATCTTGACGAACCTTGTAATTTTGGAGCATTAAAATTAGGATTTTTAAACCGTTGGCGCATCCAAAGTTCGGAACTTTAACCCGGCCTCCATGTCAAGATCATGCTAGCGAAAGTCTACACAGTTGACTGTAAATGATGTCGAACATATAACATTGTCTAGCAAAATTGCAAAATTGACGCAAAATTACTTCGTAATAAAAAAAAATTCTTGAAATAATTCGTCGATTTATTGAAAATTTCGAAACTTTTAAAACTTCCATGGCCGAGTTATTTTGACGATGTTTAAATTTTCGGAGTTTTGGCCTTTCGTGTAAAATTCTGTCGGAGTTTTGATTTTTTGGGCCAGTAATTCTTTCGGAGTTTTGAGCGTTCTGATCATTCGAAGTTCGGAATTTCAACCCGGCTCCATCTTGAATTTCGGATCATGAAAATTCGGAACTTTAAACCGTTGGAGCATTCAAAGTTCGGAATTTCAAACCGGCTCCCCGTTATTGTTAATAACTGATGAGAAAAAAATGTTAAAAATGAAAACGTCGGTCAAGACTAAACTACTATTACACTGAATAAGTGTGCCAAATTTCAAGTCAATCCGCCCATTAGATGTCGAGAAATCGTGTACACCGTTTTGAAAAATATAGTTTCGAGAAAAACGCCTTTAGTTTTACTAGCAGTTCTATCGCTGTAATAGTGCGTTTACCTTTAATCTGCGGTTCCTGCACCATAAGTTGGACCTTCCTCTTCAATTTTAGTTGCCTCAAGCGATGAACGAGTGTTCGTCAGTTCCGCAGTAGCCTAACCCCTTAAAAGTGCAAACATTTTTTCACCTAATAGAAAAATTTACCAAAATAAATAAAAACGAATTCATCGAAATCGATTGTCATAATACACATTATTAGTATTCGATCATATAAGCTATTAATAATAATAATTCTACATTAAGATCGATTTATTTTTTTTCCCTACTATTACTATTTGGACGTAAACTTCGACGTGATTTTTATGAAGGATCGAAATAAAGCAACCACGTGTCAATTATGCAGTGATATACATCCTCTCTTTATTGTTATCGTTAATATTATTATTAATTATATATAGGCAGTTACATATGTACATATAGATGTAGTGAACAATAATAATACTCTTTGTGTAATCCATATTGTGTGTGTCATAATATTACATAGCGGCATCGTGGTATCGTTTATATATATATACAAAAATGTCCACTTGTCCTCTTATTTTCTCTTTATTTCGCATTACCTTCCTTTAGTGATTAGCAGTTACAATATGATTCGCGGGACAGTGCGAAACGTTTTTTTTTCCTTTCTCCTTTTTCGTTCGTTTCTTTCGCAGGGCTTATGCCAAAGACGGACGATTCGACACTGGGAGAATTAAAGGTACGTGCACCATTCGATTAATTTGTTTGGGTTATTTCGTAAAGGCTCGTTGAGCGAGCGTTGAACAGCTTTTTTTTCAAGTACATCAGGTCTTGCGGAAGTGAGAACGATTTTTCTTTCGTCTCGTTTTTAATTCGATATCATGTACGTCAGTTTTAATGTGCTTTACATGTATAAACAGGGTCACGATTATTAGATGACCATGTGTTTTTAAGGATTCCGGGCGGAGATTTCGCGACTGAGAAAAATATGATTTTCAATGTTTTCTCAAGACCTCATGGAAAAAAAATATAGCGAATTTTTTGTGACGAGTCTCATTTGCTAGAGAAAATTGAGCATTGTGGAAAAAAGCGATATTCCATTTTGAGTACAGGAGAGGGAAGATTGTTAAATTGCGAATACGAAACACACTTGGAAAACTTTTTTTCACGTTTATCGTCGTCCGGAAATAAATGGTTACAGATGCAATTTAAAGTGGATAGATGGAACTTAAGGGGTTAGGCTACTGTGAAAACGACGAATACTCGTTCGTCGCTTGAGGCAAGCTTGCAGGTAAACTTATAATTGCAATGACAGAACTGCTAGTGAAACTTTAAACGCATTTTTTTCGAAACTATGTTTTTCGAAACGGTGTACACGATTTATCGACATCTAATGAATGGATTGACTTGAAATTTGGTACACTTGCTCAGTGTAATGGTAGTTTTGTCTTGACCGAGGCTTTCCTTCTTAGCATTTTTTAAAATTAGTCATTAACGATAATAATGTCATTTTTCCTCTAAACATTGGGTAAAAAATAAAAATAAAAAATTTTGATGATTGAAACACGACAACAAAAAAACGGTCGGTCAAGTCTTAGCCAATATTGTCTATTTTAAGATAATAATCGTTTTTTTTCGGTTCAGATCGACCGCGTTGCCAAAATCAAGTACACCGTTGAGTCCTTCACGAGATTGCTCATAACTTCTTCAATTATAAACCTTTTTCAATGAAATTTGGTACACAACTTCGTTAATGTACATACAAATAAATGTCCGAACGATTTTTTAACCATCTTACTTATTCCTTACAAAAAAAATTACTTTTTTTTTCGCGCCGTCACAGTAACCTAACCCCTTAATTCTAGTAAAATAATTTTTTTTTGTAGTGTTCCGCATAGGGAATTTAATTATCTTCGTTCTTCTGAACTATGAATGGAATTTCGATGTTTTTCCAGAACGCTCAATTTTTTTGGCAAATTCATCACAAAAATACGGTATATTTTTTTTCGAAGAGGACTTGAAAAACCATTAATCATCACATTTTTTTCGGCTGCAAAATCTCCCCGCTAGATCCTTGAGAACACATGGCCATCTTATAATTGTCACCTTGTATATACATATACATACACACAGAATATATTTTGTATATATAGTCGTATATAGACGTAGAGATCGATAGCGACGAAAATAATATTTATACGAATACTCGTATGCGTAATTTGTGCTCGTGTACGTTTAATTTCGAGCGATTCAATCTCCTCAAAATCACGCAAATGCCGTGATGCGATCGAATAAAAAATCCCGTCAAGCAACGCCAACGGAGGAGAATGAGAGCCAGTAATTATTGACGGTAGTAGTGGAATCAGAAATGGCACGGGATCGTAAAAGCTCGAAAGATCATATGAAAAAAAAACATTACAATATTGTGTGTATAGATATACAAGGTGGTTCACAACTATGAGGGTTCCTTTGGTGACCATATGGGGTGTCCCATTGCGAGGGAAACGCTTTTTTTTAACGTCGTGCGACAAAAATTGGCCGAGATATTCGCGTTTAAGGCAGTAGTCTGCTTTACAGGCTTCAAAAAATCGATTTGAAGAAGAGGAAGGATTATTGTATGGCCCGGGGATAGCTGATTAACATCTAATTAGTGTAAGTATCCAAAAACTTATATTTTTTTGGACCGAAAACTTTAAAGCCTGTTTTCTCGAGTTTTCATTTTCACAAGTTTTAGAAAACGGTGCCGGCGATAGCAAAAACAATATATGTCCGATCGAAAAAAATCAAAGTGATCTAGCTTCAGTATTAAATTATCTTCTATTTGAACTAAAAAAGTTGGACAAAAGTAGTATTTAAATTACTTGTTTTGCAACTTAAAGTGAATTTTTTTTTTTCAAAAAAGTGAATTTTTTTTTCAAACTTCGAAAAAATTTGGAATTTCATCATTTCTTCGGTATTTTTTTAGTTCATATAGAAAAGGAACTTATAAAAACTAAAAAAAATTTGGTTCGACCGTTTCAGATGCATCGCACGACCTCCATCACCGGCACCGATTTACAAGTGCAGACTCCAGGCGCCCCAGAAAAATCGTTACAACTTTGAAAAATTTCAATATTTTTTAATAATAAAAATTGTTTTTTCAAGCTTGAATATAATACACTATCGTCTCAAAATTTCGTTTACCGCAATCATTTCCTTCCCTTTCAAAAAAATTGCTGAAAAAACACTTTTTTTTCGGCTTCTAAAGCAGACTACTGCCTTAAAGTCCGACGCGGAGGCACCATGGCACAGTAATTGCTTACGAGCGATTTTTTTTCTTCAACTATGAAATAATAAACGAAAATCATTGAATTGTATTATCGATTTGCAAAGCGAGTTTCCGAGTTCATTATACTGGAACGAAACAAGAAATTAAAGAGGAACAAAATATTCTGGGCCATTTTGGCTACTTAGACTTTGAACGCGAATGTCTCGGCCAATTTTTGGCGCACGATATTAAAAAAAGCCTTTTGCTCGCAATGGCACACCCTATATGCTCACAAAAGAAATTCTAATAGTTGTGACTCACCCTGTATGTGTATATATATAAAGGGTGTGTAAAAATGACCTGACATTTTAATTTATTGATAAAACGTATTATTTATTTGAGAAGTACGAATATTTTTATTTCAATATAAGGTACATAGAGGTTATGTGTGGAACACAATATCCGACAAATGGTCGCCTCGTCCCTGTTCGCAAACGTTCACTCCTTTGACGAAATTTTCAATAACATTTTGGCATAATTGCGGACTAATTTCATAAATGGTGCGTCCAATTGCTTCCTTCAGCTCCGGAATGTTATCGGATATTGTGTTGCACACATAACCTCCATGTTTGTACCTTATATTAAGGGGCGGTATCTGAGCAAACGGCAAGAAAAATAGGTAAACTTCGGGAATTTTTATCTCAAAAACTAATGTTTCGATTGGATCTGGGTTTTTTTTATTGGAAAATATGTAGATTGAGGTATGGTTAGGAATTTTTAAAAATAAATTTGTAGACTGGAAGCGATTCAAACGCGATTATTTCGAAACATAGTTTTCAAAGTCGGTGTCAGATGTATCTCGAAAACGGCTTGTCCGATTTTGTCCAAATTTGGATACAATATTCTTCGATAGTTTTTCTCGTTCGCCGCGTCGGATTTTTTTGATATTTTCATTTTTGACGGAATTGCGACCGTTTTAATTTAACATTCGTTTTTCGTTCGCAATTTCTGATGATTTTGGATTGCATACACATTGCATAAAAAAGCAATGGTTCACTCAAATGAAAAGCCCCTAAGTGGCAAACGGGAAAAACTATCGAAGAATATTGTATCCAAATTTGGACAAAATCGGACAAGCCGTTTTCGAGATACATCTTGCACCGACTTTGAAAACTATGTTTCGAGATAATCGCGTTTGAATCGCTTCCAGTCAACGAATTTATTTTTTTTTAATCCTAAACATACCTCAATCTACATATTTTCCAATAAAAAAAACCCGGATCCAATCGAAACATTAGTTATTGAGATAAAAATTCCCGATGTTTACCTATTTTTCTCGCTGTTTACTCAGGTACCTCCCCTTAATATAAAAATATTCGTGCTTTTCAAATAAATAATACGTTTTATTAATAAATTCAATTGTCAGGTCATTTTGAGACACTCTTTATATATACCGGGTGAGGCAACTACTATTGGCAGTAGAAATATTTTCTAACCTATCGGACGTAGGAGAAAACTTTCCCTAAAAATTTTAGCATAGTTCGATGGGGGTCATCACGTGGTGGCTACGAGGTTCATCCAGGTGCAGGCGCTTCGGAGATTTCAAGGTCACCTCCATTTTAGAAAATGGACTCATTTTTTTTGTATTTTATCAAGGAAATAAAAAAAGGTCACACCGCAAATTTGAATACGACCAAAATTTTGCATTAAAAAATCAATAATACAGAAATTTCAATGTTTTTAGCCTAAAATCGATTGAAAACACGGTGCACGCAGTTAGTCCTATGAAAGGTGTCCAATGTGATGGCTACCACTTTTTGGGCAAAACCAACCAAACATTTGGTTGCAAATTTAATTCTGTACTGACAGAAGGAAATTTTGTCGTAGTACTCTTCATTGAAGAAAACACACGTCATTATGCGAATCACAAACATCTCACTGCTTTCCAAAACAAGTTGAGAAGATTCTTAGTTGCGAACAATGTAAACAAAGCCGTACGACTGACCTGGATTTTGCTTAATTTTGAACTATTAAAAGTTCAATTAGAGCTTTTCCTTAAGGTAGTACCTCCACACAAGAGTTGAATTAAGAAATGGTTGAAATTTGACATATACGTTATTTAATACATTATCCAAACATCTGTGCAATTTGAATAAGTTTGACCACCCCAAACCTGAGATATTTACACTTAAAGTTGGCTTGGTTTACACGTAACAAATGCGTTATGATGGGCAAACAGAGCATCATTAATTCTACCGTCAAAACTAAAATTAATAAATTGATCAAAAACGAGGATAAGGTACAGTAAGATATCACGAACAATGTGAAAAAAAATGAGAATGATTCACTATCTAGTTTCCAAGATATAACCATGAGAAGCCTTCACAATTTTGGTGCAAAGCCTGGCAAAGCCTGGAAAAAAAACAATTGGGGCAAAGCCTGGACAGTCCCGGCAAAAAGTTTACTGGCAATGGTCGATCAAAAACACAATACAAAATATATTTTACGGCAATAAATGATATCCATCGTATTATCTACTAGTACCGAGTCAATATTGCGTAGTTTTTAATTTTAGTCATTACTAATTAAACCAATTATCAATCTTTTAAACATGAACATGGTATGTAAACTTTTGGTTGAGATTTTCGCAGAGGAACTATCTTAATACAGACTAACGTGATTGATAAAACAATACAATCAATGTGAATCAAACTGCAAGCGTGCATTGAAAGTGGTCGCCATCACATTGAGCACATCTTATAGGAGTAAGTGTTTTTTTTAAATCGATTCTAGGGTAAAAACATTGAAATTTCTTTTTCATCGATTTTTTATACTAAATCTTGATCGACCATCTTGAAATTTGGTTTGTGAACTTGATTTCAGCTCCTTGATAATAATCCGTAAAAACATGGTGGTCCTATTTAAAAAAATCTCCACCTGATTCAACCTCTTAGCCACCACTCAACGACCCCCTTCGAACTGTGCAACTTCGTTCGGAAAAGTTTTCTCCCTACTCTGATAGGCTAAAACATATTTCTACTGCTGATAGTTATTGCCTCACCCCGTATATCCACGTACATTTTTTTCTCTTCAGTATTACGATGGTCAGTTTAGCACGTGAGTGCTGTACCAAAGTAGACCACGTTACAAATCCACATCAACGCTTGATATTCGAAATAATTTTCCC
The DNA here is from genome assembly GCA_963210295.1 of Ophion ellenae. Taxonomy (NCBI): domain Eukaryota; kingdom Metazoa; phylum Arthropoda; class Insecta; order Hymenoptera; family Ichneumonidae; genus Ophion; species Ophion ellenae. The sequence goes on along the minus strand of OY723386.1, from coordinate 40,791,436 downwards.
GAAGTTTCATCAATCCAATATAGTCTTCCATTTTTGACCTGTCGCGAGCTAGAATTTCTCAATATTCTCACGAGGAAGATATTTCCGATAGAGTGTACAGAAATATCTCAACGCTGCTTCCGGAGACGCGTTGGTGGCGAGGATTCTCGTTAAGATATTAACGCGCAGCGCCGAGTACTTTCGCACGTAAAGATACGAGTGGGTCTTGCACGCGCGAGAGATTCGATAAGAAATTCCCTCATTCGCAACAGATTGACGAGAATCTTTTCGCGGAGGACGTTGCACCGTGAATCGAGTGAATTATGCACAATGTCAAGCTCGCAACGGATCATTGCAATTATACAATAAAAATGAAATATCCTGTAAAAACGTTTTTATGTTATGGTTTGTTGGGGTTTAAGGGGAGATATACACCTAGATGGTCGAAAAAATCGATTTAGAAGCTGAGCAACATTCCGTCGACCGTAGAAGACCTACACTATGGGCCTGGTATCGATGATTCCATGTAAGTTGACAAATTTCATGATTTATTCATTCCCAAATTTTCAAACGCGTTTTTCTCAAAACCACGTTTTTCAAATCGGTACCCAAAATTTCTCGAAAACCAATGAACCGATTGCCTTGAGGTTTTTTGTGATTATTCTATACACCATTATTCAGTACTTGTCATAGGATTTTTTTTTCCGTTACTTAGTTTTTGTTTTATAGGCAAAATAATAACTAATTTTTGGCCCAAAAATCACTATTTATGTTCAAACGTCCGCCATTTTGTCATAAATCGATATTTTCAAAATCGGCTATGACAAGTACTAGATTATAGTATCTAATTTTATAATTTTTCTGTTTTTTTTTTTCGGATGATTTTTGAAGAAACGCCAGTGGGTACCATTTACGCAGATTTTTTTACGACGCTCCAAGGATCATACAATATCCTTGTATATTTTTGATATTTTTAAATAAAGAAAATTCAACATATTTTTGAATGTATATACTTTTAGAGAATTAAAACCCCAATCCGAAATTTCAAATAGTTTTCCCTGAAAAAATTCACAAAAATGACCTTTTTCCGGCTCCTAGGTGTATATCTCCCCTTAAAATGAACTCTACTGTTTTTTGCAATCGGGATGACGCACCACGGCTTTATTCGCACGATTTCAAGGTCACGCAATTCCGTTTCCAGCTTTTCATTCACTTCGATCAGTAAAGAATTTTCATTAAAGTAAAGAAATTTTATTCTTCATGAGATCGAAATTTGCATTGTTGGATTGCACGGACTTTTCTTTTTTATTTCTCCAATTTCGTTTGGATAATCTTTGTCACGATAATCTCTCGATCATTTCTTAAGTGGCTTGTTCAGCGATTTATAATTTAAGGCGCGACACCACTGTGACGTGTAAACAAAAATCGATATTTTTTTGCATTTTCACAATATTCAAGAATATGTGAAAAAAGCGTCGAGTTGAAATATTGAAAATTGCCCAAGTTACAGACGATTTAGTGCGAGCAGGTGGCGCAACAATTTATGCATGCTGAAACGTTCAATCTTATTGTTCTCGAACCGGCTTTTCTCGACGTAGCCGGAATCATAACTCTATAATTGTTCGGTTATCAATTTCAAAAAACAAAAATTTTCGTAATTGTAGTTGCTATTGTTTCATGTTTTATTAAGTATTTTTTAAGCTTCCGAATGTAAGTAAAAATTTCTCCCAGATTACACTTCTTTTTTAACACCCGCCATTTAGTGACAATTTCTTTTCTCGAAAAATATCTACGTTCAACGAGAAATACATTTATGCACTGAAAAAAAAATCGTTTATCCAACCAAAATTCAGTCGGTTTAAGGGGGGATTGTCTTTTTTTTTCGCAAAATTTACCGCTTTTTGGGAATTTTTTTGTGAAGAAAGTATACAACGGAAAACTTGTGAAACTTGGCATATAGTTTTATTGATCTGTTTACTACATACAAAAAATTTTTTAAACAATTTCATAAAAAAATCCGCCTCCCACCCCCCTCGACGCGTGATGGTCCTTTTTTGATGGTGTGCACGATTTCTCAAAAACTATTCAACCGATTGCCTTCAAATTTGGACAGAATGCTCAGCTGACATCCGTTTATCGTTTGATGAAGCAAAAAAGCAATACGTTTAATAGTTTTTTATTTATAACAAAAAATCGATCAATTTTTTTCGAAAAATCGATACTTCAAGTTCAAAACGTCACCAAATCGTCAATTTTTTTTTCCCTTCATCGAACGATAGCTATATGTGTCTAAAGTAAAATGCTTTTTGGGTTTTTGTTGCAGGATGAACGTGAAGGCTGTAATCGTGCACACCATCAAAAAAGGACCATCGCGCGTCGAGGGGGGTGGGAGGCGGATTTTTTGATGAAATTGTTTAAAATTTTTTTTGTATGTAGTAAACAGATCAATAAAACTATATGCCAAGTTTCACAAGTTTTCCGTTGTATACTTTCTTCACAAAAAAATTCCCAAAAAGCGGTAAATTTTGCGAAAAAAAAGACAATCCCCCCTTAACAAAATGTATCTTTAAATACGTTCAACTTGACTTTTGATCGGCACAACAAACGTTTTGTTAATGTAACTGATAGTTTTAGCTGTGTGAACTGTAGCTTATTCAGCATTTCTGAGCAACTGTTAAACAACAAAATTTCGAGACAACAAAATGCATCTTGCACATTCAACGATTTCTTTTTCTCAGTGTGTAGATCATAAAACTTTTTTTCAAATTATTTCTCCGGGCAAACATTGTCAATTTATCGATCCGGCCGTTGAACCACACTCTTTATACAGAGACTCTATTATATCTCAACACTGTTAATTTTTTTTTAAATCTCAAATAAACAATCTAGTAGACAAAAAAAATTCGGAAAAAATGCCTTTTTCGGCCGGTCACAGTGGTATCCTCCATTAAAGCTGCAAAAACGATTTTGTAAAATAATATAAATGTGGAAGTCAAAATCTGAAAGAGAAGTTTCGTTTCCAACGATGCAAAATTCAGGACCATCATTTTTCCTGCCTCTCTCTCTCTCTCTCTCTCTCTCTCTCTCTCTCTCTTGTCGACTCTTCTTTTTTTCTACGTAAAGCCCTTTCTCCCATACTCATCAATCAAACGTGAATCAATCATCCTCCGTTAATATGCGTTTAACAAAATATTGTATTACGTATTACCCAACGTACAATTTATTGCTTAGGATCTATCGGCTTAAACGTTACGATTCCCTCGAGAGGCTTGCTTTTTTCGTTCTCATTGCTCCCCTCCCCCCTCTCTTTCGCCAGGCGCACAATAATTTATCCAGTGTACCGTGATATTGTTAATACTAATCCAATATATTATAATAATTCTTGCTCTATCGTTAATGACAGCGCGATAATCAATAGTTCACCGGAGGGAAGAAAACGACGAGAAATTTTCTAAATGAACTGAACAAAAAAATAAAATGAAAATATAACGGAGCACAGAATTTGCAGATTTTCGAGGGTCGAATAATCGAACGATCTCGCGGATCGTTCCACCGAACGATTTACAGATAATTAGTTTCTCGTTAAGAGTAACGATAAATTCTCATCGATCCTAAAAAATTGTCTCACACCGGAAATGATCTAAGATTACAAAATTACCCTTTCAGTCTTGAGAAACAATTTTATTTTTATTTTTACCCTTAGGAATTAACGAGTCGCGCGATGTATCGTTTTATATTTTTCTCTTCTTTGTTTTTTTACAATCTACAATAAATTAAAGAACGTAAAGTGGTTTTTCTCACGATAGAGCATCGTGATCAACGACGTTATTGCGACGAGACGTACTTTACGTATCGCATTAATAATGTATTAATAATAATAATAATAGTCCTTTTAGGATGTGTCTAGTCGATAACTATAGTCAATACTTTTTATTTATCTTTAACAACGAATTATTCATCCCTCTTAAGCACTCGCTCTCTCGCATTCCTGTCTTTTTTTTATCATAACGCTACGACAAAAGAACAAAAAGTATGTACTTTCGAGGTACCGACCTTAAAGTGGGCATCGTAGAGGTGGCCGCAAAATAATTATTTGTATTATATATATATATATATATATATATATATCGAATGTCCAACGATGGTCAATACTGTCCCCTTTTGCGTCACGTCGAATTCTCGTCGATTTTTTCTTTGTTGATTTTTCGTCTCGAATTGTTTCGTCTAAATTTCACTTTTCGAAAAAAAAAATCGACGGCGTTCGGTGTAAGGTATTTTTGTTTGTTTCGACGTTCCTAGCGACAGGTTTCGCAGCACTGCTTCTGGTAGAGAGGAACCCGGCACATGTTCATCAGCTTAACTTTGCTGCAGAGCGGGGAATGGTCCTTGCACTCCTCTGAAAGAAATATGCGGTTTTATGCCATTCCGGATCGTACAGATTTTTGAGATTCGTCGTTAATTTAAGGGGGTACATAGGCAAGGAAAAAATTTGCTGAATTTCATGACTTTTTTTCAATAGGAAAGATTTCTTAACCATTTTTAAGGCGGGATATACATTTGGACAGAAAAAAAATCAGCGATATTGAGGAATTTTTTAAACTAAGAAATAATTATTCCACAATTCTCAAACTTTAAGAATACTTTAATAGTATATTTAAGTATATAAAACGATTTTTTTTAATTAAATTATCATCAAAATGGTCGCCGCGGGAGTTGCGAATCGGCGTGCAGTCTAGCTTCCCGTAGATTTTGATTTGCAAAAAAGTTCAAACATTTTTTTCAGCTAGAACGTGTATAGTTTCCATGTGACGGTAATTAAAATGAAGAAAATGCAAATTTATGAACATGGCACGCATTTACAAAAAAAAATCAACATTTCTGTAAAATGTGGATTAAAAAAGTAGTTTTTTTTTTCAAATTTTTCAAAAACAATTCTCGTCAAGTAGAAGGTCCCAATATTATCAATATTTCTACCAAGTTTCAACTCAATGGGCTCAATAGTTTTTGAGTAATCTTGCACGCCAAGTTCGATGATACAGTTTTGAGAAAAACGCGTTTGAAGTTCACGCCCGCTCCGAATCCGAGCGGTGAGGCACAGCGTTGACGGGCTGTAACGTTTGAAGTTTTTCGAATTTCGCTTTGAAACTTTGGGAAAATATTCTACATATATAGTTCCATCGTTTAAAGAAGAAAAAAAAGAAATCGATTTTTGTATCGTTGTAAATCTATGTCCCGCCTTAAGACTTGGGATATGTTTTATTACTACTTTTGGCTGTTACATGGTACTTTTTTTTATTAATCTTTAAAAATGGCAGAGGTATGGCATCATCTTCTAAACGGCATTGTCAAAACTGGCGTGACGTCTAGCAAAAAAACTAATTCATCGATTCTGATGAAATTTTTTGAAAAGTTTTTTGAAAATAAAGGAAAGGTATTTTTTATTGCACAATGTATCTATTTTTTTCGGAGAAATCAATATTTTTGTTTCAAAGCGTACCCATTCAATTGATTTTCAACATTTTAAACTTTTTCTTGGTTCATACTCTGCGCACGAGTGTTAATGAAGGAAAAATCTTCGTTGGTTTTTTTTTTCAAATTAATGCCGCCGAAGCTATGTATCTTAACAATCAGCGATTAATCTTTTTTTCTTCCCCCTTCTTTGATTCGAATTGCTGGATTGTGAGTGAGGAGTGAGGGGGGGGGGGGGGGCAATTTACCGGAGGTGCGATGACAAGACTGTCCTCTGCAGGTCTTCATGACCGGTGGCCGCGGTATGTCCCGGCACGCGTTGCCGGCCGGTTTTTTCGTACCGAACCAAACGCACTGCAGTATTCGGTATTTGATTCCGTCTTCCTCGCAGGACGCGGTGCACTTGGATCGTAAAAAAGTAAGTATTGGTTTAGTGATCATTCATGCTTTTTTTTTGTTATCGGTGAATTTCAAAAGGACTATTTTTTCGTATTTTGTACTATTGTAGCCTAGGGTAGTAACTTGAATTTGCAAGAAAGATTTTGTGAAGATTCTAAAAATTGACCGTGCTATGACGATTTGTGAGAAAGGCCGAATCGCTCACTGCGCTAGGGCGAAACGGCGCGCTCTGGGTCCCCCATTTTCCTTTTGCGTTTTTCTCGAAATTACCTGTGCAGAAATTTGTTGGGGAGTCCCAAGATGCACCTAGACTTCTATAGGGATTTGTTAGTAGTCCAGTAAAAATTTCGAAAGTAAGGACTTTTTATATAAATATGAACACACATTGATCTAAGGGTAATTGAATGACGCTGAATCAAATGGCGATAATAATTTTGCAATCAACCCTCAAGGAAATGTTTGAAAATTTAAAAAAATGTTTGAAAACCCGTTTAATTCGGAACCTAATAGATTTATCAAAAAATATGTCAAACGAAAGTTGTTTAGGACATGAAAGTACGCAAAAAAGTATTGAACGTTCGTCTTCGTATCTTCAAAAATGAGGGAGAAAAAGACGAATGAAAATTTGTTTTCAAGACAAAATCGCTTTGCAGCCGAAGCACCACTGGGAGTGTGAGGGGCGGAAGATACTCGTTGAAGCGCGCGGCGCGCATGCGTGGCAGAACGATAGGAAGCACGTCCTATGAGTGCGAATGGCATAGCCATATAGTGCGTCTTTTTCTGACAGTGATCCTCAACCAGTAATTTTGTCAATGTTCAGTCGTCATTTTTGAATACTTATAAAATAAATAAAAATAAATAAAATTTCTGAAAAGTTATATTAATCCTTACTAAAGCAATATGTAACGTAAAAAACCGAGATATGTACGAATTTGATATTTTTTTTATTTTTTGAATCTTCGAGGTTTTCGTCTCCCCAATTGAATGGTTGTTCGTTTTTCTCTCCCGTATTTTTGAAGATACGAAGAAGAACGTTCAATACTTTTTTACGTACTTTTATGTCCCGAACAACTGTTGTTCAACATATTTTTCGATAAAGTTATTAGCTTCCGGATTAAACGGTATTCAAACATTTTTAAACATTTTTAAACATTTTCTCGGGGATTGATTGCAAAATTATTATCGGCATTCGATTCAGCGACATTCAGCGACATCGACCCTAAGAACAATTTTGCGTATTTATATGTAAAAAGTGCGTACTTTCATGCTTATTGCCTGGACTATAGGGACACCGCCCGAAGGGATTACGATTCAATTGCCTCCTGCACTGTTTCCCGACGAATGCCGTTTGAGAATTCTTACCACCTTCGAATCGAAAAATATGTGAAAAGTCACGAGGCAAAACTCGAGCTGGTGAAACATAACCTGCACGCTTCGTTAGCGTGTTCGTGTGTGGTGATAATATATCATAGTTCCGTGAAATAAATGAAAAACTATAATTACAGTGAATTTTCAGTGATGTGATGTAAATCAATTTTGTGAAGATACTTTTTGAAAATATTCATACTTTTGTACAATAAAATGTATGCTTTCTAATATCCACTGATTTTGTATATGTAGGGGAGACCGGGGCAAAATGGTATAGCGGGGCAAAACGGTACCGGGGCAAAACGGCACTGGGGCATAATGGGATCGGGGCATAATGGGATAGCAAAAAATGAAGTTTCTTGGGTGCTTGATTTGGGGCAAAATGGGATAGGGGCAAAATGGGACACACAAAAATGAAGTGTCGCAGCCCGCTGAATTTGGGGCAAAATGGGATGACAGGAAAATTCATGCTTCGGCTCTATGAAAGAGCTGTTGAAACATAATCTAATCTAAATGGTGCTTGTGGTTCGTTTCAGTCCACATATACGCAGATAATACGGACTGACCGATATATTTGTCGACACATATCCGTCGATTTCATGGGGAGCGGCGGTCCTAGTTTCATAAAACAATTTACGTAAAAATTGACAAGAGTTAGATTTTCATCAATGGCTTGAAAATCAGTATCAGTAACGTGCAGTTGGCAGAAAATAAATAAAAAAAAACAAAGAAAGATAAAATTTTTTAAAAAACCATAAATTGCGCGCGTCAGATTATAAAAATTACTTGATTATTTAAATAATTAATAACCGCAAAGAAATTGTACCAATCGAATAAGAAGGCTCAAATAACAATTTACGTCAAGTTTGGTACAGTTCTGACCGCAGAATCAAAAGTAATTGTTTAACAAACTTTAATAACAAATGAAAAATTAGTATTTTTTTGAATGTTGAAGTACTTAAATTTATTGGATTCAACGAATCCTGACGAGCCGAGCACGAACTGTTGTTGTAAAGTCAAAAATAATAATAATTGTTTAAGCGATTGAGTTAACAAATAAAAATTGTCGTCTTCTTTAATGTTAAATTACTACGATTAATCAAATTTCAACGAAATCGAACGAGGCGACCTTGAAACATTGCCTTAACCGCATGTCCAATCATTATATTTGGTCAAACAATGAATATCAAAAAATCAATTGAAGTTTTAGACTGCATTAATAGTCATTAATGCATTAATAGACTACACCAAACTTGCGAAGATTCTAACCGAATGATAAAAAATTATTATTTAAACAATTTCATTAACAATTAAATTGTTCGAATCGAATTGTTACGCTCGATTAACAATTTCCAAGAAATTTCAGAAAATGCCGATCGTACAATGAAGAATAAATATTTGAACAATTCAATTAACAAATGAAAACCGCTGCAGTCTTTAATATTAATAAATGATTACGCGTAATCGAATCTCAACGATATAAAATGAGTCGATATCAAAATACGTCTTTAAAAATATGCTCATTAATGCAATTTAGTTAAACGATAAATATCAACAAACGTATCGTATCACCTGGATTGTTAAGCTCAATTAACATATCCATTGTTTTATTGAATGCATCGGCCGTAGTTTCGTGAAAAAATAACTATTTCCACAAAATAGAACTTTTTTTCATCCGCCATATTGGATTTTCAGTTTTTAGTTTTTCATTCCAAACTCCTATCCTCAATTCATGAAATCAATGTCTTATGTTTTTATTCGTTATCTAAACGATTACGTATTTATTCATCTATCATTATTTCGCAACAAAATCATGAGGTACATTTTACATTTTAGTTAAACAAGCAATAAAAATTAAACATTGCCACCGTTAAATTATAGTATCGTAAGTAGAGTGTGACCCAAATATCGTGTAACATTAAATAAAACCTGTTTTCACTCATTTATTACCCCTCGTTTTTTACCCCTGCATTTCTTTCGTTTCTGCATCGAATTATTCTACTGTCCCATTTTGCCCCAACCGCCTCTTTCGGAGGAGCCTGATTTTCTCCGGCCCATTTTGCCCCAGTCCCGTTTTGCCCCAATGACGTATTTTCCAGCAGTGTTGATTTTCACTATTCCATTTTGCCCCAAACCCGTTTTGCCCCGGTCCCATTTTGCCCCGGTCCCATTATGCCCCGCTATACCATTTTGCCCCGGTCTCCCCTATATACTTCGTTTAGAAAATTCAACTTACAAAACGTAATTAGATCGGTCAAGTCCAATCGAATAGGATACTGTTTGATAATGTGGGAATTTTGGATCCCACATTTGGATCCTAAAGGAATTTGGAATCCCTTTGGGATTCAAATGGGATTCACACATTGGATTCCAATGGGGAAACCCGATTAGAATCCAATGTACGAGAGTGACGTTTCAACAGGGTAGAGCCACCAAAGAGTGCGCAGTGCTTTCAATTGTTTTATTTTTACTTGTGTCGGCAACACCACCTAACCTGTCAGTGGCATGAGTCATGTCAAGGTTTTGGACAACAACTCGCTTCGTTGAGGTGTTTATTTACAATTTCAAGACTAATAATAGATTTTCGATGTGTTTGATCTCATTTTTTAACAATTTTAAACACGTTTTGTAGGTTTGCGATTATTTTGCACCCAACGAATGTTATTATACTTGAAATTTGTAATCCAAATTTTGTTTTTATTCAGAGGTTATGTCGCCGTTTAGCTTGCTTACGATAATTATAGTGACCATGGGCAAAAAACACGTGTTTGGTAAGAGTACGCACCCAAAAAGCGCGCACGGGACGAATTCTAACTTTAATCCCTAAGAAAAAATATTTTTCGCGATTGTTACTTAAGATTTATATTAGAAATACTGTTATGAAATGACCAAAGATTAATTTAAATAAGAAGTACAAAGTGTATTATCAGAATTGATGTTTCTAGAAATAAACGTTTATAAATTGCGTACTTTTTGCTGGCTGTACCCTACAGGGATCCAATGGGATGACCCATTGGATCCCTATCAGGAAGTGGGAACCAGTATGGGAATCCAATTTGACGCCTACAACAATTTCTGCACGGGTATGTTTTACGAAACGGCGTAAGTCGTATCTGGAAATCTAGTCATCCGATTCACATCAAATTCACTTTCTATCGTATGGCTGGATGATTTTCTTATACGTTTATCCAATTGTTGAAAACAAATTCTTAAAGTTGTTTTGATTGGTCGAAAACCGAACTTTATCTTCTACAGCTTGCCATTTAAAATAATTTAAATACTTTAAATTATAATGTCTTCATTGTTTATCAATATTTCTCAATGGAAAAAAAAACTTCCAACTTGGCAAGCCTTGTCTCTAAGAGGTCAACCTCGTCATCCCAATACGCTCATCAGAAAAAGTTTTGAAAACCGACCTCCTTTTCGGGCCTCAAACTCATGCAGACCCGTTAAGGGGTTACTCCCACTTGCGATTTTGAAAAAATCGATTTTTTATTGCATTTTTTTTTAAGTATAAGTATCTGAGAATATGTCCTGAAAATTTCAAGTCGATCTGAACAAAATTGACTGAGATATGAGCGTTGAAAGAGAAGAGTCCGTTGTGTAAACGACCGGCTAGTCTGCCGTCTGACGCGCTCGACCCTCCCTCCGACCTTCAATGCATTGTTCGATGAAAAAGGGTCGTATACCTGGCATTCACAACGGTCATATAATAGACTGGAATTTATAAAAACGGGCCCGGAATAGAGGACTCTATGTAAGTTTACAAAAAAAAAATATTTTCTTCGTGTAAACTGAAATTGAAACTTTAAACGCGTTTTTCTCAAAATGGCATTTCTGAAGTCGGTGACCAAGATTACTCCAACACTAATGAACCGATCTTCTTGAAATTTTGCAGGCTTATTTAATACATAAAAATGTAGTCTTTAATCGTTCAATTTTTTTTTCGAAAAAAAAAATGGCCGTTTTATAGCCAAAAAATGGCCGTTTTTTTTCGTTAAAATCGAACCATTAACTTTGACTGTCCGCCATTTTGTGAAAAATGAATATTTTTTAAAATCCTTCGATTAAAGACTAGTTTATACTTATATTTGACTAAATCCATCCGCATTTTTTTTTCAGATGATCCACTTCGCCGCAATGTTGGTCACCGCAAACCGTGTATATAAAAACATTATTTCATTGTCGGCCATTTGCCACTAAACAATGTAATATTTTTCAATAAAAAAATTACTGAAAGTTCTTCAAGATGTGTTCTTTAAGATGGTATATTGATCGATTAAAAAAGTTTTGTAGGTTTCTTTTAAAAAATTCATGAAAAAGGTCTTTTTTGCGCTACAAGTGGGGGTAACGCCTTAATCGATTCGAGGATTTCATAATTGATTCCGTCGATCACTTTGTTTTTTTATTCATCAGTTCGAGAAAGACATAAGCTTACCTCGGACCATTCTCCAACCCTCCAGACACCTTTGCACGCATCGTTGTAACATTCCTGACGCTGAGGAGGCCTTATTCCGTCGTCGCATTTGTTGAAATCGAGTACCGTAATATTTTGGGTCCCGTCCTCGCCGTCACCCATTAAACGACAGCTTATTTCGCGCCTCTGCATAGCTGCATTCGGAAGAAGAGAAAAAGTCGTTCATCGACTAGTCGCTAACTAATCGGGGTGAGAATATCGTACGATGATTTTGATGGATCCTTCAAAAAACTGTGGCCAACTAACCCGGACTTACGCTATAATTTTTTAACTTTAAATAAATATATCGATCCAATAATATACTATGGAGTTTCCTTTAATTTTTGATATTAAGGGGTCTTCTCACCTTAGACGCTAAAAAAGGCTACTTTCATGCATTTTTTTGATAGGTTTATATTATAGATATTGATATAAAAGTTGTTCCACTTAATAAATACACTTTCGAAATACATTTAGAAAAAATTATGTATTGATGCAACCCAAACAAACTTTAAACGCGTTTTTCTCGAAACAACGTTTTTCGACGGCTTGTTGATAAAATCTCCGAAACTACTGAACCGATCCTCATGAAATTTGAACCACATATTTTTTACAACTATAGTTATAGCGCATATCGAGGATTTTTTTGAGTTTGGATATTTACTGTTTTTTTGCAAAAAACGGTGAAAAACACGTTTTTTCGAAAAAAATATCCGCCATTTTGTTATTTTTGCATATATCAAAATCGTATGATATGCCATATAGCCATTAACATGCTGAATCTAAAACCGTTTGATTTTTTTGTTTCGGATGATCCATCTCCGAGATTTCATCAACAGCGCAGACCTACAAATTTTTTAAGACATTAACTACCATTTTCGTCTATAAATAGTGACTTATATAAATAAATTTAAAAAAGTGTATGTCGAAAGTGTATTTATTAAGTGTCGCAACTTTTATATCAATATCTATAATATAAACCTATTTTTTTAGAAGACCCCTTAAATACTATATTAATACTAAACGAAATACTATACTAAACCTAAATGAAATACTATACTAATACTAAATGAACCACTATACTAATGCTAAATGAATACTATACTAATGCTAAATGAAATACTATACTAATACTAAATGAAATACTATACTAATACTAATTTAATACTATAATAATACTAAATGAAATACTGTACTAAGACTAAATGAAATACTATACTAAAACTAAATGAAATACTATACTAATACTAAATGAAATACTATATTAATATTAAATGAAATAATATACTCATACCAAATGAATACTATACTAATACTAAATGAAATACTATACTAATGCTAATTAAATACTATAATAATACTAAATGAAATACTGTACTAAGACTACATGAAATTCTATACTAAAACTAAATGAAATACTATACTAATACTAAATGAAATACTATATTAATACTAAATGAAATAATATACTCATACTAAATGAATACTATACTAATACTAAATGCAATACTATACTAATACTAATCAAATACTACAATAATACTAAATGAAATACTATACTAATACTAAATTAAATAATAATTACACTAATAATATACTAAAATTAAATTCCTCAAAAATGTTAATATTAAATGGTTACAATTCACGACAAAATGTACTCTTAAATTTCTCAATGGACTAACCGGTTTTCCAGTTGAAGCATCGAGAAGACTCGCAAAGTGTCCACTCGGCGGTGTGCCATTGAGGGCATCGGCCAGCCCCGCAGGGCCGAACTTTCAGCGGTACCGGAAAACCCGCGTCCTCACAGAGCGAAGCACCGATCACTGTTCTTGATACGATGCGCGTCGCGTTTCCGGATTGATGACTCGGTCGTACCGTACATTGAGCTCCTCGCATCTGAACATTGATCGTACGAAAACGAGAGAAAAAGATCAGTTTATCATTTGGTAGCTTCGGATCGAAGTTTCGTTTCTTTTCCGATTTGGACTGAGTGACGATCGAATGTTTTCGTATCGCCGATCGGTCCGGAAAGATTGAAGTCTTACCTGAAATCCTCCCCCTCCGCAGGTCTGCGAGCATTTGGACCAATCGGTTGTGATCCATTCGAACGTCAAGTTATCGGCTGTGCCTGCGAAAATGTCGGGTTTAATTGATTTTAAAAAATTGTGATGTTCGGCGCTGTTTGCATTGTTGGAATAAAACGAAAGTTAAAAAAATATATATTTTTATTTGGTTATTTCCATCATATACGAAATATTTTTTTTCGCTGGTTGGTATTGTAAATGTCTAAATAAGAAAAAATAAGAAGAAAAATTGAAAATTAAGTAAAAAGTGACAAAATAAAAAGAAAAAATAGTCCAGAGATCGTTGTAGGGAAAATGTGCTGAAAGAGATTGAGGCGTTACATCTGGGTAGAAAAAAAGTTTGACCTTTTTTTTCATTGGCTTCAATTATATATAAGGATAGCAAGAATGATATGCAAAAAGAATTATAAGCGAAGTTTTTTATTTTCAATCTTTAGAAGTCTTTACATAGCACGAATCAGCCTAGACGGTCACAGTAACAATTTGAAGTCGTTTAATCCAGACTTTGTACAAAAAATATACAACAACCTAACAACTGAAGACCGAAATGCGAGCTCCAATTTTTTCGTGTGGACGATAGCTCCCAAATCAGTTTTGAAACTTCAAACGCGTTTTTCTCGAAACCACGTTTTCTGAATCCAGTTTTCATCCAAATGACTTGACATTTTAACTATAGATTATTCGACAGATTCTCTCAAAAAGTACACATGATTTTTACGCTTCATCAACAATTTTCGTGTTTATACAAATGAACGATTTTTTAGTGAAAAACAGAAAAATCGATTCAAAATTGGTCCATTTTGCGAAAAAACCATATTTTCTAATAACCGTGTGTACTTTCCTAGCATAACTAATGTAAGTGACGATTTTTTTTGTTTCTAAAGGGGTTAGGCCACAGTAACGGATATGAAATCATGTGCGAATTTAACAATTTTTTTTTCGTAAGAAAAAGTGATTCACTCATAAAATTAATTACACATCTATTTAGTATGAATATCAAGCTGTTAGAAAAAAAAATATATTTTTTTTTCGATGTACATAATGGCCGACTACTCGAAACTGCTCGAAACAGCTATTTTCCAATTGGTGTGACAAACAACTTCAACAATTTTCACTCGATTTACTTTAAATTTAAAAGTTATGTTCCTAATTGCATTTCGCAGAGAAGTAGGAATTTCTGATTAATCGAAAACTTTTTATTTTATGAGCAGTTTAAGAGCAGTTATAACGAAATTTTTCACTGAAAATTTATTTCTTAAGTTCAAATACCTACAACTTTTGAATAAAACAATATTTTTTAAATTCCGTACGTACTTTTCTAGGTATTCTAATGTAGATTGACGAGAATTTTTGTTTTTTGTTCTAGATAAAAAATTGTGGATGCTAAATGTCACGCCGCAGAGCGCCTTAAAAATGATAACAAAAGAAAATATTAGTAGTCGCCATTTTGTACATCGAAAAAAAATATTTTCGAACAGCTTGATATTCATACTAAAGAAATGTGTAATTAATTTTATGACTGAAACACTTTTTCATACGAAAAAAAATTGTTCAATTCCCACATAATTTTATACCCGTTACTGTGGCCTAACGCCTTAAATAATTGTGCGTACTTCTCTATCATAACTAATGTAAATGTTTTCACAAGGAACATCTTTCAAATGTCCGCCTTCGATTTTGTTCAAACTCATATATGTGATGAAGCATAGAAAACTATTAGACGCGTATTTTTTTCTATCGGTAGAAAAACGGTTTTAAAGGGCAAAATCACCCCCTCAAAGAAAGGCGTATCGAGGGGTGATTTTGCAGTTTCACCGACAAGCAGTCCAGCGATCTGCATGAAACAGGAACCAAAATTCTTCTAACGTAACGCGATGGAAAATCCATTATAGAAGTATTGGAAAAAAATCAATTGAGGGGTGAAACGACTTTCTTCGAGGGGTTAAGGTTTCCTCCTTAAACTCGTTTTTCCGCCGATAAAAAAGTACGTATCTAATAGTTTTCAATGCTTCATCACATACACGAGTTTTAACAAAATTGAAGGCGGACACTTGAGCGATGTTCCCTGTTAGGGTATGTTTTATTACTCTATAAAGAGTCGCGGCGTGTCGTCGCCCCTGACAGTGGTTCTCATCTTCTTTTTATGCCTGTGGTGCTCTCATTTTCTTTTTATTACTCGGCGTCGAGATGCCGCCGCGTCTCCTGATTACTACTTTTGAAAAAAATCAAATTTTTTTCGTATACAGTTTGTAAAAAAAGTATTTGTACACGTATTCTTTTTCAAAATATCCTTCGAAAAAAAGTAAATGCTTTATGAAGTTTCCGTGTTCGATAGTTTATCCTAAATATACATAGTGTTTGCTTACAGAAACCTTGAGGAGAAACGAACAAAAAAATTAAGCCAATTGATTGATTTTTAATATAAACTACGTGGTATTTTGGATGCAGCGATTCTGGATTTTTCTCAATCGATTTTTTTTTGTATACAGTGGGTAAAAAAAGTATTTGTACACGTAGTCTTTTTCAAAATAACCTTCGAAAAAAATGAAATGCTTTATGAAGTTTTTGTGTTCGACAGTTTATCCTAAATATACATGGTGTCGGTTTACAAAAATCTTGAGAAAGCACGAATAAAAAAAATAAAGCCAAATTAACAACAGTTTCTTGTGAGATGTGCAAATACTTTTTTTACCCGCCGTACGTCAGCACGCAGAATAAACCCTCCGCACCTTATTCGGTTTTCTTTTTTAGCATTTTCAACAAAGAATCCAAAAAGTGTCACATTTCGGTCCGTCACATACCCATGTAGAGATTGACCGTTGGGCCTGGGACGGGCCTTCACAGTTAGCCTTTCTAGAATATTGGGCCGTGAGTATTTACCAATGAGGTGCCTTTGTAGAAATGATAAGAACGGCCCGATATCGGCCAACAGAGCCAACAATTATTGGGCCAATGATTTAATTGATTGTAGCGCCAATGTTGGTGATTGCACTTGGCCCTATGTGGGCCCTCTTAAGGGGGGATTGTCTTTTTTTTCGCAAAATTTACCGCTTTTTGGGAATTTTTTTGTGAAGAAAGTATACAACGGAAAACTTGTGAAACTTGGCATATAGTTTTATTGATCTGTTTACTACATACAAAAAATTTTTTAAACAATTTCATCAAAAAATCCGCCTCCCACCCCCCTCGACGCGCGATGGTCCTTTTTTTATGGTGTGCACGATTTCTCAAAAAC
Source organism: Ophion ellenae (assembly GCA_963210295.1). NCBI lineage: Eukaryota > Metazoa > Arthropoda > Insecta > Hymenoptera > Ichneumonidae > Ophion > Ophion ellenae. The sequence continues at coordinate 40,774,446 of OY723386.1, read as the reverse complement.
TATTCAACCGATTGCCGTCAAATTTGGACAGAATGCTCAGCTGACATCCTTTTATCGTTTGACGAAGCAAAAAACCAATACGTTTAATAGTTTTTTATTTATAACAAAAAATCGATCAATTTTTTTCGAAAAATCGATACTTCAAGTTCAAAACGTCACCAAATCGTCAATTTTTTTTTCCCTTCATCGAACGATAGCTATATGTGTCTAAAGTAAAATGCTTTTTGGGTTTTTGTTGCAGGATGAACGTGAAGGCTGTAATCGTGCACACCATCAAAAAAGGACCATCGCGCGTCGAGGGGGGTGGGAGGCGGATTTTTTGATGAAACTGTTTAAAACATTTTTTGTATGTAGTAAACAGATCAATAAAACTATATGCCAAGTTTCACAAGTTTTCAGTTGTATACTTTCTTCACAAAAAAGTTCCCAAAAAGCGGTAAATTTTGCGAAAAAAAAGACAATCCCCCCTTAAAGGTCCTATGTAGAAATTGACCACTGGCTCTATGATGGGCCTTCACAGTTGGTCTATCTAGAAGTTAGTCTATCTAGAATATTGGGCCGTGAATTTGTTTGGGTTTGTTTCGGTGCGTGATAAATATTCAACCTATATCGGGCCAAGATTGGCCCGAGATTGGTCCTTATGGATACTTATTTCATGGAATAACCTTGAAATAAATTGTGATTTGCGTATATGTCAGGTTTCAAAATTGGCATATTTGACTTACTTATGTTGATTATTTACAAATGCCAATAATAGGCCGAAACTTGATTACAAAAACTGAACTACAAAATATAGACGATTAATATATGACGTGCCAGTTATTTCCCTATTATGGCACAATATACAGATAATGAATAACCCAAGGCTTAAAGAAAATAAAAGCAGGTATGGTCTGACCCACTGAGCCAATAAAGGGCTTAGATTAATTAAATGTAATTTCCAGTATTTTAGCATTGCCAGTTTTAAAATTGGTAAATTTTGATGAACTATCACGGCTGTTTATTGGTTTCAACAGATGGGCCAGGACAGGCTTCAGGGATGGGCCGATATTGTGCCAGTTTTGAGTTTAGAGCAGAACAGTAATGGGCCAATATTATTTCTCTTTTGTTGGCTCATACGATGGTCCCAATATTGGCCTGATCGTAACATTGGGCAACTCATGGCAACCTCTACATGGGTAGACGTAACGCCTCGAAGCAATTAGGAGATATCGATAAAGCGAATATTCCTCCATTTTGAAGAAAAGTACAAACGAAAGAAAGCTCACCGTGGCTGTAAATATTCATGGTCCCGACGATCACAGTCCCGTTCGCGTGTTCTTTGTTCTCGAAAGCCAAGGAAGCTCCACCGATCGCCGATTTATCGGCAATTTTATCCTTCGACGAGATCCTGTCACTCAGACCGGATTTCTTTTCCTCCTCGATGGTCTCGTCCTCCCGAGTGATTTCTCCGCCTCCCGAAGTGTCTTCCCTCGTGGTTTCGTTGCCGATCGTATCGGTGCCGTCGTCTTGCCGATTTTCCAAAACTCGTTCCTTCTCCCGCGCGGAGCTCGTTGCGTTTCTCTCGGCGCTTGTCGTTCTCTCCCTGCTCAGTTCTCCATCGTAGGACTCGTCGTCCTCGATGCTCTCCAGCGACAATTCGGAACCGTAGGATCCTTCGCGCTTGAATACTTGATCGGGCGCCATGGTAGTCGGCCGATCGAGCGAATTTTCCGTCGCCTCGTGCGTCGAGATTTTCGCGTCGTCGCGATAGCTGCGATCCCGTGCTTTCTCGTAATCGTCCTCGATCGACGAAACGGTCGTCGAGGCGACAACGCGATGGTGACCGTTTTTCGGACGAGCCTTAGCGTTGGATGTCCTTTTTCGAAGAGTATCGGCCCGCGAGTCCATTTTGGAGCCGCCGTCGCGATCTTTTTCGTCGTTTCGTTTTCCAGCGCGAAAAACGTCGAAGGTCGAGTCCTCGGGTGATCCTTTTTCGTCCTCGTAGTCCGAGCGACCCGTGCCCCGCTGATTTCTCAGATAATTGTCGATTATTCGTTTATCGTGCAATTTTACGTTCATCAGCGAGTCCTCGATGTAATCGCGACTGTCGTCCGGGGTGGACGAACTTCTGTCCTCGTCCCTTCGACTGGTCGATGGAAAAACCGGCGGCCTCGAGTCTTCGGTGGACGCCGGTGCTTTCTCGTTGTGTATCGCGAAGAAAGCCGCGTCGAGGTCGTAAGGATCGTCCTCGATGAAGATTCTCTCCTCGTCGGGACCAAAAGTGTCGTCCGGTATTATCGTTTCACCGGCCGATGAGGGAAAATCGTCGTTTCGCGAGACGTAACGGAGCTCGTTTTTCGACGTGTCCCTGATTCGATGAGTACCGGCCACATTTTTCGGCACATTGTCGAGGAGCATCGGCGGTGCCATTTGGTGGCCGCGGCTGCTCGCGTCACCCTGAAACGGCCAGTACGCCTGGCACCCGGCGGAATATTACCGTGCTTAGTTTTTTCGAACTTTGGTGTTTTTTTTTGTCGTAGGATGGATATTGTGATTTGGAGTCGGTGCTGGTCTAGTTTGAATATGTGGAGATGCGGTTGGGAGAGAAACAATAATTGATGCGTCGGATTATCAAGCGTAATTGACTGTGGATTCTTATGTTATCGTTTATTTAGTGATTGACTTTATTTTTGACGCCCTTTGGAATTTATGAAATTAATCGATTTTTTTTGTAAGGTAGCGGGAATTTAATCTGAGAATACGAAGTGTTGGTGGAATCGAATGAATCCACTTTTTTTTTATTAATTGTTAAGGGGTTACGTGGGTTTGAAAATTTCAAAAAATCTATTTAACCAAAATTTAATTATCTAGTAGTACAATATGTCTAGAATATGCGCTCAAAGTTTTAAGGGGTTAGGCCACTCTAGAGGCCGAAAAAATAGGCTTTTTCGGGATTTCTTTTTTCAGAAAAACTGCAAAATGAATCGAGATTACAAAAACGGGTGTTTATCATACATATCAGTGACTGTGTACAATAATTTTTTTGAAGCGATAGATTTTAAAATGGCGGCTGTGCAGCGTTTTTCTCAAAACTGCATTTTTCAAGTTGGCCGGAAACATAACTCACCCAATTTTCAACCGATTCACTTGAAATGTTGAGTATATTTTGAAAAATACATTGTCTATGGAAGTACGGAGGATTTTTTTTTATATTGCATAGTTCAATTGTTATTAACAATTATCTGACGATTTTTCGGGCAAATTGTTCTCTTTCCAAAAGTTTATTTTGTAGTTTTGTATTTTGTAAAGATTTATTTTGTAGTTTTTCTGAAAAAAAATCCCCAAAAACCCTTAAGTAAATCGGAGTAAAAGTTTAGGAGAGAGAGTCTTTGGGAATTCCCCCCCGTTGAGAAAGACCGGCCGGGAGCGACGCAGGCAATCGCATTTTTCTTAAAACACTATTTTAGAAGTCGGTGGACACAATTTGTCAAAAACTAATGCACCGATCTTATTGAAATGTTGCACACTTCTTAGAAATAGCATTGACTAGTGATTTAACGAAGGATTTTCCGATTACAACCAATTTTACAAAGCTGTACGTAGTGTAAATTGTACCAATAATTGACTTATTTTGCATACAAGTCTGCCAAAAATTCAAATTTCAATTTTATTTCAAATCCTTCGTTCAATCACGAGCTATACTTATCTACTAACAGAAAAAAAAATGATTTTTCAATTTTAGATAAAGCCATCATCAGTTATCCTGACCACCACAAGGACACTTTTTTTTAAGGGTGTCCGAAAACCAGGTCCCACCGGCTGAATTGCCAAAAATTTTGGATGAATAAAAAAAAAAGAATGTTGAAATGTTGCTGTTTTAGTGTTTAACATTATGAATAAAATAATTGATATATAATTTTTTTTAATAGAGAATATATGCTTTGTTTTGCTTCGATACCCACGTAACCCCTTAAGGCTCGACACGGATGTGACGGGGAAAAAAGTAGTTCTCAAAGTATACATATTCAAGCATATGTGGAATGCCGGAATCGGAATTTTAGCTATATTTAAGCGATTTTCAATTTTGCAAATATCAAAAATGTTCGTAATGGCAGTAGCTATCGTTGTACAAAGCCGTTTTTTTAATTTAGTATTTTTTAAGCCTCCGAATATAAGTAAAACAAATCGCCAAAATTACACTTGTTTGGAACATCGGACAGTTGGTGATTTTTTTTGTTTTTGAAAAACGTCTACGTACAACGAGAACTACATTTGTGTAGATTATAAAACTTTTATTTTTATTTTTTGGAGCAAGCATCGTCAACTTATCGATCCAGCCGTTGGACCACATTTTTTTATGCAAAGGCTCTGTAGTCCCTTAATAAGGATGTTAATTTTTAATTTTTTACATAAAAAATTTACCCGAAAAATGTTCAATGTATGCTTAACAACATGTCTTTTTTTCCAAATTTCGAATAAATAATCTAGTAGACGAAAAGGAATCGAAAAAAACGACGTTTTTCGGCCCGTTACAGTGGTATCCCACCTTAATATATTACAAAAGTAACCGGACTGTCGTTTATTCCCGAAAATCCGGCAAAAATGTATGTTTGGGTTTGTCAAATTTTTTCAGAATTAAGTCCTGATAGAAATTTGGTTTGCATTCGTATTTTTTTGCCTGAATTAAATCCTGCAAAACTATTTATTCTTTTTGTATTTTTTTTTGCCTGAATTAAATCTTGCAAAAATACCTGCTCAATTCTTATATTTTCACTCAAATAAAAACCTGCAAAAAGGTTCGTTTGCATTTTCCATTTTTGCCAGAATGAAATTCTTTGTCATTTTTTTTCTGAATTAAGTTCTGCAAACAATTGTGTTCGGCTTTGTCATTTTTTGCCTGAATTAAATCCTGCAATACTGTTTGTTCTTTTTGTAATTTTTTTCCCGAATCAAATCCTGCAAAAATATCCACGCAATTCTTGTATTGTTGCTCAAACAAAAACGAGGGAAAAGGTTCGTTTGCATTTACCATTTTTTTTCCGAACAAAATGCTGCAAAAATATTTCTACACAGTTTCCTAAACAGCGATCGCATGCAGTGGAAAGTATTTGCATACCTAACAACGAACGTACACGTAAAAAAGCACACATTCACAGCATTCCGATTCTAGGCCAGAAAGCTGTATTCGAAAACATCGAAGAGACATGCGGCGTGAAAAGGAAGAATTTGCTCGGGAGATATATCCCTTTCATATGTTTCGACAGGCAGAAAGGGGTAGGAAACCCCTCGATACATTGATAAAAGCGACGAGGTCGACGTGGCATGATCAAACGAAACGAAATAAAGAACCAGAATAATGTATCCTGTCTATGAAAAATTGAATGAAAAAATCGTAGCTCGATTACGCTCGTAATTAGCCAGAACCGGGTTCGACCGGGCACAATGGAGATTTTCCCCAATTAATAATCCGTTCATGAGATACTGGATATCGGAAATTCAATTTAATTATGATACGAGCGCGGTAATTCCGGATACTCTCGTATCATCGTCGTATCTCAAATTTGGATTCACGAGAGCAGGAATACGTTGATAGGTCATATGAATATCCGAGCTTCCCTCGAAAAAGCATTGGCGTAGCCAGTATTTTTTCCGTAGTAGTAAAAAGTGATTTCGTTCGGTATATATTTTTTTTAAATAAAATTTACATAATAGTCTTAACATTAATATCAAAATCTTGCAATGCCTTGAAAAATAATCAACTAATTTTTCATCATTCTTTAATCCAGTTACCAGTCTTCAAACTTTACTTTCAGTAGGTACTTAACCCTTTGAAGCATAGTGACATGCTGGCATGTAACCTACTTCCACTCTGTTTTTCTTGAATAAAAATTTTTTTTAGCGCATAAAGACGAATGTAAATGTATATTAAGGATGTTAGGAGATCAATTGTTACTACAATATCACTATTAAGGGCTTATGTTGCACTTAGTGGATGTTGATCATTACTACAGTACAAAAAAACACTTTTTTTAGACAATAAATGTAATTGTGCCTGATCTAGCAGGTAACCCATACACAAAAAATGAATTCAGAGACGTTTTTTGGGTCGCTGATTACGAATTCGAGCTCAAAATCCAGAAATTCAAAATGGCGAATCCAATATGGCGGACCAAAACCGGAGATTTTACTGGATTTTACTGGAATCACATCGGCGTTGCTCAATATGTTGATTCTGTTATACTGAATTTATAATAGAATTACGCTTTTAGCATTACTCGGAGCTAAAGGCGAGGACGTAGTGAGTTTCTAGATCCATATTGTTTTATTTTAAAAAAATTATTTTTTGTGTTTGTTTGTTTTATTTTATATGTTTTTTATATTATATATTATTATAATATATTATGAAAATATATTTATATATTAATTATAATATATAAATAATTTTATATATTATTATAACCCAAACAAACAATTTTTGCATTTGTGGTCCGCCATCTTGAATTTTCAAATTTTGAGTGCATATTTGTAATCAGTGACCCCGAAACCCCCCGAGTACAAAGTTTTGAGCTGATTGCACGTAAGGAAAAATGTATGCATCAAAGGGTTAATTAAATCAGTGAGCTTCCTTTTTTTCTGCAAATCGGCTCAACACTTTTTTGTTGGAATGTTTTTTTAACACTGTCATTATCTATGTTCCGCGGTTTTTTTGAACACTATCCTTATCTATGTTCAGTAGACTCTCAAATCGGCAATTTAGTGATATTATCTAGTGCGTAGTAAATGTTGATGTTCCAGTATTTTACTGTTTGTGTATCGGCCGGCAAATCTAATGATTTTTTTTGCCCCCAGTCAACTTAATTGGGAGAATTAAATATCTTTTTAATTTGCGTAATGTAATTGATACTATTTATACAAGTTACGAAATTACGACGAAGAAAATATCTCAAGTTTTATGAAATTATTTCCTCATGCTTGCTTGGGTGAAACGAATAAAATAAATCGATAATTTGAATTTAATTCTCTTGGATTGATTTTTTTGTCCACCTTGGGGAGATGCTTTTCTTGGCTACGCCAATGCGAAAAAGCTCAAATAAACGTGGATGAACAACGAAGAATATGAATGAACTGATTAATTTCGAAAAATAAATGAAAAAAAAAACTATAAAAAAGCATGGGTCGTGCGTTCTCCGTGGGTTCTCGATTCAGCCCTCTGTCTCACCTTTAAGCTCGAGATTAGCTGACTCAAGTGTGGCTTGAGTCCCGAGACACCTGACGAGACTGGCGATTCAACGGATTCCTGATATCCGGGCTGTGTTTATCGATTATTCGTTTTGCCATGGAGAAATAAATATATCCATCACCACCAGACGATATTTTAGGGGATGCGAGCGCCGGCAAGGGATACGCGAAATAATCATTTTCAAGCGTTAATTCGTGTTAATTGTGTTAGGCTCATCAATTATTTTTAACGTGCAAACGAGTGTACATGTTTCAAATTTCTTTTTTGGACAAGATCCTGACATTCTTAGTCTGCGTAATTAAATGTCATAACCTTAAGAATTAGAATGGATTATTCGCAAAATGATTGATATTTTCAAAACGCAATGTCTAAAAATGCGTTTTCGCATTTTAGTTTTCTAATAGTTATTTCAAAAGGTGCGTTACGATCGCGGGAACGGTTTGGGACGTACAATTATTTTTTTTTTTTCACTTTTGGATCGCAATATTTATCAATGCTTTTTTTAATTGAATGAATTCATCAAATTAATTGTGTTGACGTTCGCATCGTTTGAATGCAACAAAAAATTATATTTCTAAATTCCTTTAATTTATTTTCGCAGATTTTTCCTACGAAAGGCCTCCAACCGGTTTTGAAAAATATTCATTTTGCAATCTACAATATAAATTTAAAAAAAGATATTCTGTAATATAGTACAGTCGTGCTGTCGCTGAAAAAACCCGGAATCGGAGAAAATTAGAAAAAGGCTAGTTTTTTGACGAGTGATTTTGTAGGTGCCGCGGGTGCTAAACCCAAGTTCGCCAAAAAATCGGGGCCTAGGGTTCTTTTTTAGGGGATGAAAGGCGATGGGGTGGATTAATGCCAAACTACAACCCCTACGAGGTCGGCGCCGTGAGACAAAATGTTCAGAAAAATCTCGCCTTTAGTTTTGTCCACAGCGCCGAAGTCGTGGAAGTTCATTTTGGGGGTGAATTTTTGAAAAATCAGTTTCAATTCAATAACTCTTTAGAAAAAAATCGTACACTTTTTGTTCAAATGGGAACGTTGTAGCCCTTCAAAAGACGCGTCGATTGAGTATTTGATCATCACTCTCCGATAATATCTTCACCCCCAAAAAAATGGTTAAAAAACCAAAAATAAAAATTGTTTACCGAACAACTAAAAAACAATCGGTTTTTCGGGCATGGTTCAAATGTACGAAATGCAGAAGATAATTTTCTCCATATTTTCGTTGCTATGGACCACCTTTGAATTTTTATTTTCCAACCCCTATCAGGGGTTGATCATTCAAAATGAAATTCTGGGAAAACTATTGACCGCACGAATTCCTCGCCGTGGAAGAACTTGTAGCTTGAACCCTCAGCTACATTTTTGTCCACAGCGCCAAACTCGTATCTCTTTAGTTTCGGTCAATAGTTTTCCCAGAATTTCATTTTGAATTTTCAACCCCTGAGAGGGGTTTGAAAAAGCAAAATTCAAGGGTCGTCCATAGGAACGAAAATATAGAGAAAATTATTCTCTACATTTCGTATATTTAAACCATCTCCGAAAAATCGATTGTTTGTGAGTTATTCAATAAACATTTTTTCTGTTCATTCTTCAACAATTCTTTTGGGGATGAAGGTATTATTGGAGAGGGCTGATAGAATAGTCGATCGACGCGTCTTTTCAAGGGTTACAACGTTCCCATTTGAACAAAAAGTATACGATTTTTTTCTAAAGAGTTATTGAATTAAAACTGATTTTTCAAAATTTCACCCCACTTTTTCACCCCCAAAATGAACTTCCACGACTTCGGCGCTGTGGACAAAACTAAAGGCCGGATTTTTCTGAACATTTTGTCTCACGGCGCCGACCTCGTAGCAGTTATAGTTTGGCATTAATCCACCCCCATCTTCTTTCATCCCCTAAAAAAGAACCCTACACCCCGATTTTTAGGCAAACTTGGTTTTAGCACCCGTGGCACCTACAAAATCACCTGTCAAAGAACTAGCCTTCTTCTAATTTTTCCGATTCCAATATACAGCACGACTGTACTAATAGTAAAAATATGGAAAATAATTTGTAAAACGGGATTTTCGTTGCGTCCCAACGATACAAACTTCAACCCCATTCAAATTATTAGTATTTTTTCAATCGTACAGTTAGAAAAGTGAGCATGTATCTACCTTAAAACGGGACCCCACTGTGACGGGTAAAAAAAAACGATTTTTTTTGCATTTTCTCAAAGTGTACATATTCAAGGATATGTGAAAAAATGTCAAGCCGAAATATTGAAAATTTACCTCTTTACAGACGATTTAGTGAGAGTGAGATCTTAGAGAGATTTAGTGAGAGATTTACATACGTACTGAAATACACAAGTACATAAGTACTAAAGCTTTCGATTGCGTTTTTTTTCGAAACGAATTTGTTCGACCTGGCCGGAATCGTAACTCGAGCTATAATTGTCCGATTTTCAATTAGAAAAAAAATCAAAATTTCCGTAATTACAGTAGCTATCATTGCACGTAGGCGTTTTTTTTTTAATTAAGTATTTTTTAACCCCCGAATTGTCGGCAAAATTACACTTTTACACAAAAAATTGTCGCTAAAATTACACTTTTTTTTTCACCAGCCAGTTTGTGATTTTTTGGCAGTTTGTGAAACGGCTCCGTAACATCAGAACTATATTTATATAGATTATAAAACTATTTTATTTTTATTTCTCAGACCAACCATTGTCAAGTTATCGATCCGGCCGTTAATCCACACTTTTTATACAGAGGCTCTTTCATACCTCAATAACGTTGTCAATTTTTGATTGTTTAAATAAAAATTTACTCGACATGAGTTCAATGTATGCTTAATAGCATATTTTTTTTCCAAATCCCAAATAAAAAATCTGGTAGAGAAAAAAAATCGAAAAAGGACCATTTTTTGGCCCGTCACAGTGGTGTCCCCCCTTAAGGGGTCATCTCACTTTAGACGCTAAAAAAGGCTATTTTCATGATTTTTTTTGATAGGTTTATATTATAGATATCGATATAAAAATTGTTACACTTAATAAATACAATTTCGAAATACATTTAAAAATATATATATTTACTTAAGTCACTATTTACAGACGAAAATGGTAGTTAAAAAAATGTCCTAAAAAAATTGTGGGTCGGCGCTGTTGATGAAATCTCGGAGATGGATCATCCGAAACAAAAAAATCAAACGGTTTTAGATTCAGTATGTTAATGGCTATAGTGCATATCATACGATTTTTGATGTATGCAAAAATAACAAAATGGCGACATTTTTCGAAAAAAAAAAACAAAAAAAAGTATTTTTCCACCGTTTTTGGCAAAAAAAGTAAATATCGAAATTTAAAAAAATCCTTGATACGAAAAGCGTTGTTTAAAAAAAAACGTGTTTAAAGTTTGTTTGGGTGACATAAATAAATAAATATTTTTTTGAATGTATTTCGAAAATGTATTTATTAAGTGTAACAACTTTTATATCAATATCTATAATATGAACCTATAAAAAAATTCATGAAAATAGCCTTTTTTAGCGTCTAAAGTGAGAAGAGCCCTTAATATACCTACGACTCGAAGTATATGTAGGGTCGAAAATGTTTTTCTACTTTTGAAATTCAGTTGTGAAGATTCGATCGTTTCGTTGCGATTTGCACGATTGGACAGCGAATAAAATTGTCGAGTTCGCGAATAATCGCGAATAATTCAATGAATTTAAAAAAAATTGCTACGCCAAGGCTGTCTATGAAATTCCCACATTGACAGCCAATCGACGTATTAACGCCGATCGCTGTTATCCGCTATTTGTGAAGATCCAAATAATTAATGATATCGGGCGTTGAACCCGCCGATCGAAGCAAGTGCAATATTCATCCACAGTTTTTTTCCCCTCCCAATAGCGTTATTGAACCTAACGCGGTTTCGGTATCGCGGAAAAAAGCCATTAATTACCTGATTCAGCGACGTGACCGTGTATTCTCCGTGCGCCATTGAAGAATCGGACGGTGCGACGCTAGGTTTTGGTTTTTTCCGATTCCGCGGTTTTTTCGTCGGCCTTCCCGACACTTCCGGTCTCGTCTCGTGGCTTATGTCGTCACTGCCGAACGTGAAGCTGCCCTGGTAACCCGGAGCTGAGGCAAAAAACAACAGACAAGTCGAAAAATTGAAAAATAGTTAAAATAAAAAATTGAAAATTTGTCATAATAAAGCTGATAATTGAAAAAATATTTTTTTATATTGAAAACTTGAAATTAAAAATTGAATATTGAAAAAATATTTTTAAATATTCAAAAATATAGAATTGAATATAAATAAAGAACAAAAATTGAATAAAATATTGAAAATAAAATTACAATTGAAACAATATTTTAAAATATTGAAATTTGAAAAAGGGAAACTTGAAAAGTTAAAATTAATTAAAATTGAAAAATAGTGAAAATTAAAATAAAAAAAAATTGACAAGAAATGAAAAGTTACGCGATCGTGCAACTAGAGATTTCGTAATATCGAGAAAAAGGATTTTAGCCCGACAAATCGGGCGATGAAAATAAAAAGAAGTTTTTTTTTTCGCTGGTTTGACGCGAAAAATCAAGTCTCCAAAGGAGTGAGCGAGTTTTAATGAAAAATTCTCACCGGTTCGATCGATCTGCAGGTTTTCGCCGGAATTAGCGGGTGAGGAATGGAGGTTAACGTTCTGACGATGATGGACGGCATTTCCAGAGCGCAATATCTCCTCGCTGCTCATCTGCTCCCTTGGTCGATTGTTCACGATCAATCGAGTTTCGGCGTGAGATTGCCCGGCTGGAAATAAAAACAAAAGAATTGTTCAATTTCTCTGTCACTTTGCATCTCGAATTTGCCGGGTGGAATTTTTTTTCTTCTATTTCCTGACACATTTTATTCGAACGGACAATTTCCGGCTTTGAAAATAATACGTACTTTTATTATCATGTCCAAATTCAACTAGGTACGAAGATCGACAAAAAATCGATGATACGTTATGGTCTTTTTATGTCGATCGTCGTACCTAATTGAATTTGCATGTGATAATAATAAAACTTTTTTAATACAAAATTTGTAAGGTCGACAAAAAAATCAATGAAATATTAGTGTTTTTTTGTCGACAACAATTTCCGGCTATACAAATAATACGTACGTTTATTATTATCATATCCCAATTCAACTAGGTACGAAGATCGACACAAAAACGATAATATGTTATTGATTTTTTTTTGACGATCGTCGTACCTATTTGAATTTGAATATCATAATAATAAAACTTTTTTTTTATACAAAATTTGTAAGGTCGACAAAAAAATCAATAAAATATTATTGTTTTTTTTTGTCGACAACAATTTCCGGCTATACAAATAATACGTACTTTTATTATTATCATATCCCAATTCGACTATGTACAAAGATCGACAGAAATCAATAATATGCTATTGATTTTTTGTCGATATTCGTACCTAATTGAATTTGAATACGATAATAATGAAACTTTTTTTTTATACAAAATTTGCAGTGTCGACAAAAAATCAATAAAATATTATTGATTTATGTCTATCATGTATTATGATTATGACATATATATATGATTATTGATTTTTTTGTCGATCTTTGTTCCCAATTGAATTTGGCTATGATAATAATAAAACTTTTTTTCTTTACCTATACGTGATAATAATAGATTTTTCCAATTCTTTGCAAGTGACAATAATACGATATTTTTTAATTCAAATTACTATAAACGATAATAATAAAAGCATTTTTTTATAATTACCTATACAGGCGTAAGTTCCATCGTCCGTGTACGCGATGTCCATTATTCTCAAAGCTCCCTTCCTACTGATTTTGAATTTTCTCGATTTTTGTAATTCCACCCCGTTCTTCGTCCACTCAATTTGATTCCTGAAAACGCAGGGGATTTTCGTGTTTCCGCGATGTACTCTCGAGATTGTTTTCTTTTCATTTACCGGCGATATAATTGGCAAATTTTTGTTACCTCTTGAATTTCTTGACCGGGCAACGAATTTTGACGACCACAGTCCCGGGAAAAACGATCGCGCTTCCGCCGATTTTGAGGTCGACTTTTTGGTCGATATCCCGCTGAACGAAGCTCGTATTGACGGTCAATATCGTCGGCTGTACACCCGCGTTAACGTCCTGACAGGATCTCGTGTTGCACGGCTTCTCCATGGGCGGCTTGTTGCCGGGACAATCACGATCCAATCTCAGCTGCTTGTGACCCTGCGCCATCACTTGTTCGCAAGCGATCTTTCGCGTTTTCGTGCCACCCCCGCAACTCTTCGAGCACTAAAAAGAAGTAATGAAGAAATTCGTGTTTGAGATGCAGGCCAAAACCGTTCGATAAATTCGTCTATTTATTTAGTAATTACCGTTTGAAAAAAAATAGGTATGTATCAATTATAATAATTTCTTTAAGCGTCATCAACATTTGGGTAAACATAAAAAAGGATGTAGTTCCCTCAAGTACAAATAAGTAACCTGTATCGCAATTAGTTAATCTAAGAAAGGACTTTACTCACGATGTCGAAATGAGAATTATTCATTTTATTTTCATAAGGATATTTCATTTCGATATTGTAAGAAAAATTAACGTTACTTTCGCAAAAATTGAAAAGAAATTGTCAAGGATTTTTTATTTTATTTTTATAAGGCCTATCAATTTTATTTTCGTAATACGTATTTTATTTTCGTAAAGATTGTTTACTTTTTTTCGTAAAGATTTCTTTTTCCGCAAGGATTATGAATTTTATTTTCGTAATGATTATTCATTTTACTTTCGTAGAGATTTTTTATTTCATTTTCGTGAGGATTATTAATTTTATTCTCATAAATTTTTTAAATTTTAATTTTGTAAGTATTGGTCATTTTATTTTCGTAAGGATTATTAACTTTACTTCCGTACGGATTCGAAATTTTATTTTCTCAAGGATCATGAATTATATTTTTTAGCTTAGTTCTCTAAAGCCACTCCGTTTAGTTCTCACTCCGAAACGACTGTTTCGAATTGACAATGAAAAAAAGATTTTTCCGAAAATAAAATCATAATTCACGTCCCAATAAAAAATTGTATTTCCGCGACGATTATTGATCCCGTTTAAAATGCCTACTTCGAATTGGGACCAGGATTCCTCGGAGAATAAAATTGATAGTTCTCACGCTTCGTTACGATTGGCTAACGGATATTTCGCAGTTATCCGCAATTGCCCCAGGATTAACGGCAAACGTCAATGTGTCTATTAATTAAACATCGGAGGAATCTTCGAATGAAAACGCAAACAGTGTCGGGTGTCGAATTACAGATATATATGTGTACGCCGCAGTGGTTGGTACCGGGGGAGGGATATATTGTTGAGCCTATTACCCTGCTCCATTCGTTGGGCTGCCACTTGGGAGGACAGTCCCAAACGTTGCAATGCTGTCTGTCGACCGGCGGTGGAGGTTTGCACATGTGGTTCGGTACGATCACCGTGTTTCCTGGTCCTCTCGCAACCTCGTGTATGCAAGTGACGTCCCGGGTTTGTATACCGATACCGCAGGGACTCCTGCACGGCGAGAAGTCACTGTAGTTCCATCTGAAAGCGCAACGACACACACACACAAACACGTCAACACACGTGGAAATATCCCCACAATCCTGCATCCCTATTTCTCTCCGTACATAAAATGCCAAAGCCGTGCACGGCCGACCTAAATTCATCCACCGTGTGCTTCGTCGATTACTCGGATCTTTTTCGGCGGAGAAACAAAAATGCTGAAATCGACAAAGAAGAGATGGATAGGAGGACTTTTCTATCCAATATGCGGAAAAAAGAACGAAGAGACTTTGACGAAACGGTTGGAAGTCAGTTGAGACGAATGATTGAAGGAGGCAAGGGCTCCGAGGTGCGGACAAGATGGCCGCCCGGGCCTCGCGAAATGGCGGCTCGGAAGTTGATGATTCATGATCAATTGGGTGAACATAGGTTATCAGACACTGCTAAATGGATATTTCTTGCATTATAATGTTCTCTTGTACGCCTTTGCGGACTTTTACGAACCCTTCGGTTTTTACCGCAACCTTTAATTCTTCAAGGTTGTTATGGGGTTTAGCCGTCGGTGGTGAAGTACGCCCTTTGCTTATGCACGGAGCCGATTGACTGTTACCAACTGTTAGCTTTCGAATAATCGTCATATTAAATGTGCGTTTTCGAACTATTTTCCTACATCTATTTGTAAAAATATACATTTTTGAACAATCGGTGATTACATTCAGCCCTGGACCTACGATTTTTCCGAGCCGGGGCAAAAACTTGACATTGGCGCCCCTCCCCTCCAGCATTTGAGATTAAGGGGGCAGATCCCTTTAGACGCCCGAAAATAAGTCATTTTTCATGATTTTTAAAAAAATGTGATAAGATAATCGCATCATTTTAAAATTTTGACATTATCTTATTACAACTTTCAAGTGGTAAAACTTTTTTTTTTTTTTTCAAACAAAACAAAATAGCGGCGTTATAAGGTATTCCTTTAGGGGTCTTTTGAAAAACTGCTCATGGTATAGCTCAAAAAGTTATTGATCGATCTGGCTGAAATTTTGGTCGGTTTCTCACTATAATATTATTGGATGGATATACCTATAAAAATATTAAAAGGTATAAAATTGAAAAGTAAGTAGGCTTTGTAATCAAATGCTCATATTTTTTACCATTTTCTCGACAATTTTTACCCCGAAAAAGTAATTTATTTACGCGATAACCTTGAAACTTTAGTTATATCCTTCCAAAAGTCTTATAGTGAGAAAGTTGGCAAAATATCAGCCAGATCGATCGATAACTTGTTGAGCTATAACACGAGCAGTTTTTCAAAAGACGCCTAAAGGAATACCTCATCAAAGTTCGTCTCCTAGACAGTTTTATTTTCGATAGCAAGGATCACGACGCCATTGAAACTTACCAAAGCGCCCTGGATGTTAGGAGCTTTAGTGAAACAAGTTTTTTCAAACACAAGAATTTGGCGCCCCCTTAAATTGCCGGCCGGGGCAGGACCCCGGTTTGCCCCCCCCTTAGATCCGAGGCTGATTACATTAAGTGTTTTCATTACTTTGTATAATTATTTATACCTTTTTATTATATTATCTATAACTTTTTCTCGCTCAATTAACGCGAAACAAATTGGCAACGTCGTAAATCGTGGTAGATCATAATGCCCAGGTTGGCAAAAGTGTCGCGAAGTTGGAGACATATGCGCCCTGTGCGAAACCTCAATATCGGCTCAAGGAGCTGTCAAAAATGAATATCGGCCCGAGTAAAAAAAATCCGCTGGAAAGGAAAAGTGTGTACTAACGCAGTCTATAATCTCGAAGAAATAAAAAACTTTAATAATTTTCCGAAATTCTAAAAAAAAATTACGTATAAAAAAAAATCGGCGTTATTTTGTCTTTGTCTAGAAGTGTCCAGAAATTTATAATTTCTGAACATAGATATCAAATTAATATTACGCAATTATTACTAATTAAGAGAATAAGTACCAATAATATTCGTTGTTAATTATCCTGACCGAGAAGTCTGAAGTTCCCGGGCATAATTACCGAATACCGATAAGATAGGTAGTATTTGTGCCATCTACGACGTTGCTATGATTGCACAGTCTAATATTTTGTGTGCTTGATTTTCGCACAAATTCCCTATCAAAAACATTAGTAATTTTATAACGGTACTGTGAATCCTCATTTTCATGGTACCAAGGGTTAGTCTGATAATTAGTCGAATCGTACCTTTTTTTTCAGCTCCGTGGTAACACTCGCTTAGCAGATATTAACCCTTAAGGGGTTACCCCCACTTGCGATTTTGAAAAAATCGATTTTTTTTATTGCATTTTTTTGAAGTATAAGTATCTGAAAATATGTCCTGAAAATTTCAAGTCGATCCGAACAAAATTGACTGAGATATGAGCGTTGAAAGAGAAGAATCCGCGTTGAAAGAGCGTTGAAAGAGAAACTTTACACGCGTTTTTCTCAAAATGGCATTTCTGAAGTCGGTGACCAAGATTACTCGAGCACTAATGAACCGATCTTCTTGAAATTTTGCAAGCTCATTTAATACATAAAAATGTAGTCTTTAATCGATCGATTTTTTTTTCGGAAAAAAATGGCCGTTTTATAGCCAAAAAACGGCCGTTTTTTTCGTTAAAATCGAACCATTAACTTTGACTGTCCGCCATTTTGTGAAAAATGAATATTTTTCAAAATCCTTCGATTAAAGACTAGTTTATATTTATATTTGACTAAAACCATCCGCATTTTTTTCTTCAGATGATGCACTTCGCCGCAATGTTGGTCACCGCAAACCGTGTATATAAAAACATTATTTCATTGACGGCCATTTGCCACTAAACAATGTAATATTTTTCAATAAAAAAATTACTGAAAGTTCTTCAAGATGTGTTCTTCGGGATGGTATATTGATCAATTAAAAAAGTTTTGTAGTTTTCTTTAAAAAAATTCATGAAAAAGGCCTTTTTCGCGCTACAAGTGGGGGTAACGCCTTAATAGTCACACTGGGTCCACGGGACACAAACAAATTATTTTGATGCCGTACAACTTTTTCTTTCCTATAAAACATACATTTTTTCATATGCGTGGGCGTTTCATTCTTTTCTTCCAAATCGCACCTGCGTTGGACGAAATAAATATACTTTTTGAAAAGTCCACAGAAACCGCTATGTCAATTTCAAAGTACATTGTTTTCAGATTATAAAACCATTTTTTTTTGTCAATAACTACAAGAGCTGCAGCAATTTTTGTAAAAAAGTCGTTTTTCACGTTTTTTTTGCATAGTTAAAATTTAATTTTTGATTTCTAACCAATATCCTTGTATTGAACAAGGTTCATATTATACCTCACTAATTTTTTTCATATCGCTCAATGCATTATTTCATTATTTATATCAATTTAAAAACGCCTGGGTCCCATGGACCCAGTATGACTATAACGTGAGCCAAGTGTGACTACTAAGGGTTAATAATGTACGGAAAAATGACCGGAAAAAAACGGCTCTGTGGATCGTATTCAAACTGCACAGAATAATCAGCAAAGAGGTTATAAACAAAAAAATGTCAGCTCGGTGGTAACATGTTGAATTAACCCCATAACAACCTTAATTCTAACCTTATCACGATCTTTGAAAAGACCAACATGTCAAGTTTTATCTACCCTGATATCCAATTTATCGAGCATCGCTAGGTCTGCCACGTACTGTACATTGAAACTCACCGAGGAGGGCACGGATGATCATTACAGGTCCTTATTCTCGATTCTGGCTTTGTTTCCTTCGTGCACAGGAGTGGCATGACCACCTTGCCGTCGTCGTCCCTCACGCAGTTTATTATCAGGTCCTGAACACCTGAAATCACACGCCACCACATACCCGTGAAGCAGTCTTGGATTTGCCAATAGGGCGTATAGGCCGCGGCCTAGGGGTGGTAGACTTTAGGAGGCGGCGGATTTTAGAGGCACCTAAAAAGGCCTAGGTCAATACAAGTGATTAAGATAGGAGGGGTGGCACAAAGTCGAGTGGCCTATACTTAAGACCCAGTAACGGGTATAAAATCATGTACGAATTTAACAATTTCTTTCGTATGAAAAAGTGATTCCCTCTTCAAATTAATTACACATCTATTTAGTATGAATATCAAGCTGTTCAAAAATATATCTAATTTTTTCTTCGATGTACAAAAAGGCCGACCACTCGAAACTTCTCGAAACAGCTTTTTTCCAATTGGCGTGACAAATAACTTCAACAATTTTCACGAAATTTACTTCAAATTTAAAAGTTATGTTCCTAATTGCATTTCGCAGAGAAGTACGTACGGAATTTGTGATTAATCGGAAACTTTTCATTTTATGAGCAGTTATAACGAAATTTTGCACTGAAAATTCAATTTTTACGGAGAGATATATACCTAGATGGTCGAGGTCGAGGATTTAGAAGCTATTAACATTCCGTCGACCGTAGAAGATCTACACTATGGGCTTGGTATCGATGATTCCATGTAAGTTGACAAATTTAATGATTTATTCATTCCCAAATTTTCAAACGCGTTTTTCTCAAAACCACGTATTTCAAATCGGTACCCAAAATTTCTCGAAAACCAATGAACCGATTGCCTTGAGGTTTTTTGTGGTTATTCTATACACCATTATCTAGTACTTGTCATAGGATTTTTTTTTCCCGTTACTTAGTTTTTGTTTTATATGCAAAATAATAACTAATTTTTGGCCCAAAAATCACTATTTATGTTCAAAAGTCCGCCATTTTGTCATAAATCGATATTTTCAAAATCAGCTATGACAAGTACTAGATTATAGTATCGAATTTAATAATCTTTTTGGTTTATTTTTCAGATGATTTTTGAAGAAACGCCAGTGGGTACCGGATACGCAGATTTTTTTACGACGCTCCAAGGATCATACAATATCCTTGTACATTTTTTATATTTTTAAATAAAGAAAAATAAACATATTTTTGGATGTATATACTTTTACATAATTAAAATCCCAATCCGAAATTTCAAATAGTTTTCCTTGAAAAAATTCACAAAAACGACCTTTTTTTCCGGCTCCTAGGTGTATATCTCCCTTTAAGGGAGACTTTGTCCTTGAAGGTTTCAAAGTTTTGTTAGCGGCTCAACATGAGCAGCTAGAAGAAGAGGAGGGATGCCTCTATGGACCAGACATTGCCGATTAGCGGTAATTATAAACACATTTGTGTAAACACATTACAAAACTTTAAACTCGTTTTTAAAAATGGCTGACATTCTCCTGACCGCTGTAATTATCATATCGACCTGAAATTTGGAGAGCATATTCAGAAAATATGTCTTCACGGAATGACGGATCGTTTTTTTGATAGATACATTTTTGCATTTATTATTTATCTTTTTATGCGAAAAAAAACGCGAAAATTCGATTATTTTTTTAAATTGCCGCCATTTTCTGAAATTTGTACTAAACGAAAAACCCATCCGTCTTTTCATGACCAAAGGGTCACAGATTGATAATATGCTTTGAATTTGTGTTTCAGGTCAACAGAGAGGGGGCAGTGATGTCAGCCGTTTACCTCCCGCGATTTGAGGACCTGTTTTCGCGGAGCTGCAACGGCCGCCATTTTGGTTTTTTCTTCAAAAAAAAAAAAATTTTTGAACGTTCTGTATATCATGAATAAAAGCAAGAAAAAAACCGCACTCAAAAATCTTTACTCGTTTCCTTTAAAAAAAAAAATATGTAAACACCTGAAATATGGCACTCCAAGGACAAAGTCTCCCTTAAGTTCAAATACCTACAACTTTTGAACAAAACAATATTTTATAAATTCCGTACGTACTTCTCTAGGTATTCTAATGTAGATTGACAAGAATTTTTGTTTTTTGTTCTAGGTAAAAAGTTGTGGATGCTAAATGTCACGTCGCGGAGCGCCTAAAAAAAGATAACAAAAGAAAATATTAGTAGCGGCCATTTTGTACATCGAAAAAAAAATTCCAACAGCTTGATATTCATATTAAATAGATGTGTAATTAATTTTATGAGTGAATCACTTTATCATACGAAAAAAAATTGTTAAATTTGCACATGATTTTATACCCGTTACAGTGGCCTAACCCGTTAAGAAAATTATGAATCCGGCACTGCCGTGATGTCCTCAGGAGTGGCCACAAATTGTCAAAAGCTTATCAGTCCGTCGCCAATAACATGATTTTTTTTAGGATCACCAATGCAATGATGAAAATTGAACTTTATCGCATCTGAAAACGCCTCGAGCATCAATTTTCCATGTGGAACACCTTCGAACGGTCATCAATGACGTCAAAGATTTTATCCATATGTTCGCATCGAACGTGATCGAATGCAAAGCGCGTTTTCATGCAAATACCAACCTCCCAGACAGGTAGCAGTGCAAGGTGTATAGCCAGCCTCTTTCCACGAGTAGGTCGTTTGCACGGAACTTCCGGGTGCCACTTTGACGTTGCCCTCGTAGCCGCTCGGCCCACTGCCCGAGGATGACCTGTAAGAATCCATCAGGTTGGACTCCTCGTAACCGCTGTCGCCCACCGTGTCGATTCTGTACGAAAGACTGTTGTCCAAAGGGGCGCAAGGAACGCCGCTACATTTTTCCGTCTCCGGCGGCTTAGGACCGGCGCACTGTTTGTCCGGAAGTGTCGCGATCGTACGACTGAACTCGAGGAAAATTTTGCAATGTACCTCCCGATGGCGAATACCCTCGCCGCACGTGACGCTACAAGACGACCACTCGTCAGCTATAAACCTGCGGACAATCGAACCGGATGCACCGAAATCAACGTCTATAGGGATTTCAGGTAGTTTAAAGAATTTGAATCTTTAGGAGCATTCGTGAAGACCCGCGGGTGACTAGTCGTAGTTCGCGTGTAGCTGGAGGGTCTGCCGAGGTGTGCGAGGGAAAGTAGCCCAAATTCACAAATGCATTATTCAGATGTGCAGATTAGTCCTAAGTGACTGATATGGCACCGAGTTTCAAATTTCTGGTTAGGGTAGTTACGGGGGAGTTGGTCATGAGGGACAGATGGCCAATAGAAATGTTTCCTAAAACAGCTCACTAGATTTTACCTTTCATTGCTCAAGGGGGGGATGAAACCTTTAGGCGAGGAATAAATTTGCCGATTTTCATTATTTTTTTTTAAGGTAGTTCCTCTGCGAAAATCTCAACCAAAAGTTTACATACCATGTTCATGTTTAAAAGATTGATAATTGGTTTAATTAGTAATGAATAAAATTAAAAACTACGCAATATTGACTCGGTACTAGTAGATAATACGATGGATATCATTTATTGCCGTAAAATATATTTTGTATTGTGTTTTTGATCGACCATTGCCAGTAAACTTTTTGCCGGGACTGTCCAGGCTTTGCCCCAATTGTTTTTTTTCCAGGCTTTGCCAGGCTTTGCACCAAAATTGTGAAGGCTTCTCATGGTTATATCTTGGAAACTAGATGGTGAATCATTCTCATTTTTTTTCACATTATTCGTGATATCTTACTGTAGCTTATCCTCGTTTTTTTATGAATTTCTTAATTTTAGTTTTGACGGTAGAATTAATGATGCTCTGTTTGCCCATCATAACGCATTTGTTACGTGTAAACCAAGCCAACTTTAAGTGTAAATATTTCAGGTTTGGGGTGGCCTAACTTATTCAAATTGCACAGATGTTTGGATAATGTATTAAATAACGTATATGTCAAATTTCAACCATTTCTTAATTCAACTCTTCTGTGGAGGTACTATCTTAAAGGAAATTTTTCTTTACCATTTTTGAGACGCAGGATGTTTTTATTATTAATTTGACTGTTGATTTATTATTTTTGAGACTTAGGATGTTTTATTATTAATTTGACTGTTACATGCTATTTTCTTTTTATTAACCTTTAAAAATGGCGAAGGTGTGGCGCGCTCTTCTGAACTGCATTTTCAAAACTGGCTTGACGTATAGCTAAAAAACTAATCAACCGATTCTGATGAAATTTGGTATGAATCTTTCTAACCTTATTGTCTTAAACATAACCTTCAATATTTTTGAAAATTAAGGGGTCTTCTCACCTTAGACGCTAAAAAAGGCTATTTTCATGATTTTCTTTGAGAGCTTTATATTAGAGATATTGATATAGAAGTTGTTATACTTAATAAATACACTTTTGAAATACATAGCATTTAGAAAAAAATGTATTCGTGTAACCCAAACAAACTTTAAACGCGTTTTTCTCGAAACAACGTTTTTCGACGGCTTGTTGATAAAATCTTCGAAACTACTGAACCGATCCTTATGAAATGTTAACCACATATTCTTTACAGCTATAGCTATAGCGCAGATCAAGGATTTTTTTTACACTTTGATATTTACTATCTTTTTCGCCGAAAACGGTGAAAAAAACACGTTTTCTGTTGTCTTTTTTTCGAAAAATGTCCGCCATTTTGTTATTTGTGAATAGATAAAAAATCGTATGATATGCGCTATAGCCATTGACATACTGAATGTAAAACCGTTTGATTTTTTGGTTTCGTATGATCCATCTCCGAGATTTCATCAACAGAGCAGACCAACCATTTTTTTAGGACATTTTTTTAACTAGCATTTTCGTCTATAAATAGTCACTTGAATAAATAAATTTTGTTTCAAATGTATATCGAAAGTGTAGTTATCAAGTGTAACAACTTTTATATCAATATCTATAATATAAACCTATCAAAAAGATCATGAAAACAGGCTTCTTTTAGCGTCTAAAGTGAGACGACCCCTTAGAAATATTATATTTTTTTATTGCAAAATGTTGCCTTTTTTATGGAAAATTCAATCTTTTTGTTTTAAAGCGTACCACTTCATCGATTTTCGACATTTCTCACTTTTTATTGGTTCATATTCTGCGCATGAGTGTTAATGAAAGAAAAATCTACGTTGGTTCTTTTCAGATCAATGCCGCTGACGCTAGTTGTCACGCCTTCTGACAACATGCGCCGCAATCCGTTTAGAAGACCGTGCCATACTTCCGCTATTTTTAAAGATTGATAAAAAAAAATACCATGTAATAGCCAAAAGTAGTAATAAAACATATCCTACGTTTAAAAAATGGTAAAGCAATCTTTTTCCGGAAAACAAAATCATGAAAATTAGCCATTTGTTGTTCGCCTACCCATGTAGAGATTGACCGTTGGGCCTGGGACGGGCCTTCACAGTTAGCCTCTCTAGAATATTGGGCCGTGAGTATTTACCAATGTGGTGCCTTTGTAGAAATGATAAGAACGGCTCGATATCGGCCAACAGAGCCAACAATTATTGGGCCAATGATTTAATTGATTGTAGCGCCAATGTTGGTGATTGCACTTGGCCCTATGTGGGCCCTCTTAAAGGTCCTATGTAGAAATTGACCACTGGCTCTATGATGGGCCTTCACAGTTGGTCTATCTAGAAGTTAGTCTATCTAGAATATTGGGCCGTGAATTTGTTTGGGTTTGTTTGGGTGCGGGATAAATATTCAACCTATATCGGGCCAAGATTGGCCCGAGATTGGTCCTTATGGATACTTATTTCATGGAATAACCTTGAAATAAATTGTGATTTGCGTATATGTCAGGTTTCAAAAATGGCATATTTCACTTACTTATGTTGATTATTTACAAATGCCAATAATAGGCCGAAACTTGATTACAAAAACTGAACTACAAAATATAGACGATTAATATATGACGTGCCAGTTATTTGCCTATTCTGGCACAATATACAGATAATGAATAACCCAAGGCTTAAAGAAAATAAAAGCAGGTATGGTCTGACCCACTTAGCCAATAAAGGGCTTAGATTAATTAAATGTAATTTCCAGTATTTTAGCATTGCCAGTTTTAAAATTGGTAAATTTTGATGAACTATCACGGCTGTTTATTGGTTTTAACAGATCGGCCAGGACAGGCTTCAGGGATGGGCCGATGTTGTGCCAGTTTTGAGTTTAGAGCGGAACAGTAATGTGCCAATATTATTTCTCTTTTGTTGGCTTATACGATGGTCCCAATATTGGCCTGATCGTAACATTGGGCAACTCATGGCAACCTCTACATGGGTAAAGGTATCTCCCTCCTTGATTCGCTTCGCCTCATGCGCAAGTGTACGGGCAAAAGTTTGGCAAAAAAAAACGAAACGTAAGTAAAATCCTGTTTCATTGTTTTATCTACCGTTAAAATATTTTTACGAGTTCTTGTTTTGAATCGTGGAGATGTTATTTCGTACAAATAATTGTTACTTTGTATTTCTTGAGTAGTTCACGAGCAGTGTTTTGTCATGTCATCAATATTCCGCATGTATTGTTTCTTCTTGTTTACATCTTAGATGGCCATGTACAGTCGGTGCATGATGGCCATGCTATTACTTGTGATGTATTCAAACAATTAATTTTTTCTACATCTGTTTTAGATAAAAGCAATTGCTCTGCTAGAGAAGTGGACTGGAGAATCATTAAAAGCAGCGGTTAGCGCTGCGAAAAATGATGGATTGTCGGTTTGTTTGGTCGCTACACTGCAACAACAAGTGTGTTGTTTTTACACATTTTAGGTGTGTAATGGCTCTAGACACTTTTTACACGTTTCAACGTGTGTAAAAAATAACCATGTTAAAATAACACGGATAGATCTGTTAAAACAACACATTGACGGGTGATATTTTCTTACACACGTTAAAACGTGTAAAAAGAGATGAATTTTCCGGATAAAATAAAAGTTGTCAATCGCATTTTTACAATACTATTTACATATATGTATCCTCCATGTAAATAAAGTGTATATCCTCCATGTAAATAAAATGTATATCCTCCATATAAGTAAGTAAATAAATTCAAAATCAACAGTCAGAGATATATAATGAGTATATTTATTATGGAGGGTGTGTGTGTATACTAAGATCTTAACCCGATTCGGTTATCGTGAGTCGCTGGAGACCCGAGCCATTTTTAGTTAATGTCTGCATTTATGGGAGGTGGGTGTGTTTATGACGAAAAATAAAATATTTGTTTAAATTGTTTTGCAATATTCATGGTGTACCCTTAAAGTAGAAGTATTCAAGAGTGTTCAGGAATTTTATCAGATTTTTTCATTGCAAATTACGTGTTCTAACATGTCTCGGTCCTTCAGTGTTCCTGGTCCCACCATAAGCTGACAAGGGGCTGAAAAAAGGGATAACCTGATCGGGTTAATTGAACGGGTTAATCGGTTAATTGAAGACCAAATGTAGTTTTGTTAACCTGTCAATCAATTAACGTCAAACCAACTAATGAGTTTGACGTGATGCCGTAACCATGGTGATTTTAAAAATAGGATCCATAACTCGCAATTAACACACGTAAACTGTGTTGCTTTTTCCCGTGTTATTTTTGCTCGTGTGTTGCTATCAACGTGTGTTGTTTAGTCCAATGTGTGTAAATATGCGTCTTGTATGTTGTTTCTACACGCTTTATGTGTGTTCGCATAAGCGTGTTATTGATGGGGACGCTACGAAGGTGTGTAATAATTTAATGCGTTAAAATTACACACTCACGTGTGTAATTTTAACGCATTACGTGTGTAATTATAACGCATTACGTGATACCGAATGCGTAAGTGTGTAGAATCAACATGGCAACGCGTGTTTAGACTTTATGTTGTGTTATTTCTACACACTTTGAACACACGTCAAACACGCCTTGTTTTTGCAGTGTAGAACCTACGAAATACCAAGGAAGACCCTAGAAAGACGATATAAGAAGAACAGTGACAAAAAAGGTTGCGGAGAAAATGATTATGAACACGAAAATTGGACGGAATTCGATGATATGTGTTTTAGGTCTGGCCAGAAGGAACAAAAAGAAATTAAGCATCACAATGTAAAACCAAAGAGAAAACCAATAGTAGAATTAAGTACTGGCCGTCTCTCCCCTACTCTTTTGGCCGTCACAGCCGGATACTTCGGGGGGGGGGGGGGGGGGGCGATCGTGATTGTTAAAAAATATTAATTTTAAGTTTGATCTTGTAAGAATTTTTTTTTTGTAAATTGTTTCGCGGTTGAATGTTCAAAGTGTCATTACAATTAGAGATAAGTAAAGAAATACTTTAATTTTGACGGATTCTTGAAAAAACTGTGGCTAAAAACCTCGGACCCTAGAAGTGTTTTATTTGATTTATTTACTGTTTCATCGCATTTGTTAACATTGAACTTCTTAAGGGCAGAATTCTTGAGAGTGCATAGCCGCGTCTGACGACCAATTCAATTTTTTCGAGCCAAACGCGAAAATCAGCAGAATTTCGGTACGTTACAATGAATTACACCACAACTATGTACTGAATAATGATGAAAATTGCCAAAAAAATTCTTTCAGGGGGTATCCCTCTCTGGAAACTTCAAAAAACCGTTTTTTTGCATATTGTTTTGGTGTGAACTTTCAAGAATGTTTTAAGACCAACCGTACCCTGAAATTCTAAAAATTGACGAAGTTACACATTTTTTAGTGGAACAGTGTGCGTCGGGTTTACCGCGATCCGTCGAGTTTGAACGCGATTATCTCGAAACTACATATCTCGACACGGCGGGATTGATATCTTGAGTGACTTTCACACTATTGACTTGAATTTGCACAATTAGCGCTCAAACATTAGTCATTTTCGGTTCACGATCGCATTTTTTAATTGAATGAACCACTTGTTAATAACAATGACTTCAGTATGCTGTTTTTCGAGAGAAAAATGAGGTTTGATTTGGAGAAGCTGTCATTTTTCGTATTTTTCGAAATTTTGAAAAGTGGGTCGTTAACCCATAGCCAATTGGATATATTTGAAGTTTTTTGTTTTGTTTTGGTTTCAAATTACATTTGAGCCTGGTAGAGATCCCACCGTTTCGGGCCTCGCCGCTGGAGGACTGTAACGCCAACGGCAACACCACGAACACTTTGAGAGATTTTCTTCCGAAAAAATTACCTTGTAACCACAAACATGTGTACAACATAATGGGGAAAAATTAATTCATTCCAACCAATGTGTTACAAGAAAAAAATGCATCATTCTGACCCTTCAAGTTGGGCTTTTAGAAAGGGATACCCCGGTCACACGCAATTTACCGGCACCAAAAATCTAAAACATTCCGTACCTTTTTTTCATTAAAAACTTTAGTCCGTCAATGGGATATATCGATCTAAAATTTTCCATACGGTAGAACAAACGAAGTAATGATGCATTTAATTTTATTAGCCATTCGCGCAAGACTCCCGGGCATCCCTAACGAGCGTGTTCAACGCGCAGCACAAGGTTCCAAAATTCACGAAAAATAATTAAATTTCAAGCTCTTTTTGAGCGCACATTACGAAGCTCTGTACTCACGTGGATTCCGAGGGCACTTTCTGATCAATCAATTTCTCCGGAACCGGTGGTGCGGGATAGGACTGCATGAGCGGCTGTGTCATCTCGCCCGAATCTGTACAAAGCCCAGTGATGACATTTATACCAAGTGCGATCGAGACTCGCGACGAATAAAATAGCTTTATCGGATAAAAAAAGCCGCGGGTCGAGGTGGGTGGAATTCATTCGCGTCGAAGACGTGAAACGCCGAAATTTCACATTTCATACCAGAGGAAAATGCTAATTTTACCCATCCGATTTGCATTGGTAAATGTCGACCTGTCGGATGGCACTGGCAGAAATGTCAAAATTCCAACGGAACTTGCCAAAATGAATAAACGTTTGACGTCAATTGAATACAGAATTTTGAACGAACAATTCCTTTATTCATCCGGACTCGCAGTCAATGTTTAATTTTGCCCCAACCGAGAGTAACGATTTTCATTTAGACCGATCACATCGAGAAGCGTATTTTTCGTTCAACAGGAAAATAAAATAATGTCAAGGCAAATAAACACTTTGGAGGTAAACTCACAGCTGACGCATGGCACGTTAATTTTGCATTCCTGTTCGTCGCGTGGTCGTTCTGACGTTTCGCAATTCGAGGACGCGCGACCCTCCGCGTCGCGACACTCGATCGATCTTGTTCTCACTCCGTTGCCGCAGCTGACGGAACACTAAAAAAAAAAAAACAACGGAAATCATGCTCTAATTATAGAAATAGAAAATAATGAATAAAAATTGTTTTAAATATTCGTCGTAGTCTTCGGTTTACAGTGCTGCGAAAAGCGGATATTTAATAACGAAATTGCGATATTTACGTGCAATCATAATTATAGAAAAGAGCATTATAAATATGACAGGCTTCCATGTACGGAAAACGCAGTGAAATTAATCGCTTCATGGAAATGAGTATCGAGGAAAAAGGAAAAGCTTCCTGGAAGCTCCGCAACGTAATTAATGATTGGAGCGTATCAAAATAAAAAAGTACACGATCAAACGTTGAAATACCTAAAGTTACAATGCGCCGTGACTCCTCGTTTTTTTCCCCCATTCCATTCATATCCTCGGAAAATAATCCCATCAATTTTCAACCCTCCCTTTCTTTTGCTCCGATTCATTCATCCCCTTTTTCATGCACGCGATATATCTAATGCCCCTGCAAAACCTTGTTTTTTTTCTTTTCGCAGGAAGGGCCATTCCTGAGTGTGTCGAGAGCAAATAAGAGAGTGCGCAGCGTGAGTTTACAGAATTTGGCGAAAAAGGATCGCCTGTTTGCAGCAGAGCGAGGGGGGGGGAGAGAGATTGAGAGAGAGAGAGAGAGAGAGAGAGAGAGAGAGAGAGAGAGAGAGAGAGAGAGAGAGAGAGAGAGAGAGAGAGAGAGAGAGAGAGGGAGGGAGGGAGGGAGGGAGGCAGGGAGAGGGAGTTTCAAAGACTACGGGAATTGCGCGTGAAACCTGACGGGAAGTGACGTAATGGTCAGAAAATGAAAAAGCTCTTGTCGTGCTTGAGGCTCAACCGCATGCTCCCACTTATAGATACGAGGTGTTCCGTCCTACGTCCACCAGCCTCGATCGTCTTTTTTATTCCTGAAGGCGGGATCCCCATGTGACGGGTAAAAAACCGTGTCTTTAAATTATTTTCCCAATGAATACATATTCACTAACATGTGAAAAATGTCTCCGTTACAATATTGAAAATTGGCTGATTTACAGACGATTTTGTGAGAGCAGGTAACGCAGCGATTTACGTATACTGAAACTGACAATCCCCTTTTTCTTGTAACGATTTTGGCGATTCTTTACATAAGTCACTTTTCGGAAAAACATTATCCGATTTCGCCGATAAAATATCATGTATTAGGTTATAAATGATGATATCCAGTCGGGGGATGCTGTAATGTTTTTATTAACAATTTTTTTGAGAGCAAAAAATCGTTAAAAATAATTTCGAATTTTTCAAAAACCCAAACAGACTCAAACAAACCGAATACAGGCGTCGGAATGTTCAAAAATCTCCTTTTGCATCACGTGTTTCCGCGAACTTAAAAACCCCATAACTTTTGAGGGAGAGGAGGTGAATTTCCGCTTCCCCCGGCTGAATATCATCATTTATAACCCACTAAATAAGAAAATAGCAAAAAAATAATTTGTCTCATTTTTCGGAAAAGTCGCCTATCTAAAGAATTACCACGACTTTTCCCGGCTTGGCCGGAATCAAACGTTAGCCATTATTGTCCGATTTTCAATTTAAAGAAAACCAAAGTTACCGTAATTGCACACGGAGAGAATTAACAAGTAATTTTTGTCATGAATTTCACGGTAAAAATTACGGTGATATATTTCAATGTGGTGACAAATGAGAAAAACATTATAATTCGTATGCGACAAGTTTTTTTTTAACTCACGTTACAGAAAATTTCAAATACGTAGCGAAAATTCTACTATACAAGAAGGGTAAGTGCGCACGATAAATTTTACCGAGAGCACAATACATTTTCCTATAACACTCATTAAATTTTATAGTAAATCTCAAAATAACTGTTATAAAGACGATACTTTTTTGTAGACATTTTTGAAAGGCATAAAATAATGAAATGCACAGTAAAATTTCGCTGATATTATATATTTTTTAAATTTAGGTTATGCGTATTTTGTTATACAACAAAATTTAGTAGTATATCTAGTAAAATTTTCTATCTGGAAAAGAAATTTTATTTTATTTTCGTGAAAATCTGTGTTTTACTCAGTAATAATAAGCGAAGTTTCAGAGTTGTTATCTGGTTACCGTTACTGTACGGTAATTTTCAACATTTAATTCTCTCCGTGCAGTAGCTCTCGGTGTATGCAGCCATTTTTTTTTTAATTCAGTATTTTCTGAGCCCTCAAATATAAGTAAATATTTCGCCAAAATTACACTTTTTTTTTGAACACCCGTCATTTAGTGAAATTTTTTTTTCTACTAACAACGGCTACGTACAACGAGAACTACGTTTATATAGAATCCAAAACTTTTTTATTTTTGTTTTTTAGACCAAACATTGTTGAGTTATCGATCCGGCGGTTGGACCACATGTTTTATACCGTGGGTCTATTATACCTCAATAACGTCGTTAACGAACCCAACAAACGAACCCAAACAAAACCAAACATATACCGTGATGTATCGATATTTTTTTTAAAAATAATAAAAATCAACTCACATTATTTACATGTACCTGTTTTTTATTAGCAGAAAAGGCTGATTACATTTTCAATGCCATGAAATAGTTGCACTTTGTGTAATATCTGTAGATTTTTTAAACACAAATTCACACGAAATAAGTTCAATGTATGCTCAACAACATACCTTTTTTGCAAATCCCAAAAAAATAATCTAGTAGGTAAAAAAAATCGAAAGAAACGACCTTTTTTCGGCCCGTCAGTGTGGTCTCCCTTAAAAATATTAATCTCGAAGCTATCGTTCTAGAGAATAAATAATATAAAAAACTGGCATAAAATCTTGGTGCGTTGATTAGAAATTGGCGCGCGGTCTCATTTTGATTTTACGATGAAAGGCCCCATATACTGAATATACATGAAGAGTCTGAGAATATCCGTATAAAGTGAAGGACCCGGAGGCATATACATGTATATGCGTTCTCGAGCGGCGATTTTCTTCGAAGACAGCCAGAGAGAGGCGGTGAACGTCGATGAAGCAAGACGGAGTGCTTTAAGGGGGCGAAAGAGGCAAAAGAAGAGGCGGGTCAGGCCAAAGAGCTTTCGGCGTCGATATATTCCCACTTGGCTCGGGATCAACGCTGTTTCTTTATTCTCCACAATAGAGAAGGAAATCTATCAATTCCCGCCTCCCCCCCCCTGTTCTCGTATCATTCATTTTTCGAACGGGCTACCGACGAAATCATTACAGCGGATCCATAACGAAAAAAACCAA
Organism: Ophion ellenae; assembly: GCA_963210295.1. Classification (NCBI taxonomy): domain Eukaryota; kingdom Metazoa; phylum Arthropoda; class Insecta; order Hymenoptera; family Ichneumonidae; genus Ophion; species Ophion ellenae. Next base: position 40,742,347 of record OY723386.1, on the reverse strand, counting down.
TTCAAACTTGTACCGCGACCTCTCAGCTCCCAATTTGACTTGCAGAATAAATTTACTCCAATCCCGCGAATTCACATGATTCGAAATTTTGGCAGAACAATCAAATAAGAATAAATTGAATAATAAATTAAATAATAAATTAAATAATAAATTAAATAATACATTAAATAATAAATTTAATAATGAATTTAATAATTAATTTAATAATTGGCAGAATAATAGTAATAAATAAAAAGGTGTTTCGTGCTAATAATTTTTTTCGAAAATATTCACTCGAAAATGCACTTCACTCAGAATCCGTTTTAATTTACCGAAAAATGAAGTTTGCCTTTTAATAAAATTCGTAGAATTTTCATTCGTGTTTATTCTCAACTCAACTACTGTTCGTATATCTCATTTAAAATGCACTCCTTTTCGAATAAAGTGTCATTCCGTTGCAAAGACGTTCCAGTCTCGTCTTGTTCACTGTGGGGCTTCTCGCTGCCTTGATCTTGTCCTAATTGCACACAGCAAATGTTCCGACGCAAGACCCGAGTAACGATGCTCCTTTTTTTTTTCAAGGAAAAGCTCTCCGTACTACGTAATAGTGAAAAATTCGTGGCGGAAGCGTACCGAGCTGAGGAATACGTCGTAAATCATAAAAAACGAACGTTAAGGGGATACGTATTTTAAAAAAGCTGTTTGCAGCATACACCGGATGAGCGATATTGATGATCACCTTCTGATGTTCCCGGTTTCGCGTATATATGAATTTTACTTTCGCTCTATGTACAGTTTTTTTACAATGTGCAACGTGTGTATATACTGAACGAAGAGAATGTTATCTTCCGATCTTTTTTCTTTTTAAGGCGTTAAATCTTTGTGGCTCACCGAAAATTATTTTTCAGGAATTTTTTTTTTGACTATACTAAAAAAGCACTCAGAGTGAGGTTAGAAGGGTTTACTTTACATGTGTTGTTTACGAAAAATAAATGAACTTTTATGGATTGGCACCTAGGACCAAAAAAGTTCGTCATTTACTAGTTTTCCGTGAAAAAAAAAACAATTTTCGTGTTTTTCGGAGGCGCTTCGGAAAAATAGGTCTAAACATTTTTTAAAAATGTTTGGGCATCATTTCTTTTGTACATCAATCTTGTGATGTTTATACATCATTTAAGCCAAATAAAAAAAATGTACAACATTTTTTTTTCACTCAGATGTAACGCCTTTATTCCAACCGCAAACTTTCATTTCAATCAGTTCGTGTCATTTCTATCCCCCATTTTTTTCACCCTCGTCCTTTCGAGCATTTATAAAGCCAGTTATCCGAAGTGCTTGTGGATATGTTTTCCCGAGCGAGAGATACCATTTTCATATAATGGTCTCATGAATAATACATTTCCAGGCGTTTTTCTTTGTTCGCCGATTTCACCCAGCGCCGATTTTTCGATTTGCTGCACTTCAGCGAGGCGATCCGACTTGCACCAGAGGGAGAAAAATAAACGCGGAAAAAAAATGTGGCAAAACTTTATGCGCGATAGAAAGATAGATAGATAGAAAGAGAGAGAGAGGGAGTAGGGGAAAAACAGAGCCAGGAGTTGGAGAAGGATATCATCTTGAGTGGATGTAAACTCAACCCATCTTGACTGGCTGATATATGTTTATATATAAATAGATATATACCATATACATATATAAATGTCTGCATAAATTGTTACGTATATATATATCTCTACTCGTGTACCATAACAATAAAGTGTGTTGCGAGTTTTCAGAGCGTCAAAGTTGGTTATGGTCGAACACCGAGACGCAGGTTGGTGAAGAGAAAAAGGCGAGAAAAGATGTACGCTACGTTGAACAAGCGACTTATGTGTATGTATATATATATATATATATATATATATATATATATAAGCTGCGTGAGAAAGAAGAAAAAGCTGAAAGCTCAAGATTCTATCATATCTGCACGCATTTTTACGATCTTTCAAAGTCCTTGCCGCTCTGGAGCTTTCCTCCGGGTGATACGGAAAGAGTGACGGGTTTGAAGTGTTTCGCAGATTTTTTGTTTGAAAAAAAAAATAGAATACAATTTGCTGCTAATATTCGGTTGCTGATTTTGGCTTGGTCAGACGCAAAGTATTTTGGGATGCGGTCCGAGGAGATTAGGCAAGCACTCGATTATTTTTTATTTATCGATTTTTTTGTATCGTTCTGCATTTTTTTTTAGAATTGTTTGCGTACTTTTTTTCGCTACTATTTTTTTCTACCATTTTTCTTCTAATCTACTATATTGTTATATATATTTTTCTACTTTTATATTATATTATTATATATTTGTTTCTACTATTTTTTTCGCAACTATTTTCGCTTTGCCGATCGATTTTTTCACAATTGTTTGCGTTATTTTTTCTCGCAAATTCTATTGATTTCTTCGTAATTTTTTTCGTCTTTGTGTTGTTTTTTTTCGCAATTCCGATTGACTTTTTCGATAAAAAAAAAAGTTTTTGTAATTTTATACTCGCAATTTCGCTTGATTTTTTCGTTATTTTCTTTTGTAATCATTGTCGTAATTTTTTCCGTAATTTCGATCGAATCTTTCGTAATTTTTTTTATCCCCTGCACGTCAATGATGAACATGGTTTGTTGATTCTACGTGCTCGTTGTACTAGTACGGACTTCGCCGAAGTGCATATCGCAGAGTAGAATGGCATAGTGGAGAGATGGCCGCGACAACGCGGCGCCGTTTCTACTCGAGTCTCGCGTCTGATCTCACCCGGCTTGCACTACTGCGGGCCTTCACGCAACGCGCGAGAGTTCTCTGTCAGTGCCGGTTGTCCAGGACGTACCGCGACTTTTTCATACACAGTGCGGAAGACAACATACTCGTAAGATAACTTATCGGCTCGAATTTTACCGGAGCATTTGTCGACCGTTTTGTCAACGAAGATAATAATTTTCAAAGTTACAAAAAAAGGCGAAAAAAAATGTTACGAAATGACCGGACGATTTTCTATCAAGAATAGAACGTGTTTGATGATTAGTGATGAATGATTGACGAACTTTATGTGCACCGATTTGGCAGTGAAATAATTATTACAGTGTAATAAACAAGTTTGAAATTTTGCGAGTATTGTACTTTTTCATTTCTGTTTTTTTTTTAAATTTACTACCAGCAAGTCAACAAAAGTTCCTCTCGTTCAAGTATCGGCTGAGGCCAATTTTCGAATGGCCTCGGCACGAGCAAATTTTATTTTTATACACGTAATAAATGGAGCAGAGTACATTTCCACATATTTTCTTCTGGACTTTGCGTCTTTTTCTAATCAAATTAATAAATTTAATTCGATCGATGGTCGATCGATAACCGATTGACGAACTAAATTATTTTTGTCTTGACATAAAATTCTAAGCTACCAATATGCTACCAATATGCTCTCTCTCCCCCCTCTCTCTCTCACTCTCTCTCCCCCCCCCCCCCTCTCTCGGTCTGCGCAGTAAAACGAGGCGGATAAAATTTCTCCGCGAGTCGATATAAAGTGAAAAATGGGAAAATTCGCGAAGTAACGGGTTCCCTCCCCTAGCGTGAAAGATTCTGCGGAGCATACGTTTTTTTCCACTCCGTATCTTGCGACCTCTTCTTCGTTCGCTCACTACAGGCGATTCTTCACGGCGATGGCGAAGTACCGAGTGGACGGGGACCGGAGTAGGGGGCACATAGAAAATGCGCCAAGAACGTGTCAAGGGACGCAGTCTGAGGTGGGGGGGGGGGGGGGGGGGGGGATTGGAAGAATTTCTACGGAGAAAGGGTAAAGAGGAGGAGGAGTTATTTGACGAGAAAATTGTCCTGTTTGATGTCGGTGGCTGATGCAGTACCGTTGGCTCCTTCCCTTCGCCACAACTTTGCAGTTCAAGCTGTCCTCCTTCGTCCAACTTTCCTCTTATCTTTCTTTTCTCATCTTACTCTCGTTCTCCCTGGCATCGGGCTACTACTACTCTGACTGGTACAGTCATTGGCAATTGAATCTTTAAAAATGCTCCAATTTTTTTCATCATTACGCAGGAAGGGCGAAAAATGACGGTCATGCGTCGAAAAGTACGAAAATGTTGACCTTTCCAAAAATGCATTTATTCGCGCATGACCGCTTTTAGGACATTGAATCAATAGATGAATGAATAAATGATTCTATAAATCAATAAAGTTATGTGGGGGGGGGGGGGGGGGGGGGGCTATGTGTAAAACACCCTTAAAGGGTATGGCATAGAAAAACGAAAAAAATACTAAAAAGTCCATAAATCCATAAAACAATTTAAAAAATGAATACATGTATAAATAAATACATAAATAAATGAATAAGTAATTAAATAAATATATATGTTTATATGGATCTTTAAGATCTAAACCGAAGAGCAGAATGAATTATTTTGTTTTTATACGCTCGTTCTAGTCAAAATTCTGCTCATTAAGGGGTAGTATGTGACACTTTCAAAAAATCGATTTTGTTGTTGCCTTTTTCGACAGTTTATACTTTCAAGAATATCATTATCATTTATATCAATGTCATTTTATCTTGCAAAAATCGATAGTTAAATATTTAAACGCGTTTTTCTCGAAATTACATTTTTCAAATTTGCTGACATTGTAACTCAAAGAGCAATTATCCGATTGACTTGAAATTTGAACTGAGTACTCTTGAATATATTTACTCTACAATAACGTAGGATATTTTTGATTAGATGAAAATTGACGATTTGGCATTGAAAAAAACGACCATTTTATCGGCAAGAAAACAGACTTTTTCATAACTACGCCATTTTGTTAGATTTTGATATTTTTCGAAAATCCTACGTCATTATACAGGAAATACCTTCAGGTTTAACGACATTTTTTCCATTTTCGGTTTCAGCTACTCAATCGGCTGGAATCATGTCAGCAGTGGAGGAACTTTTTTTTTGGCGCCTCCAAAGGCAGCGCATAAGTCGCTTGGATCTCAATATTTTTCTATGAAAAAATTATGTAATATAGGTCAAATATAGCCAAATATATTCTTAATTTTCCGAAACATTAAATTGAGTACTTTTCTTCCAAAAAATTCCCGAGATCACCTAAATTTTCAGCGTTCACACTGGCACAGCCCCTAAAGGGGGGATTGTCTTTTTTTTCGCAAAATTTACCGCTTTTTGGGAATTTTTTTGTGAAGAAAGTATACAACGGAAAACTTGTGAAACTTGGCATATAGTTTTATTGATCTGTTTACTACATACAAAAAAATTTTTAAACAATTTCATCAAAAAATCCGCCTCCCACCCCCCTCGACGCGCGATGGTCCTTTTTTGATGGTGTGCACGATTTCTCAAAAACTATTCAACCGATTGCCTTCAAATTTGGACAGAATGCTCAGCTGACATCCTTTTATCGTTTGATGAAGCAAAAAACCAATACGTTTAATAGTTTTTTATTTATAACAAAAAATCGATCAATTTTTTTCGAAAAATCGATACTTCAAGTTCAAAACGTCACCAAATCGTCAATTTTTTTTTCCCTTCATCGAACGATAGCTATATGTGTCTAAAGTAAAATGCTTTTTGGGTTTTTGTTGCAGGATGAACGTGAAGGCTGTAATCGTGCACACCATCAAAAAAGAACCATCGCGCGTCGAGGGGGGTGGGAGGCGGATTTTTTGATGAAATTGTTTAAAAAATTTTTTGTATGTAGTAAACAGATCAATAAAACTATATGCCAAGTTTCACAAGTTTTCCGTTGTATACTTTCTTCACAAAAAAATTCCCAAAAAGCGGTAAATTTTGCGAAAAAAAAGACAATCCCCCCTTAAAGTGCTACGTGAATTTTACGGCAAAATTGAATAATAAAAACTCACAACCGCGAGTACAAGTGAGTATGACGTGAAAAATATTTGTCCTTTTTGTTAAGTATTCAGGTAGCTGTTCTGATACGAAGAAATTGGCACGCAGTCGGTCACTCGTCAGTTGCAGCCCGAAAGGGCGGGGGGGGGGGGAACCAGGCTATGCCAATCACTGTGCAATACGTCGGTATAGTCTCGTCTCTGACGTCTGGCGCCATACTTACTGTATACGATCGCCGGGGCGAGCGTTCCTCTCTCGGTATCCTAACACTAGCGTGCAGCCCAGACGCTCGTTCGCTACTCCTTTAGAGATCACCGGAGCGTACAGCATTTCGAGAGTCTCTCGCGGTCTCTCCGTGCACACACGCGAGACCGAGCGTCGCCTTTTCTCTCGTCGAAATATAAATCGCGCTCGAATAACTCCACCCCTGCGTGTTTTACACTCTCATACACGTATAGGTCGTTCGGAGGGTTCAAACACTCGGATATTCCGGCAAAAGACCACGGAGGACAACATTTTGAGAGAGGGGAAGGAGAGAGGAAGAGCTTTTATCTGCGCTACGTTTTTCGTAGCTCTCGCTCCCTTGGAGTGCTCATCGCAATTTTACGCAACTCATTTTTATTACACACACAGTTCGAGCGGATCGGGGTCAAAGAGGGTGAGCAAAAGTACGAGCCTCCCTCTTCGACCAAAGTATATTTTCTTCTGCATTAAGGCAGTAGTCTGCTTTACAGGCTTCAAAAAATCGATTTGAAGAAGAGGAAGGATTATTGTATGGCCCGGGGATAGCTGATTAACATCTAATTAGTGTAAGTATCCAAAAACTTATATTTTTTTGGACCGAAAACTTTAAAGCCCGTTTTCTCGAGTTTTCATTTTCACAAGTTTTAGAAAACGGTGCCGGCGATAGCAAAAACAATATATGTCCGATCGAAAAAAATCAAAGTGATCTAGCTTCAGTATTAAATTATCTTCTATTTGAACTAAAAAAGATGGACAAAAGTACTATTTAAATTACTTGTTTTGCAACTTAAAGTGAATTTTTTTTTTTTCAAAAAAGTGAATTTTTTTTTTCAAACTTCGAAAAAATTTGGAATTTCATCATTTCTTCGGTATTTTTTAGTTCATATAGAAAAGGAACTTATAAAAACTAAAAAAAAATTTGGTTCGACTGTTTCAGATGCATCGCACGACCTCCATCACCGGCACCGATTTACAAGTGCAGACTCCAGGCGCCCCAGAAAAATAGTTACAACTTTGAAAAATTTCAATATTTTTTAATAATAAAATGTGTTTTTTAAAGCTTGAATATAATACACTATCGTCTCAAAATTTCGTTTACCGCAATCATTTCCTTCCCTTTCAAATAAATTGCTGAAAAAACGCTTTTTTTGGCTTCTAAAGCAGACTACTGCCTTAAATCGCCAGCCTGTCGTCTCTTTGACGAGATAGGGAAATTAAAATATTCGTAATAAATGTTTTTTAATGTGAAAATGTTCAACTTCGGATCCCATGCCCCATGTATATTTATGCTACACTTGTTTTCTGTTTTTAATGCAGTGATGTATCGCGGTAGCAAGAGGGCACAGGGAAACTGCGAATAACCTGCGAAAAAAAATACTGACGATATTTCAACGGAGTTCCCCTTGCATAGCCATTGGGCGGTACTAAACGGTCACCTTTCCGAGTATTGGTTTTACGGAGTAATACCTCCGGGATATGGACCTACCGCCTGCAATTGAAACGTCCCGACAAGGACGATTTTTCCACTGCACGTATGCTGCAATCGATGAATCTCCGTCGTAAAATATTGATGCTCGATGGAACAGCGTTCCATCGTGCAAATAAACGACGCGAACCATTTTTTGCAGATGTGGAGAAAAAAAATCGCGGCCGCAATATCGTACAGACGATAAACGGAAGGACATATTACCTCTGACATTGATGATGTCACGTAGAAAATTTATATCGTAATTCAATTTTTATTGCCTTACGTTTAGCACAGCGGGCACTTGGTAAGCAGAAACTAGTTTTTTAAATGGAGAGACTATTGCATGCTTGGCGATCGTTAAATCTTACCTGGCTCCACTGGCTGCTCTCCCACATGGGACACGAGACCGTGTTGCACGTTTCCTGATAGCGAGGCTTGTGAATCGCGTTGCACCTGTGGTCCGGCAGCTGTTTCAAATGGAAAAATCGATTTTACAATTCGAAACAAGATTTCACTGAGTATATATATTTTTATACAGGGTGTCCCAGAACTGAATGCGATCCCTGAAATGGGGGGTTGGGGGTGAAATTCTGATTCGATTGATATAAGCATGTGTGGGTCGCAAATCAACCCCTGAATTATTATTCATTTTTAAAGATGGGCCATTCAGGTGCGCCTGATTGGCCCGCCTTAAAAAATGAATAATAATTCTGGGGTTGATCTGAAACCCACACATGCTTATATCAATCGACTCAGAATTTCACCCCCAACCCTCCATTTCAGGGATCGCATTCAGTTCTGGGACACCCTATATATATACAGGGTGGACCATTTAACGTGACCACCTCAAATATCTCTGTTGCCTTTAGAGTGACGAAAAAAATGTCACAAGGTAATTTGATTGATTTCGAAGGGATGCTACAGTGATGAAAAATCCATTCTTGTCAAGGTCATCGTTTTTTCGTTCTCAAGGTCATCTATGGTTTTTCAAATGGGAACATGTTTTTTTTTATCAAGACGTTGTAGCTGATATTTAGACGAATCCAACGACCTATGATATCACGACCTTGAAATGATTTATCACCAAAATACACGTGTAAAAACGGGAAATCGTGATGTCAATGACAACAAGAATATCCGAATAATGTAATTGAATTTTTTGTGCAGAACATTTTTTGTAACAGATGTTCGAATTGATGGCCATTAACCTCGACACATTTTTAAAGATGTCGGATGAATGATTCTTTCAACCTTCGAATAGTTTGTGGTGTGATAGCGGCGCACGCTCGTGTAATTCGTTCTCGCATGTTCGCCGGCGTCGTCGGAACATCATAGCAAACACGATCCTTTCCAGAAACTATTCGAAGGTCGAGAGAATCATTTATCCGACGTCTTCAAAAATGTGTCGAGGTCAATGGCCATCACTTCGAACATTTATTACAATCAAGATTCTGCACGAAAAATTAAATCACATTATTCGGATATGCTTATTGTCCATCACGATTTCCCGTTTGTGCACGTGTATTTTGGTGAAAAATCATTTTAAGGTCATGATATCATAAGTCGTTGGATTCATCTGAATATCAGCTACAACGTCTTAATAATAAAAAAAAAACATGTTCCCGTTTGAAAAATCATAGATGACCCTGAGAACACAAAAACTATGATTTTGATAAAAAATAAATTTTTCACCAATGCATCAGCCCTTCGAAATCAATCAAATTACCTTCTGACATTTTATTCGTCACTCCGAAGGCAACGGAGATATTGGGATGGTCACATTAAATGGTCCACCCTGTATATATATATATATATATATATATATATATATATATATATATATATATATATATATATATATATATATATATATATATATAATATACACACATAGAGAGAGATACCGAACAAGATGCATTTTTCTGAATTATGCTACAATGAAAAAAACCCTCATTATTAATAATCCTCAAAACAGCAACTGAAAGGTTTTTCCCGGACCTCGCGGTTTCACGCATACCCAAGAAAGAAAAACACTGATACACGTACACAAAACTCAGGTGATTATGCGACAAGTCGCGTAAAATGAAACTTTGCACGATGCGATAAAACGAACTGAAAATCGAAATACTTTCTCAGTCGATACTCCCACATTTTTCCATCCGGTTATGTACCAAGACGGGCATACAGCCCGCTCGCGTTTTTCCTTACGACTTACGGTTATATACTTTATTTCTTATCCCTTCGTACCTTGGTAGTCTCGTTGCCGTTTTCTTCGGTACAAAATATCGGTCGTGTTCTAGATCCACCCCCGCAGCTAGCACTGCACCTACTCCATTCACCGGTAAGCCATCTGGGAATATAGAAAATTCATAAAAACGACTTTCGCTGGGATTCACCATGGCATTTTCAGGACAATGGATTTTGAGGACTGGTCTCACAGTAGCCAGTTGTCCCCATAGTCAACATGATCAGGACCCCAATGTCGGGTCAGTGGGAGCTTGATGTGAGCATGAGAGAGAGAGGCAGTTTAAGGGGGGAGATACCTTTAAACAAGCAAACATTTGTAGATTTTCATTACTTTTTTTAAAAGAATAGATTTCTTCACCATTTTTCAGACTTTGGGTATGTTTTATTTCTACTTCCGTCTGTTACATGGTATTTTTTTAATGGTGGAGGTATGGCACGATCTTTTAAACTGCATTTCCAAAACTGGCGTGACGTATAGTTAAAAAACTTTGGATAAATCTTTCTAACATTATTGCCTAAAACATGACCTTAAAGGTTCTTAAAATTTTTTTTAACTATTTTTTTATTGTATTATATAGCCATTTTTGTTTAAATTCCATCTTTTTGTTTTGAAACGAACCATTCCATCAATTTTCAAAAATGTTCCCTATTTCTTGGTTCATATTCTGCGTATAAATGTTGGCGAAAGAAAACTCTTCGTTGGTGTTTTTTTCAGATTAATCCCGCCGACGCTACGTGTCACGCCGTCTGACAAGATCCACCGCAACCCGGTCAAAAAACCGTGCCATACAGCCGCCATTTTTGAAAATTAATACATTTTTTTATAAATATCATGTAACAGCCAAAAGTAGTAATAAAACGTACCCTAAGTCTAAAAAATGGCGAAGAAATCTTTCCTTTTAAGAAAAAAGCATGAGAATTCGTAATTTTTTCCTTGCCTAAAGGTATCCTTTGAAGGTATCCCCCCTTAATTCGCTCGTTGGTTCCGTTGATGGCGGTAGGAGAGTTCATCTCCATCCTTCCCCCTCCATCGCTCACTCTCCTGGTCTCTAACTCCCTCGAGTCCGACGCTCGCAACAAAATTAAACTAAATACGTGGGGTAAAGCAATTAGCGCGATTTAACGGCACCGGGGTGACGGGTGAGAGGCCTCGTGATTTATTATTACCCTCGATATACCTACACAAAACACGAGGCCAAGTATGTCCGTACACGGGACGGGTATTCAAACGTGCACGGAGGCACGGTACTGCCGGGTTTGCGGGGGGGGGGGGGGGGGGGGCGCAAACCGGACTCATACTGCATTAATGCTGTTTCAACTATGGGATTGTCATTATCGTAATTACATTTTCAGCGTGCATGACGTTTTTCACAGCATTTCAATCCTGCCGGCACTCTACGGAACTCTTCGAATACAATCTCGTCTCGTGACAGATGGGCGATTCGATTTTGCAGTCGTGGAAATTTGGCGGGTGTTTTAAGGGGTTCGCCATTTTCATGATTTTTTTTTGATAGATTTATTTTATAGATATTGATATAAAAGTTGTTACACTTAATAAATACACTTTCGAAATACATAAAAAAAAATTTGTTATGTACTTATGTAACCCAAACAAACTTTAAGGCGGGATATACATTTATAACGTTCAAAAAATCGATTTTTTTTTTTTTCGTTAAACGATAGAATATATATGTAGAATATTTTCCTAAAGTTTCAAAGCGAAATTCGAAAAACTGCAAACGCGTTTTTCTCAACACTGCATTCATACTCAAAGAATATTAAGCCGATTGAGTTGAAACTTGGTAGAAATATTGATACCATTGGTACCTTCTACTTGACGAGAATTGTTTACGAAAAATTGAAGAAAAAAACTACTTTTTTTCATCCACATTTTACAGAAATGTTGATTTTTTGTGTAAATGCGTGCCGATCTCTTAAATTTGCATTTTCTTCATTTTAATTACCGTCACATAGAAACTATACATGTTCTAGCTGAAAAAAAAAGTTTGAACTTTTTTGCAAATCAAAGTCTACGGGAAGCTAGACTGCACGCCGACTCGCAACTCCCGCGGCGACCTTGCTGTATCACTCTGCCACAGCTCCGTCGTTTTAAAGGTGAATTAATTTTAGAAAATCGTTTTGTATACTTAAATATACTGTTAAAGTATAAGTAAAGTTTGATAATTGTAGAATAATTATTTCTCAATTAAAAAAATCCCTCAATATTGCTCATTTTTTCCTGTCTAAATATATATCCCGCCTTAAACGCGTTTTTTCCCGAAACAACGTTTTTCGACGGCTTGTTGATAAAATCTTCGAAACTACTGAACCGATCTTTATGAAATTTTTTCAATTTTGATTGATGTTCTCACTTTTTTGGTTGGCCAAAAACGGTGTTAAATATTACCACTTTTTGTTCAAATGGGAACGTCGTAGTCCTTGAAAAGCTTCGTCGATCGAGTATTTGATCATCACTCTCCAATAATATCTTCAGCTCCAAAAAATGGTTGAAAGATAAAAAAAAATTGTTTATTGAATAACTCAAAAACAATCGATTTTTCGGGTATGGTTTAAATGTACGAAATGTAGAGAATAATTTTCTCTATACTTTCGTTTCTATGGACCACCCTTGAATTTTGCTTTTTTTAAATTTTTAACCCACCTCGGGGGTTGAAAATAAAAAATGAAATTCGGGGAAAACTATTGACCGCACGAATTTGCCGCCGTGGAAAAATGTATAGCTTGAACCCTCAGCTACATTTTTGTCCACAGCGCCAAACTCATATCTCTTCATTTTCGGTCAATAGTTTTCCCAGAATTTTGAATTTTCAATCTCCGAGAGGGGTTGGAAAAAGCAAAATTCAAGGGTGGCCCATAGAAACGAAAATACAGAGAAAATTATTCTCTACATTTCGTACATTTAAACCGTCCCCGAAAAATCGATTGTTTTTGTATTATTCAATAAACAATTTTTTTTGATACATCAACATTTTTTTTGGGGGTGAAGATATTATCGGAGAGGGATGATGAAATACTCGATCGACACGTCTTTTCAAGGGCTACTACGTTCCCATTTAAACAAAAATTGTATGAATTTTTCCTAAAAAGTTACCGAATTAAAACTGATTTTTTTAAATTTCACCCCACTTTTTCACCCCCAAAATGAACTTCCACAAATTCGGCGCCGTAGACAAAAATAAAGGCCGGATTTTTCTGATCATTTTGTCTCTCGGCGCCGACCTCGTAGAAGTTGTACTTTGGCATTAATCCACCCCATCCCCCTTCATCCCCTAAAAAAACCCTGCACCCCGATTTTTAGGCAAACTAGGGTTCAGCATCCGCGGCACCTACAAAACCACCTGTCAAAAAACTAGCCTTCTAATTTTTCCCGATTCCAGTATACAGCACGACTGTACTTATAATAAGAATATAGAAATGAAGAATGAAAAAAAAATCGTTGCTTTCCAACGATGCAAATTTCAACCTCATAGCTGATAAGCGTGCGACAAAAGCTCAATTGCAAGTCTCACGAACAAAGATGAAGCAACGACTTCAGCTACAAATGCCATGAAGCAACGTCGCGAGACTGCACGAAGGATAAAAAATAAATAAAAAGTTTGTTTTTTATTCATGGCGCGAGCGGTTTTCGCTCTGAATACGGTTCTGCTGGGGTGTCTCCGTTTTCTTTTTTTTATGAATTGCAAAATAAAACAACAAAAAGGAATAATCGAGGTAAAAAAAGAAGAGGAGAGAAGTAGCTGGCGGCCTTTATCTCGGCTAATGGGCGTTCAAGGGTGGTTGAAAGCCTCGGTGCATCGGATAGACGAGAGAGGCTGTATGTGCGTATATGAATGAGTATATTCTCAACACGTGTGCTCACACTCCGGATTGCTGAGCGACCGAAAACCCCCGTACGATCTTTCTTTCGTGCATACTGCTTTCCACTGTACACACATACTCCACAATCTCATCTTACCCTCCCTCTCTTTTTCCTTTTTTCCTTTCCCCTGTAATGTCCACAGCTTTTCTCGTCTACGTTTTCTTTTTATTTCGCTCTGTCTCGCCCCATTTCTCTCGCTCTTTTGCCGTTTCTTTGCCTCTCTTTTGCTATTGACGTTCCCTGCACACGTGCAGTTCTTTGCCACACTCCAAACACACTTTTGGTTACGGTACGTTGAAGTACTCCCCGACTGTCTACGCTTACGCGTTCGTAATAGTCTCGTTCAAAGCCAAATAACCAGAATACATATTTATCTCTCTCTCTCTCTCTCACTCTCTCTCTCTCTCTCTCTCTCTCTTAGTCTCTAAATGGGGAAAGGTACTTTTGAATCCGCATTAAGTACGTAATGTTGGCTATTAGCACATTTGTCTCTGCTAATGACGGTCCTTGATATTTTTTTAAAGGGATGGACGATTTTGGTCTCGGAATGGCGCTTGAACTGAGCTTTATTTAAATATAGCCACATCTATTTGAAGGTGGCTTTGCAGACATTGGATTTTAGGCAATGGTGAGTAACGGGCTGTAGGCTACCGGGAGAACAATCCTTCAAGTCAAGTGTCGGGACACCGCTGTGACGAGTGAAAAAAATACACGTTTTTGCATTTTCTCAAAGTATACATAGTCAAGAAAATGTGAAAAATGTTCAATTTAATATATTGACAATTGACCAAGTTACAGACGATTTAGTGTGAGCGAATAGTGCGACGATTTACGCGTACTGCAATTTTTAATCGCGTTTTTCTCTAAAAAGTTGCAGGTCTTTCCTCGACCTATAAGTCTAGCTATAATTGACCGATTCAAAACGATTTAAAACCAACATTTTCGTAACTGCAATAGCTATAGTTGTACATAGCCGTTTTTTTAATTTAGTATTTTTTAAGCCCCCGAATATAAGTAAAAATTTCGCCAAAATTACACTTTTTTTAAACACTGGCCATTCTGCATTTTTTAAAATCAAATATGGCCACGTATAACGGGAACTACATTGACATAGATGAAAAAACCGTTTTATTTTTATTTCTCAGACCAACCATTGTCAGTTATCGATCCGGCTGTTGGACCACATTTTTTATATTGAGGCTCTATCATACCTCAATGACATTGTTAATTTTTTATTTTAAAAAATACAAATTAGAAAGCAATACGTTTAATGTATTTTTTTTCCAAATGCCAAATAAATAATCTAGTAGACGAAAAAAATCGGAAAAAACTACCTTTTTTCGGCATGGCACATTGGTGTTCCCCCTTAAGGGATATTCTCACTTTAGATGCTAAAAAGGCTATTTTCATGATTTTTTAAGTGGATTTATAGTATAGGTATTGATATAGAAGGTATTACACTTAATAAATACACTTTTAAAACACATAATAACATTTTTTATTTATTTAAGCCACCATTTGTAGACGAAAATGGCAGTTAAAAAAATGTCCCAAAAAATGTTAGGTCTACGCTGTTGATGAAATCTTGGAGCTGGATCAACTTTTATATCAATCTATAATATAAACCTATAAAAAAAAATCATGGCAATAGCCGTTTTTCAGCGTCTAAAGTGAGAGGACCTCTCAAAAATCCCTTTTCTTCAGACATACATATACATACATGTCCGTTATTGATTAAAAACCGAAACGAAATTGATTACAATTTTGGGGGCCGGGTTGAAATTCCGAACTTTCAATGATCAGAACGCTCAAAACTCCGAAAAAATACTACCCCGAAAGATCAGAACTCCGAAAGAATTTTACACGAACGACCAAAACTCCGAAAATTTGAACACCGTCAAAATAATTCGGCTATGAAAGTTTTAGAAGTTACAAAATTGTCAATAAATCGACGAATTATTTCAAGAATTTTTTTAAATTAAGAAGTGATTGTACGTCAATTTTGAAATTTGTCTAGACAATGTTATACGTTCTACATAATTTACCATCAACTGTGTAGACTTTCGCTGGCATGATCTTGACGAAACTTGTAATTTCGGAACATTAAAATTAGGAATTTTAAACCGTCGGAGCATTCAAAGTTCGGAATTTCAACCCGGCCCCGTCAAGATCATGCCAGCTAAAGTCTACACAGTTTACTGTAAATGACGTAGAACGTATAACATTGTCTAGACAAATTTCAAAAGTGGGGTAAAATGACTTCTTAATAAATAAACATTCCTGAAATAATTCGTCGATTTATTGAAAATTTTGGAACTTCCATAGTCGAATTATTTTGATGGTGTTCAGATTTTCGGAGTTTTGGTCTTTCGTGTGAAATTCTTTCGGAGTTTTGAGCGTTCTGATCATTCGAAGTTGGAATTTCAACCCAGCTCCAAATATTGATCTGGTATTTTTGCACGTGAGACAACATCGAATCACTTAATACGAATCTTATTAATTAAGGAACATGATTTATAAGTCGGTTTAACCCTTAGCAGTCACACTTAGCTAGAATCACGTTATAGTCATGCTGGGTCCAGGGACCCAGGCGTTTTAAAATTGTTATAAATAATGAAATAATGCATTGAGCGATATGAAAAAAATAGTGAGGTATAATTTGAACCTTGTTTAATACAAGAATATTGGTTAGAAATCAAAAATTAAATTATAAATATACAAAAAAAATTATGCAAAAAAAACGTGAAAAATGGCTCTTTTTTTAGAAAAATTGAAAAATCGGACGCAGGTGCGATTTAGAAGGAAAGAATGAAACGCTTACGCATATAAAAATGTATGTTTTATTGGAAAAAAAAGTTGTACGGCATCAAAATAACTTGTTTGGGTCCCGTGGACCCAGTGTGACTATTAAGGATAAAGCTTGTACTCACTTTGTTAAGCAGGGATGGATGTTGCACGGCAACAACGTCCTATTTGGTCTCGTGTCTGGGTCGCAGTGCGAATCGTCCACGACGCCATCCTCCGGTGATTTGCAGACTGGCATTGCCATCTTGAATCCTTCGGTAGAATCAAGCAAAATACAATTGATGACGACGGTGCGGTATGATCGCAAATATATAATCAACTTTAACGACTAATCCATTTCGCTTCAGCCTCATTTCGGTGTCTGCATGTTAATTGGATTATCCATTCGTAAGCAGCTACTTTTTGAACTGCATTTTCATAGTATATAAATATTTATATTATTGGGTGGTTGCATATGATCTCGTCCATTTTTAAGCGACAGAAATGATTTAGTAGGAAGTCGACGAATTGGTTTATTTAAGGTAGTGCCCATTTGAAGAGACAAGCCTCACAAATCCACGATTCGGCCAACAGTCGGAATCAAAAATCGACAACACAACATCACCACTTTGGAAGCGGCGATGTCACTTTTTGCAGGTTGCATTGGATGGAGGATGCTCGGCATACACTTCCTCTAGGAAACGATGCGTTTTTAGGGTTGATTTGTTTGCCAGGAAGTATTGGAACATAACGTTTCGCAAATGTGACTTTTTTGGATCAAAACTTGCCATTGTAAAGATAATTAGAATAGATAATGGTAACGCGTCGCACAAATGTCACCTGTGGCGTTTTACCGGGACTCCATGGACCAATCTTCATGTGCATTGCTAACTTTACATTCCAAAAAATAGTGTATCTACCTAACGCCATTTCTTGCCAGTTGGTGGTTCCATATGCAACCACCTAATATATACACGTACATACTGAATGAAATTCATCACAAAATACGAAGAATTCGTAGCATCTTCACCTCTCCGAAAGTATTCGCAAAAAAATCGCTGTCCAGTTGATCTTACGAATTAAGGGGATATACCAGTGTGACACTTTTAAAAAATTGATATTTTTTGCCTTTTTTGACAGTTTATACTTTCAAGAATATCCTGTAAAAAATTCAAAGCCGTATCTCTAATCATTGTATCTCGCAAAAATCGATCGTTAAATCTTCAAACGCATTTTTCTCGAAATTAGATTTTTCAAATTTGCTGACATTGTAACTCAAAGAGCAATTATCCGATTAACTTGAAATTTGAACTGAGTACTCTTGAATATATTTACTCTACAATGACGTAGGATATTTTGGATTGGATGAAAATTGACGATTAGGCATTGAAAAAATCGACCATTTTATAGGCAAGAAAACAGACTTTTTTCATAACTACGCCATTTTGTTAGATTTTGATATTTTTCTAAAATCCTAGGTCATTGTACGGGAAATACCTTCCAGCTTAACGACATTTTTTCCTTTTTCAGTTTCAGCTACTTAATTGGCCGGAATCATGTCAGCAGTGGAGGAACTTTTTTTTTGCGCACCGAAGGCAGCGCGTAAGTCGCTTGGATCCCAACATTTTTCTATGAAAAAATTATGTAATATACGTCAAATATAGCCAAATATATTCTTAATTTTCCGCAACATTTAATTGAGTACTTTTCTTCCTAAAAATTCCCGAAAATCACCCAAATTTTCAGCGTTCACACTGGTATAGTCCCTTAAAGCGAGACACTACTGTGACGGGTGAAAAATTGATTTTTTTCGCATTTTCTCAAAGTATACATATTCAACAATACGCGAAAAATCTTCAAGTCAAAATATTGAAAATTTACCAAGTTACAGAAGATTTAGTGAGAACAGGTAGCGCAACGATTTACGTATACTTAAACTTTCAATCGCATTTTCCTCGAAACGACTTTTTTCCACCTGGCCGGAATCATAACTCTAGTTGTAATTGCACGATTGTCAATTTTAAAAAACCAATACTTACGCAATTACAGTAGCCGTCGTTATACGTAGCCTTTATTGTTGAAATTTAGTATATTTCAAGCCTCCGACTATAAGTAAATTTTCGCCAAAATTACACTTTTTTCGGAACTTTTGCCATTTTGTGCATTTTTTTCTCGAAAAAACAGCTACGCTCAACTAGCAGCTAGATTTATATACGTTATAAACTTTTTTTGTTGTATTTTTCAGTTAAGCTATTGTGAAGTTATTGATCCGACCGATGGGCCATATTTTTTATACAAGGGCTTTATTATACCTCAATAAAGTAGTTAATTGTTCATTTTTTTAAATAAAAAATTACACGAAATAAATTGAATGTATGTTTAACCCGATCAGTGTTAAACATCATACATCAGGGGGGTCAAATGGACCCCCCCCCCCTTTACACTGATCCGGTTAATAACATACCTTTTTTTCCAAATCTCAAATAAATAATATAGTAGACAACAAAAATTCAGAAAACACTCGGTTATTGGCCCGTCATAACGATGTCTTCCCTCAACATGGCGGTGCAAAAAATAATTCGTAGGAGGTAATGCATTATTCTGGATTGAGAATTATATTATTGTTTTTATTACATCTGCGATAGCTCAATGGCACAACCAAATCATTCTCATATCGAATCTCAAGGTGGCAGATAAAATAATCATAGACATAAATCGATACTTACCTATATATATATATATATATATATATATATATATATATATATATATATATATATATATATATATATATATATATATACACACATGTAACCAGACAAATATATAAACTCACCATTGCCGCAGGATTTGGAACAGGCAGATATCGATTCGAGGCTCCAAGAGTATCGAGTCTGACAGCTCGAGCCGTTGCCCCCGCAAACGCCGCATGAATCCTTGTTCTTATTGCTGCCCACCCTCATGTCACAGCCTACTTTCTGCCTCCCTCGAATGAAATTCAGATGGACGTGGCAAGAAAAAGATTAAAAAAAAAACGTAACGTTATAGATGGAGATCCATCGTTTTAGTGCCACACAGGCATTCTAGAGTTCTCGCGCAAAGTCGAGCATAAAGTCCCTAGTCAACGTCGTTTTTTTTCTCGTAAAAGAGAAATAGGTACACGAATTTACTCCTAGCGGATAAGACTTTTCGATGTAGCAAGGCTCAGGGTCTAATTCCACGCTGATCACGATTTTTAACCTATACACGACTCAATTTGACAATTCAATCTAGATCTCGATCTTTTTCACTTCGAATATTACTATTTGTTCATCGATAAGTCCCCGAGCTGCCGATATTTCTTTATCTAATTTCTGCCCACGGAGTTCTCCCAGTAACAATTCTCAATCTAATTTACGTTCGACGATGTACCTACGTCGTGACCCTTTGCGGGTCGATTTTCCATTCCCGTACTTCAAACAGACAAAGGAGCGAAGTAATAGCGTAGCGACAGGACCTCACGTGAGTTCACGACTGAGAATCACTCAGGAGGTTGTTTGGGTTGATTTTAACTTAAAATTCTATATTCAATAGTAATTTATATATCGATTATCATATATATATATATATATATATATATATACACACTTACATATAAAAGTAATGATAATAATTTCAAGTTCAATAATTCAATTCAAGTTACAATAACTAACATTGTCACTTTAAATACTATACATAATAATAGTTAATATTAAATTACTATTATATATACGCACGCACGCATACACACGCGCACACACACACACACACACACACACACACACACACACACACACACACACACACACACACACACACACACACACACACACACACACACACACACACACACACACACACACACACACACACACACACACACACACACACACACACACACACACATATATATACGTACGCACGCATACACACGCGCGCACACACACACACACACACACACACACACACACACACACACACACACACACACACACACACACACACACACATATATATATAATTCGTCGCTCAGGATCCAGGAAGAGAAGCTTTCCGTGAGCTGAACTAGAATACTAAAAGTGCAATGGCGAAAGGAATGTTGGAGTTATATATATATATGTATATATATATATATATATATATATATATATATATATATATATATATATATATATATATATATATATATATATATATATATATATGTGTATATATATATATATATATATATATATATATATATATATATATATATATATATATATATATATATATATATATATATATATATATATATAAAATCCCACACACACGCACCTGTATATTTATATGCAGAGAGCAAAGAGTGAAACAGTTGAACGCTGTGAGACGACGGCTCAGCCCGTGTTCCACAGTAGATACGGTTCGCAAATGCCCAGACAGCAAAGAAGAGAAATAGTGAAAAGAGGAATGCAGACGAATCGAGCGCGAACTAGCATCCGGGGAAGTATATATTTATACAGACATATTGTATATACTTTATACATACACGAGTGCAGTAGCCGCATCGAATGAAGTCGTAACGAAAAGATGAGAAATATCTTACCGGAAACGCTTGGAAATCAGGCTAATAAACGCGATAAGTATACTGCGGAGATCGAGAAGTCCAGAAATTTCAATAACAAGATTGTGGAATTTTATAATAGCTCGAATCTAGCGAGAAAGGAAAAACAGAGCTTTGATAGTTGATAATAAAATACGCTTGAATTACATGATTTATTGAAATTTGAACAAAAAGCGGATATATATTTATTTCTATCAGGCTTTCATTATTTTTTTGTTTCTTGAATCGTTTCTTTTTTTTAAATTGATTCTCGATGGTTGTAAAATTATATATTTTTCAAGTCGTGAGTAAAATTACGTCAACGTGCATATGTGTAAATTTGATTATTTTCCAATCATTTTCCGCAAGTCCGATCAATAACGAATCATTTTTACATGGGTGTGTCGCATTTCCAGTGCACGGTGCGTCCGAACTTATGACGATTACGGTAACGTCCGAGAGAAATTTGTTGGCGGATTTAAGGGGTCTTCTCAATTTAGACGCCAAAAAGGTTATTTTCATGAATTTCGTTGGTTGGTTTATATTATAGATATTGATATAAAAGTTGTTACACTTAATAAATACACTTTCGAAATACTAACATTAAAAAAAAATGTATTTATGTAATCCAAACAAACTTCAACCGCGTTTTTCTCGAAACAACGTTTTTCGACGGCTTGCTGATAAAATCTTCGAAACTACTGAACCGGTCCTTATGAAATTCCAACCACATGTTCTTTACAACTATAGCTATAGCGCATATCAAGGATTTAATTTTTTTTTGATATCTACTATTTTTTTTGCCAAAACGGTGAAAAAACACGTCTTTTTATTTTTTCGAAAAAGATCCGCCATTTTGTTATTTTTGCATATATAAAAAATTGTTTGATATGCGCTTTAGCCATTAACATACTGAATTTAAAACCGTTTGATTTTTTTGTTCCGGATGATCCATCTCCGAGATTTCATCAACAGCGCAGATCCACAATTTTTTTAGAACATTTTTTTAACTACCATTTTCGTCTATAAATATTGACTTGAATCAACAAAAACATTTTTTAAAATGTATTTCGAAAGTGTATTTATTAAGTGTGATGACTTTTATATCAATATCTATAATATAAACCTATTTTAAAAAATCATGAAAATAGCCTTTTTTAAGGTCTAAAGTGAGAAAACCCCTTAATAGTGTGTTTGTAGGGATCGTAGGGAATAACTTGAAATATTTAAGAGCACACACACACACACACACACACACACACACACACACACACGCACGCACACACACACACACACACACACACACACACGCACGCACACACACACACACACACACACACACACACACACACACACACACACACACACACACACACACACACACACGCGCGCGCGCGCGCACGCACACACATACATATGCACACCCTTCTCCGAGTCCGGACAAGCGTTTATTTCGTTTTCAAAGCTGTTATGTGGGACATTTCCTCGAGATAAGGGGAAACCAAGGGAAAAACACGTGCGAGGGAGGAGGGGTAAAAGGGCAGAGCGGTCGGCCGGAACTACCGGACGGTGAGCAACGTCCACCGGAAATTCGCACTACGGAATTCACGAGAACGCGCGTTTTCCAACGCCCCCTTTAATAATGCAAAGCTAGTTAGCGTTTAGCAACCTCAGTTTTGGCGCTTAATTACGTGGCCTATACCACGACAGTTCTCTTTTCCTTCCTTTCACTCGGATAAGTTATTGTAGCGGTGGAGTCAACGCTTGACTCGTCCACCCTTCTCCCTATCGTCATCCCTCACATACACGGACAGTTTTGAACTCGCTGAACAGTTACGAATTTTCATCACTAATTGACTGTTTTTTGGGCAACTCGCAAAATTACCTGCGAGCTAAATATTCATCTTGCTAATGTTGTGAAATTGTAGGGTCTGTCGATACTCTCGTTCCTTCGGCAGGGAATTTAGCTGCGGGGATTGGATCACGATGCTGAGACGACATCTATAAATTTTTCAAACTTTGTCGGTTGATCGAATTTTGATAAAAAACGGGTGAAGTTTTTTTTAACCATTTTGTTTTCTGAATTTTTCGTATGTCGAAATAAAAGCTTCGAGAATTTTTCTGCACTTCCTTTCATCTGGATCCATCGAGGCGAGAAAACGTGATTTTATTTCTGAAAAGGCCAGCGGCGCGAGTTGCTCAGCAGTTATAACAAAACGGTTTTTCATTGGCTTTAGACATTTCCCGAATCAATATTGATATTTTTTTCTGATAATGTGAATATTAGTTTTTCTCGGAATTTTTTTTCACCCTTCGATATGGCGGAATGAAAACTTTGAGAATTTTTCTGCACGTTCTGTCATCTAGATTCTGTAAGAGGAAGATGAAATTTTCTTTTTGAAAACTAAGTTGGTCTTCATCAATAATAAATTTACTTATTATTTATTTATAATAAAACTTGTGGCTTTAACCATTTTCTGCATCAATTTTTTATGTCTCTTTTTTCTGATAATGTAATTACAATTTTGTATTAATAAGCTGCATATATTTTTTTTAACTGTACAGAAAACGTGTTTTTTTATCGAAACTTTCATTCGTCTATTATTTCATACACTCATTAATGGTTATGTTCTATCCATATAAAACATTTCCGTGACTGACTGACGGAATGACTAACCGACAACGCACAGCTTAAACCGCTGAAGATAGAAACATTACATTTGGAAGATATGTCCCTTAGAAGGTGTAGAGGTGCACTAGGGAAGGATTTTTCGAAAATCAACCCTTAAGAAGGTGAAAGAGGGTGTAAAAGTTTCTATGGAAAATTGTATTCCTTGCGTGCAACAACGCGGGCGAAGCCGCGGGCGGAAGCTAGTCCTTAATAAGACAAGACCGTAAAATTAATACTTAACAAACATATGGACCAAATTTCCGACGTACACGCGCTCAAAGCGACGGGCACAGGCTACTTCATTCTAAAATGCAACTAACTTTTAGCGTTTACACAGCAAACTTGATTGGACGATCGTCAAACCGGATGCCGAAATATTTTCGCTCCGTTACGAGCGCGAAATTAACTTAAGGCGATTATCGGGAAATTCCATTACCAATAATGGTCTCATATGCCTTAATTATATCCGCAACAGATTGGATCTTGACCATTTCAGTAGCATGCAAAAGCAGCCGTTTATTGCGTAACTTCACCGTCGATGCACCTGAATGATACTTTTCATCGAAAGCTCCGTATTTTCTGCTATCGATGAATGGCCAATTGAGTAAAATGCACAGTGCAATTGGAGGCTGGAGTGGAAGCTCAATTGGCTCGGGTTCTATTTACATTGGAGGTTGAACACAACTGACCGTGCAAATTCCCGCAACGCAAACGTCCGTGGTGTCCTGATGGCATCTAGTGCCGTCTTCAACTTTTTCGGCCAATTGAACGACGACCGAGTCATCGTCTGTTTCTAGCTCTTTGCCGAAAGTGTCCTCGCTGTCCTCGCTCTCGTTCGAAGCCTGGTCCCGGTCGCTCCTAACTTCGGCGTTATTGATGCTCTCCTCGTTCTCCCGATGCAGTTGCCTCGTTCGATGAAAATCGTTCGTTCGAACGCCCCGGCAGATCAAAGAGCAAGCTCTCGTTGGATCCTGGTGAGGATACCACTTGAACAATTGTCCGTTGTAGGGAACGCCATCAAATGCGGCGCACTGCTCGCTACGAAAATCACTCGGTGGCTCGCACGTCTGTAATCAGTTTCAAGTTCAAGGGCTTCAATTTAAGAAACAAAAACGCCGAAGCAAATTCTAGTGATCAACTCGATGTTCCAGAAGTGTGCTTATCCCCGTGCGGAAATTGAGTTGGGGCTGTGATCGGGCCCCAATAATATTCCCCTAACTTTATTCGGGCCCTAATCTGGAAGCCACATGAGGGCCGTTAGCGGCCGGTCACACTTTGTCAACAAAGGCCCTTAAAGGTGCAACGACCGGGGCCTTATAAGTTGCCTCAATGAAGCCTCATCAATACCATTTTAGAGCCCTGCAAATGCCTCAACGGCGCCTCATCATAACCATTTCAGCGCCATAAAATATCCGTATCAGTGGATATACGTGTATGTTAAATGCGTCAGGGTATATCTGTATTTGTTTTTATGTAATTGTTCATATGCATAGGTGTGAGCGTGAGTACATGTGTATGTATGTGGGCGCGCGTAGAAATGTGATTGCGTATTTGCATGTGAGCCTTTATGACAAACTACCATGACAAAATGAATACGAAAAAATAATCCATTCTAAGGAATGGAAGTGTAGTAGAAATAAAAAAAATATATGGGTCTACTGAATCACTAGAATCTATTTCCATTGAGGGAAAAAACTGGAAAACAAAGACCAATTTATTTACTTATCCTACACAGTCAGATAAAGTTTATGAATGGGGAATATCAGCGAAGTCTTCAGAAGAAATAATTTTCCCTATGATGAGTATTGAGCGGAAATTAGTTGCTATAAAAATGTCGAGGAAACTGGTTGAGACTGTTCACACTTATGCGCTAGCATTACTCCATGTATGAGTGAAACCATGAGTAATTGTTTGTGTCTATGTAAAATGTTTCTTTAATTTGATAAATAAATACTGTCTGATGTTTGTCTGCATATTTGTGTTCATCGTTGAATTTTTATTTGCTAATGCCCTTACGCTTTTTCCCAATTTGCGTTCGATAATATTATTCGATCGAAGTATATAATCGATTTAAATAATTGAAATACCATCAACCATGTAGCCTAAGCTATTTATACTGGTTTATCGCTATAATAGTCAGATCTGGGCCTATTGTGGAGATCCCTACTTGTTTATCCGTATACTGGCAAAGTCTGGGCCTATTGTGGAAATCCCTACAGGTTTATCCCCATAATGGCCAAGTCGGGGCCTATTGTGGGAATCCCTACAAGTTTATCCCGATAATGGCCACGTCTGGGCCCATTGTGGAAATCCCTACTAGGGAAAGCACTAGGAAAGCCCTGAAAGGCCCTTATTTTTATTAGGGATGCCCTATCAGTTTTCCGCACGTGTCCAGGAGGAAGTGCTTCGACTTGGCAATTTTGCCATAAGCATTCCCCTAGGAGACGATATATTTGACGGGATGACAATAAAATGTTTGCGGAACCATTACACTACAGTCAATCGTAGCAGCAATGCCCTCTTTGTGTACTCGTCAAGCAGCAGCTAAGTGAATGAGCTCCTTGGCTTTCCCTTCACAGTTCTCGTTCGATATTCCTGAGAAATTAAACTAGCTCTTCCTGGGCAATGCGTTCTTCTTCATAGAATTTCCCTTTTGTTGACTTGAGTTTAACTTGAGTTGACTTGAGTTCAACTCATCGATGAGTGTACTTGAGTTTAACTTGAGTCTGACTTGAGTTTACTTGAGTTTGACTCATCGATGAGTTGACTTGCAATTGACTCATCGATTAGCTCACTTGAGTTTGACTTATCGATGAGTCGGCTTAATTTGACTCATCGACGAGTTGACTTGAGTTTGACTCATCGATGGGTTTACTTGAGTTTGCCTAATAGATGAGTTAACTTGAGATTCACTCATCAATGAGTTGACTTAAGTTTGACTTATCGATGAGTTGACTTGCGATTGACTCATCGATGAGTTGACTTGCGATTGACTCATCGATGAGCCGACTTGAGTTTGACTCATCAACGAGTTGATTTGAGTTTGACTCATCAATGACTTGGTTTGAGTTTGACTCATCGATGAGTTGAGTTTGACTCATCAATGAGTTGAGTTTGACTCATCAATGAGTTGAGTTTGACTCATCGATGAGTTGAGTTTGATTCATTGATTAGTCAACTTGAATTTGATTCATCGAGGAGTTGACTTGAGTTTGACTCATCGATGAGTTGAGTTTGACTCATCGATTAGTCGACTTGAGTTTGACTCATCGATGGGTTGACTTGAGATTGACTCATCAATCAATTGACTTGAGTTTGACTAATTGATGAGTTGAGCTTAGCTCATTGATGAGTTAAGTTTAGCTCATCGATGATTCCAATACCGGACGGAAAATGAGTGCACAAAATTATGGTTCCAGTTTTTCCCCTAAAGATGTACGCACATTCGTGCCTTGGTAATCGTCCGGTAGCACGTTTCGAGGAGAGTACACAAGCCAATTGATGATCGGATCATTGAACAACGAAGGGAGCGAGTTAACTGGGACGGTAACATCGCGGTGGGGCAATTTGGAGAGGAACGTAGCCACGAACGAAAGGGGAAGGAAAAGCGAGGCGCGCGACGACGAATGATACCTATGACCATTACTCTTCCACGCTTCCGGTACCGGACCAGCAGCGCCGGTAATTGTTTTGCCTCTTCCCTTCCACGTCATTCTCTCCGTGTCACGTCCGCATGCACCAAATAATCTGCCGCACTCTCGTATGGGCTGTTCCGCATTGACCGCACATTCTGCCCAAGAGGATGTCTAGCAAATTTCTCTTAATTCCGGACCGTGTCGTGAGGGTGCATGAGAGATAGAATCTCATGCAGAAATAGCCGAAATTTTGAAACCTTGAATGTATGCCCAAGATGTAAAGCAAAATCAGCCCTTTGTGGCATAATGTACGAACATTCAAACTTCCAGTAAAGATTTTTTTTATTGTTGTGTACCTGTAAATATTTAAATTAATAATTAAATTAATGTTTCAATTAATACTGAATACATATTTCAATTGATTGGGAAAAACTTTTGGAAAATTCAGCACGATACGATCAATTACTCGATAATTATGTAGTGAATGATTGTGAAGTTATAATAATTAATTAATATTCAAATTAATTGGGGGAAAACCTTGAAAGAGTTCAGTACGCTACAATTGATTATACTAGACTGATGTAGCGAATAATTGTGAAGATGTATTAGTTAATTTATATTTAAATTAATCCTTAATTTATATTTAAACTAATTAGGGAAAAATCCTTGGAAAATCCAGTACGTTACAATTAATTACACTGGAATTATGTAGCGAACGATCGTGACGTTTTAATAATTGATTAATATGCAAAAAAAATTAATATTTAAAAAAATAATTAATTGAAATTTAGATTCATCAGGGCTAACCTCTTGGGAAATTCAGTACGTTACAATGAATTACACTACAACTATGTAGCGAATGATTATGAAGTTCTCCAAAAAACTTCACTCATACATCAATCACCCACACGAAAAATCAAAATCATTTTCTCATGTTTTTTCTCATCATATCTGAAAGTCCCGTAAGAACGCATGAAAAACTGCTGCAAATAAAAGGTCCCACAATTCTTCAACGGGTTATTGTATCGATCCCAAACTTGGCATGCAGGCTTGCAACAAACGAAGTAACAATTCATCAAATCATCATCAGGATGGTAATATCATCATCCCTGCTCCCACACATATCTGAACAATGCATCAACGACAAACGAAAGCAAAGTTGCTAACAATTTTTTTCAATTTTAGGGTACGAAATAATAAATACATTTAAAGAAATCCACAGCGTCGTTTAAAAAATTCAAGTCCTTCAGGAAAATATTTCTTGACCGAAGATCGGGCGCCTCCACGTGAGTTATCCGATGTGTATGTGCTCTTTGGGAGGTTCAACGTCAAAAGGGCTCGTGGAACGTGTTTAGGCGCTGAGCCCGAAAACCTTCTCGGCCCGCAAGTCGTTGAGATTTACACGTATGATTTCGTACATGTAATCGTGTACTTGGCGTAGTATCGTATAGCACATGCTCTGTATATGTGCTATATGAGGGATACGGGGGGCGGCACGTTTTGCGCTAGCCACGCGACGAACGGCGGCTCCGGGTAAACCAGGGCAAGCACGTAGCTATATCGTTCCGGCACTCTCATAGATTAGTCCTAGGATTGTTGCGCCCTCAGCTTTCCCCTAACACATGTATACAGCCACGTATATTACATATGCATAGACGTATATATTTAATCTTGATGAATCGTACTATATATGTATGCATGTGCACGTATTATCGCAAGCGTCAATCCCGACCTGTCATAGGCGTATTGTGTCGGTACAGATACCGACATTCATGATTTACTTATTGTTAGCAGATCTTTGCACGCAAGTTTGGAAGCCCATAAGTGAATGTCTTCCGGAATGTCAATATATAATTTTGTAAATGACTCGCTGAATACATGTATATTATTATCATATTGCATAGTGTACATGGTTTTTTTTATTAGTCTCAGTCTTAAGGCGGGAGCCTGAATTAGAAGGTCCAAAAAAGCGTTTTTTCGGGATTTTTTTTAGAAGGGAAAAAAACAAGTGAGCCCAGTAAACATTGAGGTATATTTTAAATGTATGTTTGTGATGTATAAAAAAATATTTTAACCTGAAACGATAAATGACTGCAGATTTATCAGCCATTGCAGTCCCCAATCGGCGGGAAAGATGCAGCTCGTAATTCTTGACTGAACCAAACGAACCAATAAAATTTTCAATTGTCATATATTTTTCTTCTGGGTAAATTAAGAAAAAACTGAAAAAATCGTGAAATTGTAACTTTTCTCAGGTTTGAAAGAAAAAATGTGGCAAAAAAACACTTTAACGTGCTATAAAAATTATTTAAAAAGACTTTTCCAACGACTTTTTTAATTCACTTAGAAGTTTTCATACTGAAGAAAATAGACGTTGGTATGATTCAATAGGTCGTTTAGATTTTTGCTATCACGTCCGCCAATTTGGAAAAATGATGAAAATACAAATTGGAGAAAACGCGCTTCAAAGTTTTCAATAGAAGGAAATATCAATATCAAATATCAATCGCTTCTCTGCTTTTGGCCTTGTATCTTCGAAAATATTTACAATTGGCCCATGTATCATTGTAAATATATTCTTGGATAGTTTATCTATCGATTGAAGCAATAAAAAAAACGATTTTTCGAACCTTCTACTTCAGGCTTTCACCTTAAGGAGTTGCGGGACAAATTGCGAAATTTTACCATTTGCTTCAAATTTATAGAGTAAATTCTGTGTCATTTGCTAAATGCTCTCTCCAAATTTTGAATCGATCGTCTACACCATTTCTATAAAATTTAGAATTAAGGCAGGATTCTACTTTGAAACCATGAAAAAAACGCTATTTTCATGAATTTTTTCTGAGAATACTATTAAAGATATCGATATGGGGTTTAAACTGTTCAATAAATACACTCTTTAAGTACATTAAAAAAAATTTTAAATGTATTTTATTCATTTTTTGTACACGTAAAATATGTTTAAAGCCAACGCCTTGAAAAGCAGGTACCGTTGCCGTGGTCGTGAAATCTTCCCGACGGATGGTCTGAAACAAAAAAATCAAATAGTTTCATGTTCAGTATGTCTTCAGGAACCGACCTAACTAGAATATTTTATATACGTGCAAAATTAACAAAATGGCGGCTAAAATACGAAAAATATTTTTTTTCGTATTTTTTTTTCTTTTCGTATTTTAGCCGCCATTTTGTTAATTTTGCACGTATATAAAATATTCTAGTTAGGTCGGTTCCTGAAGACATACTGAACATGAAACTATTTGATTTTTTTGTTTCAGACCATCCGTCGGGAAGATTTCACGACCACGGCAACGGTACCTGCTTTTCGAGGCGTTGGCTTTAAACATATTTTACGTGTACAAAAAATGAATAAAATACATTAAAATTTTTTTTTATGTACTTAAAGAGTGTATTTATTGAACAGTTTAAACCCCATATCGATATCTTTAATAGTATTCTCAGAAAAAATTCACGAAAATAGCGTTTTTTTCATGGTTTCAAAGTAGAATCCTGCCTTAATAAAATACTTTTTAACATAGGGAGATGTCTATGCTCAGACAACATAAGTAGTACATTATGACACTGATGACAAAATTGTCATAATGTACTGAGCGATTTGACGGTTTTGCATAACATTTTAAACATTTTTTCACACTTTTTCATGCGTAAAGCTGCCATTCCGCGATAAGCGTAGGCATCTCCCTATGTTGAAAAGTGTTTTTTCAATAATACATTTGATAGAAACGGTGTAGACGATCGATTTAAAATTTGAAGGGTACATTCCGTCAATGACAATGAATTTACTGTACACATTCAAATCAAATAGTACAATTTTGCCAATTGTCCCGAAACGCTTTAATCCCTTTAGACGCGCGAAAATTAGTCATTTTTCATGCATTTTTCAAAGGTGATGAAATAATCGCATTATTTCAAAATTTTGACATTATCTTATTACAACTTTCAACTGTAAAAAAAATGGCTTTTCTAAACAAAACAAAATGGCGGCGTCATAAAGTATTCCTTTAGGGGTCTTTTGAAAAACGGCTTATGTTTTCTCAAAAAGTTATTGATCGATCTGGCTGAAATTTTGGGAGGTTTCTCTCTATAGCATTATTGGAAGGATACACCTAAAGTTTTAAGGTTATCGCGTAAATAAATTATCTTTTTGGGGTAAAAATTGTCGAGAAAATGATAAAAAATATGAAAATTTTATTACAAAGCCTACTTAATTTTTAATTTGATAGTTTTAAATATTTTTATAGGTATGTCCTTCCAATAATGTTTTAGTGAGGAACCTCCCTAAATTTCAGCCAGATCGATCGATAACTTTTTGAGCTATAACATGAGCAGTTTTTAAAAAGACGCCAGTAGGAATACCTTATAACGCTGACATTTTGTTTTGTTTCAAAAAGAAAAAAAAAGTTTAATACTTGAAAGTTGTAATAAGATAATGTCGAAATTTAAAAATGATGCGATTATATTATCACCTTTAAAAAGATTATAAATAATGACTCATTTTCGGGCGTCTCACGGGATATCCCCCCTTAAGGGCTTACACCTAAGTGAATTTAAAAAAATATCGTCGTTTGGTTTTCGACGGATTCTCAGATCATACAATTTAAAAATAATCTCTGAAAAATTTACGTCCATTCGTTCAAAATTGAGGGAGTTATGGGCGTTTATCGGTAGGTTTTGCGAACAGGTGAATTTTGAACGCGTTTTTCTCGAAATAACTTTTACAAAATCGGTGACCACGATATCTTAAAAATCACTGCATCGATCAACTTTAAA
Source organism: Ophion ellenae (assembly GCA_963210295.1). Lineage (NCBI taxonomy): Eukaryota > Metazoa > Arthropoda > Insecta > Hymenoptera > Ichneumonidae > Ophion > Ophion ellenae. The sequence goes on along the minus strand of OY723386.1, from coordinate 40,710,190 downwards.
TTTCACAAGCTTCTTTTACAATATCGAAAATCTGTCCTTGAATGAAGAATTTTTTTTTTGATGCTCAGTTTTTTTCATCGACAAAAATAGAACTCTTTTTGCACCGAAAATCGATACCTTCACTATAGACTGCAGTAATTTTTTTTCTCTAAAATCTAGTTTGTATTAAATCTTTCGTCCAACCACTAGACAATTTCATGCAAAAACGAAATGCGTTTGATTTTTTTTGTATTTCGGATGACTCGTTCACGAGCAGCAGTGGTCAGCGCGAAGAACGTTTTTCAAACAGCTGCACAAACCATTGTATCTACCACATTTATAAACATTTTCCAAAACGAAAATTGTGAAAGATACTTAAACTCTTTAATGTAAAAAAAAATGAAAACCTGCACACGTTTTTCCAGAAAAAATGCTCGAAAATTCCTCTTTTTCCGTCCACAAGCGAGGTGTAACCCGTTAAGGAGTTCGCTCGAGCTAAACAAATTTCAAGGGGTTACCCCCACTTGCGATTTTGAAAAAATCGATTTTTTTTTATCGCATTTTTTTGAAGTATAAGTATCTGAGAATATGTCCTGAAAATTTTAAGTCGATCCGAACAAAATTGACTGAGATATGAGCGTTGAAAGAGAAGAATCCGCGTTGAAAGAGCGTTGAAAGAGAAACTTTAAACGCGATTTTCTTCAAAATGGCATTTCTGAAGTCGGTGACCAAGATTACTCGAACACTAATGAACCGATCTTCTTGAAATTTTGCAGGCTTATTTAGTACATAAAAATGTAGTCTTTAATCGTTCGATTTTTTTTTCGAAAAAAATGGCCGATTTATAGCCAAAAAACGGCCGTTTTTTTTTTTCGTTAAAATCGAACCATTAACTTTGACTGTCCGCCATTTTGTGAAAAATGAATATTTTTTAAAATCCTTCGATTAAAGACTAGTTTATACTTATATTTGACTAAATCCATCCACATTTTTTTTCCAGATGATCCACTTCGCCGCAATGTTGGTCACCGCAAACCGTGTATATAAAATCATTATTTCATTGACGGCCATTTGCCACTAAACAATGTAATATTTTTCAATAAAAAAATTACTGAAAGTTCTTCAAGATATGTTCTTTAAGATGGTATATTGATCGATTAAAAAAGTATTGTAGTTTTCTTTAAAAAAAATTCATGAAAAAGGCCTTTTTTTGCGCTACAAATGGGGGCCTTAAATACGACTTCAGCAATTTTATAGTCTAGAATGTTAACTTTAATTTGCAACAGAGAATGAGTAAAAATGCCAAAATTGACCGAATGACCCTTTTTTCTTTTGCAAATGACCTTTAATTTATTTGCATTTTTTTCGAAATTATGTTTTATGAAACGGTGTGTGTCGTATCTCAAAATCTATTAGTCCGATTCACTTCAAATACGGACGAAGCATTCTGGGTAACATTTTTTATGGCTTGACGGAATGATATTCTGATTTGTTTATCCATTTGTTAATAACAAATGTTGGAATTAATCTTTTGGTCGCGAATCGACCTATTTTTCTAGAGCTACCAATTTTCGGAATTTTTTCATTTTATAAAAGTATTTCGTCATACGACATTTTTTATTATAACACTAAAACTACGTTTTTTTTGTTCGTTTCAGATGACCCTAGTTGCCAGAACTACCTGCACCGGATGGCCGTGCATCAACGATGGCACTTTGTTAAAGTAATAATGACTTCATTGTTAATCGATATTTTTCAATAAAAAAGGAACTCAAACTTGCCAAGATTATACATCAATGGGCTCTGAAATTCTGACCTCGTCATCCCAATAGTCTCATCAGAAAAAAAATAATGAAAATCGACCTGATCTTTGGGCTCCAAGCTTATGCAGACCCGTTAATCACGATACTCGTCTCGACCAAAAGCGTCGTTTGTATCTAGAACAACAGGACCAGGTGAAAGCTCCTAGGCCCTCCGATGACATCGAAACCGGCTAATTAATCGTGACTAGCTTGAAAGCCATAGCGATACAGGAGAGCAGCAACGTAGCGAGATGCTCATATGATAATCAGGAATATAGGAGCTGAGAACCGTCTAATCTCGAATTCGAGACGAGAATGTCGCGTGAGAGCGAACTAAGTGCGTACTTGGAGTCTGTCCGGACTTGAATCAAGTATCATAAGCACTTTAGCAGAAAGGATTATGAATTATGACGTATTTACAGTGCACTGTTTATTCGCAGACGTATCCTCGCTATCCAAACTAGTTGATGTTGAGATTATAGTACACCGAGAAAACAATACATTTCTATGTACCAGGATTTGTTGACTAGTAACAAACGGTAAAGTTGGATATGGCGGAATAAATATCTTTTCACACTTAAGGCGTTACCCCCACTTGTAGCGCAAAAAAGGCCTTTTTCATGCATTTTTTAAAAGAAAACTACAAAACTTTTCAATCGATCAATATACCATCTTAAAGAACACATCTTGAAGAACTTTCAGTAATTTTTTTATTGAAAAATATTACATTGTTTAGTGGCAAATGGCCGTCAATGAAATAATGTTTTTATATACACGGTTTGCGGTGACCAACATTGCGACGAAGTGGATCATCTGAAAAAAAATGCGGATGGATTTAGTCAAATATAAGTATAAACTAGTCTTTAATCGAAGGATTTTAAAAAATATTCATTTTTCACAAAATGGCGGACAGTCAAAGTTAATGGTTCGATTTTAACGAAAAAAACGACCGTTTTTTGGCTATAAAACGGCCATTTTTTTTCGAAAAAGAAAATCGAACGATTAAAGACTACATTTTTATGTATTAAATAAGCCTGCAAAATTTCAAGAAGATCGGTTCATTAGTGTTCGAGTAATCTTGGTCACCGACTTCGGAAATGCCATTTTGAGAAAAACGCGTTTAAAGTTTCTCTTTCAACGCTCTTTCAACGCGGATTCTTCTCTTTCAACGCTCATATCTCAGTCAATTTTGTTCGGATCGACTTGAAATTTTTTCAGGACATATTCTCAGATACTTATACTTCAAAAAAATGCAATTAAAAAAACCCGATTTTTTCAAAATCGCAAGTGGGGGTAACCCCTTAATGAGTTATTCATTTGAGTCTCTGAATCGTCACGAATAAAGATTTGCTAATCGTCAAAAAATGAGTACTTGTTTTCTGTGACTGAGGCGTTTATTTAAGGGGCCAGTCCACTTTGAAAACTTCAACAAATCGAAAGCAAGCAAGACTTGAAGAAATCGACGATGATGAGCAATCAGAAGGGATTTTGTACGGTGCAGGAATTGCCGATTGAGTTTAGATAAGTGTTTGTCATAGTATAAACTTGAAACGCGTTTTTCTCGAAACGACGTTTTCAAAATCTAGCTCCATTGTATCTCTAAAACTAATAAACCGATTCTCTTGAAATTTCAACCACATATTGTAAACATGATTCGCAACAAGATGACCCTCTATGGTTTGAACATTTTGATTTTTACTCTTTTTTTTGCGAAAAACTGCGAAAAAACGCGCTTTTTTTTAACTTTTTTCGTTTTTCAACTGCCATTTTTTTATTTTTTTGATAAAACTTTATATCCGAGGGTCATTTTGTAGCTGGTGTCATACTGAATCTCATGGACTTTGATTTTTTTTTGTTTCAGACAAGCCGTTGCCGAGTTGTGATGGAGCTACCTAGCCCACCTATTTTTGTGGCGTTACGTTAAACTCTAGTTTTTGTACTTAAAAAAGAATAAAAATGAATTAAATTTTGTTTAATGTATTTCAAGACTTTATTTATCAAGCCCAACAACTTTTATATTTATATCTTTCAAAAAATCCTCAAACAAAAATTGCGAAAATGGCCTTTTTTCGTGGCTCCAAAGTGGACTGCCCCCTTAATGAGATGAGTGGAAAAGTTGTCCCAGATGTAACGGATAGTTGAGTGAACGATATTTTATATTCGCACAAATCCAGATTCGTGTATCGTTACGAAACTCGTATCTCTTTGTTTTCGGACAATAGTACATATTTCCAGAATTTCAAATTGAATTTTCAACCCCCGAGAGGGGTTGGAAAAAACAACATCCAAGGATGGTCCATGGAAACGAAAATATAGAGAAAATGATTCTCTACATTTGGTACATTTAAACTATGCCCGAAAAATCGATTGTTTTTGAGTTATTCAATAAACAATTTTTTTGATACTTCACCATTTATTTTCGCTTGAAGATATTATTGCAGAGGGATGATCAAATACTCGATCGACGCGTCTTTTCAAGGGCTACAATGTTCCCATTTGAATAAAAATTTTACGAATTTTTCCTAAAGAGTCATCGAATGAAAATTAATTTTTCAAAATTTCACCCCACTTTTTCACCCTCCAAATGAACTTCTGCGACTTCGGCGATGCCAACAAAAGCCCGGATTTTTCTGAAAATTTTGTCTCCCGGTGCCAACCACGTGGGGGTTGCAGTTTGGCATTAATCCACCCCCAACCCCCTTCATCCCCTAAAAAACCCTACACCTGTCGAAAGACTAGCCTTGATCTAATTTTTTCCAATTCCAATATACAGCACGATTGTACTATTACCCAGTTTTTGAAATTTTCAAATGCATTAAAAAAAAATAAGTATAGATTCGTAATTTACTCTTTGGATAAGCGAAAATTTATTTGTGTAAAAAATGACAGTTGACATCAATTTAAAATTAATTCGAAGACACGTAAAATTCTCTAATCGTCATGTTAGATAGTCAAAGGCCGAAGCTCGCATTCGACTTCGGGGGCTTGCGTTATCATCCTTTATCACATTCCCTCAGCCTTGGAAAGACTTTTGCAAAGTCAGTTGAAATATTTGCCGTCCCGTATACCGAAGTTTTCTCTACGTCGTCGCGCGTCTCTACGGCGCTCCGCGACGTCGACTCTTGGATCTCTTTGCTCAGGCACAAGAGAGCCCGACGATGAATATTAATTGCGTTGAATCAACAAACGCAAATCCGCGGGCGTTCTCGACTCGTCCTTCCCTCGACCACTTTTCCTCACTATGTATCTTTTATTTTCCCTCCCTTATACCGGCGTTCTTCGTTGGCCTTTCACCACCAGAATCGCAGCCCGGAGAAGCCATCTACCGAAATTCCCATGTCTGATAGTTATTTCTTCATTTTTTAGCTACTCGACACCCTCGGGCATTCGTCGTACACGGAGCCAACTTCTATTCGTTCTCCGCAAAATTCCGTATATAAATGTCGGAAAATCAGAGTAACAACCGGGGACGTCTTGACAAAAAATAATTCTACTTATTATTTTCTACACCTTTGAATAATTTTCCATGATCACAAGGATTTTTCTTGAAAAAAAAAAAACTTTTAATATTACGTAATTCGCCATCTCGAGAATTCCGTATGTAATTTTGAAAATAAATTTCAAGTACGTTTCGAAATAGTTTTCATTTTCGAAGAATATATTTGGAGAAAACTTCATTGAAATTCGGCCGCAGAATAAATTACTCCAAAGGGAATTTAAAAAAAAGTATCATTTTTAATACTATTATTCAATACTGTTATTTAGTATAACATTAAAAAAAAAGTAATACGAAAAACAAAAAATTGAATCTCGTATTACTTTTTTTGTAAATAAATTTCAAATACGTTTCGAAATAATTTTTTTTTCGCAGGACAGATTCGGCGAAAATTATATCGAAATTCGGTTGGGCCTTCGGAAGAAATATCTCCAGAGGGAATATATTTCGTCTGGCCCACAAAAGTTGGTCAAAAATTGATGTGGAATTTTTCATCAAGTGATAAAAAAAAAAAAATTCACGAAATATATAAATTGATGGCGGAAATGTTAGGATTGTGGAGAAAAAGGTGAATAGGGGTGCGATTTGGAGACGGACCATTTTGCGGATGTATACAAGGAGGGCCACCGAGATGTTTGGAATTTTCATTTCTTTCTCTCTCTCTCTCTCTCTCTCTGTACGAAATGCTCGACGTTCTTTTCGAGAAAAATACCACACTGGAGCGTAAAAGAAGTATTTGAACGTTTGTAAAAATAGAACCCTGTGAGAGAAGCGAGACGGGAGAGGCTGGAACAATTGTGAGGTCACCTCAACAAAATACATGGCGTTCACACATAGCTGCAGACTCAGGAAAAAGCGTCCAAGGAACGTTTACCGCAACGAGTGTTATGCCTTAGAAAAATTTCCTTCTTTTCCATTCTCATACTTTTCTATTTTTTTTTTGCAGGGTGTGTAACACTTTTCGAAATGGCCTTCCCGCGTGCTTGAACGAGAAACGCCACGGCGAAGTGCGCCACGAGAGACTGAGAACGCCCGAGCGTTTGCTCCGAAAACGCTTACATTGTGATTTGCGCGATACTCCCACGCTTCTACATTTCTCGTACGAAGTCACGAGATGGCAAAAATAATTCTCCTATGAAATTAAGGCATTACTTTCACGAACCCGGACATTTAACAATTAACTGGTTTTCATCTATAATCCAGTAATAATACGTCCCATTGTACTGGTCAAATTTCAAGCCAAATTACCGAATTCTTAACGAAAAATTACGACCCTAAAAATCGTCTTATTTGTACGGCCCTTTATTGAGAGTACACGCTGGCTACATGTCTATTTAATAATTTATACACTAAAAAACTGTCGATGACTGATATAAACGGTTCAACGCGTGTAAAAAATGATGAAGATTCCGTGACGACAATAAAGACAGGGGGTCACCGTATGTTTAAAGCAAATATTAATGATTAAACTTGAAAATGTGACTAAGAATTTTCGTAGCCGCGACGGTTCAGGAAAAATGTCTAAATCTACTAAAATTGCGCGAATTTTTTTCTTCCAGTTTTTATTCTTGGGTATAACAGTTGATTGTAACTTATTTTTATAAGGCCCCACCTTTATTTACCAATGATTCAGAAGGACCCTGCTTATGCTCTCGCAAAATACGACCCTCCGCCGAAAGGGTGCCCTAATACGCTACAAATCGCGAGCTTTGCCAATGCGGAAAAAAATATTTTGAATAAAAAAAAATTCGTTAAATTCAGCACAAATTAAAAATAAATCGTTTTAGGCATGTTGAAGCCGAATTGGATATCACAATATCATTAATAGCGTTACTGGATATTAATTGGATATAATATTGGAATTAATTGGATATTAATTGGATAATATTGGATATTAAAATGATAAAAATATTCTGAAAAATATGATTAATTCGAAAAAAATAGAAGGAAAAATGGGCCCACGCTGAGACTAGTCTTAAAAATTATACAATGGGTTATTTTATCTTAGAGAATTTTTTGAAAAAAATTATACAGTGGGTCACTCTATTTTAGAGAATTTTTTGAATAAAATTAAAAAAACAATAAAAAGTTTTCACTCTAGAAGAAAAAAAACGTTGACATTGGTCATTGATAATTGGTTTCATATTTTTTAACAAAAGTATGCTCCAAAATGAAAAAAAAATTATATAGTGACATTTGCCGATATCTCAATTAGTTCAGGAGTTATCCGCGTTTAAACGTTTCCAAAACTTCCGAAATCGACATTTTTTTGGCAAATTATAACTCCTAAGAGAGAAGAGATAAAAATATAAAAATTAGTGAATATTCCTTTCATGGGGTACAATTTAAAAAAAAATCAGAAAAACCAAAAATCGTCGGGATCACGGACTGGGTGAAATGGCGTAGAATATCCCATATACAGTTTTAAAAGCATTTTCAATGCTACAAGAATATCATTTCCAGGTTACGTGACTGATGCAATCCTTCCATTATTTCCCCCGTTGATGAAGCATATATGCGATTCGCGAAAGAGGATAATAGAGAAAAAGATCATTGCCTCCGCGAAATAAGTACCGAAGGTGCGGGGCCGTAGCGTAAAATGATCGGTTTTTAAATATATATACGAGAAAGGGGATTTTCAATCCATTCGATTTCGCGTACTCGAAATAGCCAACGATCCCCATACTCAACATTATGCCAACCACAATCTCTCCGAAAAACACTTAATAAAATGTGAGCTTATTTATATGAATGTTATTTCAAGGACCGTCTTTTCCCAATATCAACGATCCGTTCGAAATAATTTTAATTGACGTTTAATTTACTTTTAAACATTCATATGTACTGATAGCCAACATTGCACAACGTTAATCGGTCCGAAACGTCCTTTCCCCAAATATATAGAGATACGAAATAAATTCCAGTGGAGTGGAATTGAAAAATAACCTGATTTTCGATGTGTATTTCTGGAATTTCGATCGAGGGTCGCAAACTGCAGAGCTCGCCTCTTTAGTACAGAATGGTACTTCATTATCCGCATACCGCAAAAGTGCAAGGGGAATTTATGTGTTACGAGGAGGTTGCGGAATTGAAGAATAAACCGAGAGCGAACGGTTTGGAATGGACGAGGTTAAAAAATACGCCGGAGGATCCCCGGCTCGATGGGGGGGGGGGGGGGGGGGGTGCAGAGAAGACGAAATTTGTAAGGTTTATGCGACTGTGTGTGCAAGCCCACCGATGCAAACATGTCTACAGGGTGGCCCAAAAAGTGACGTCCAGGAAAAAAATCTAGATGCCTTGGATCAGTACCTATTCGCATCACTCTCATGTAGTCTTTTTTTTACTTTTCGAGAAAAAAGAATTCTATTAATGTTTTCCCAACCCCTATTTTTTATATCGCATCTATTTTTTTAGTTGTCGAGGATAACATTTTTTTCCTATTTTTTAACCCTCGTGTTTTTTAGTGTCCGAAAAGGGCGAATTTTTAATGAATTTTTTCCCCCTGTAATAGAGGTTTTTTTTTCGTTTTTTCTTTTGTGTATGTACTTTTTTCTTAGCAGTATTTAAAAGCAATTAGGAATTGAGATGAGTATAAGTATTCTTTTTCATCTGAACTCTATTGACATCCTGTCAAACCTATTTTTTTTTAAATTTTGATCAATATCTGAGGCATTAACGTTAGTGTTCAGTTGGCCATTTATTTATTGCTCAACATTGCGCTTCTTAACGACCTATAACGACCAGTATATTTACTATATTTTTCCAGACAAAAGAATGTTATTATTTTTCTGTTAACCCCCATTTTTAAATCCCATGTATCCATTTTAGTTTTCGAGAAACAACAATTTTATTCCTATTTTTTAACTCTCATGTATCTTTTTAGTTATAGGAGAAGAAAGAATTTTTTAATTGTTTTTTCGAGTTCTCCTTTATATTTTTTTTCGTTTTCTCTGTTGTGTGTGTACTTTCCTCTTAGAAGTTTTTTAAAGCAATTGGGAGCCATTTACAATTAGACCAGTATAAGTATTTTTGTATCATCTGAACTCTGGTCACTGATCCTTTCAAACCTATGTCTCTAACTTTTTATCAATTTCCAAGGCATTAACGTTAGTGTTCAGTTATTATTCAACAGTGCATTTCATAATTGTAACACAAGTTTAAAAAATCGCAAAGGAAGTACATATATTAGAGAGAAAAATAAAAAAAGTTTTTTTTGCGAAAATCGAATGAGTCGTAGAACATACATGTTGATACCGAGGGCGATTCGGCTAGGTATTAGTACGAGGGATAGAGATTTTTCTATTGGACGTCACTTTTCGGACCACCCTATATATATGTGTATGTCATCCACATACACAAAATCTTTGTGTGCGACTCGGTTATGCCGATCTTGCTGTAGGAACGAGGTCAAATCTCACGGCGGACTGAATCCTCGACGAGGACATTAAAATTCCGGAGGCCCGGTCTCTTCATTCCCATCCCTTTTCCGTTTTATCCCCTGTGCTCGGCCGTATAGCGCAGCCACAAGAAGCCCGAATGCCGTCGAGATAGAACCAATGGACCGAGGGAGAGAGACAGAATGAGAGAGATTGGAGAGAGAGCGAGAGAGAGAGAGAGAGAGAGAAAGAGGGCCGAAGAGAAAAGCCGGCCTCATAATCGAGGAAGTAACGCGGCTTGAGGGATGGAGAATTGAGAACGATACGATAGAGCATATCCGAGCGAAATGATACACACACGCACACACTGTACAGGAGGGCTACCGCTCATTACTCGGTGAGATGAAGTTCGCATTCTTGCAGGTAGGTATAAGCTCAACTTTCGTACAAAATACTCCACGAGAACACAAAGCTCGGAAGGCAACAAAATTTGATTTGAAATTAATCATGAGAAGACCATCGATAAGGCGACGAAGTTCGTGAAAAATGATACTTCAATGGAAGACGTATCGTCTGAACGTATAAACCCAACAAGGAAACTCTTACAGGAATGCCACGGTATTGACAAGAATTGAAGGCATTCTTAGTTCAGTTGGTCATGACCACATGTGAAATTTTGTATCGATCTGCTAGACTTTTAATTTGCAGTAGATTTGCAAGCATTCTTATAGAACGTTGTTGCGTTCTCAGATATTTTGAAAAAAGGCATAATAAAAAATGGGACAGAATGTTTTAGATTTTTTGTGTAGGTCAGTAATGTTTGATAGAACATTTTTTGAAAATTTCATGATAACGATAAATATTTATAAATACTAGAGCAATAGTAATTAAAAAACAACACTTTAGACTCGAAATTTGAGGATCGTTCTGCATATTGTACCACTTACGACCGATTTTACCTTTAAATCTATGACTATATATGAGGCATTCCACGTCACTTCAGCCAGTAAAAAAAAATCCGCAAATAATTTTGAAAAATCGAGTTACTTTATTGAAAAATATTTACCGAGTGTCGAAATTTTTTACAAATTTCTGACGTTTTTTCTCGTTGATTGCCATTTTTTAATATTTTTCCATTCAAATGGCTGTATCTTTGGCAGGATTTGACGTATTTACATTCGTAAAAAACGAAAATGTGCGTCTTTTTATAGCCTTCCAGAATAAATTCAATTGAGATTTTATTTTGCAAGCCGAACGTCCGTTTCAGGGCAAAATATGCAAAAATATTTTTTTTCAAGGAAAGACACTCGTTATTTTATTTTTTTAAATTTCCCCGAATTGTGAATACGAAAAACGGATTTTTGGTATTTTTCATATTATGGGATTCCTAAACACCGTGAAGTAACAGCTATTTTTATTTTTATTATTTTTTTTTATTAATATTCGATTGAAGAGTGTAGAGCACTCCAAGGCTCCAATACATATGACATATATGTCATATGTATTTCAAAAACCTGGTAAACATACAGCAAGTGGTTCACACTCTTTAATCGAATATTAATTTAAAAAAAAACAAAAAGAATAAAAATAGCTATTACTTCACGGTGTTTAGGAATCCCATAATATAAAAAATTCTTAAAAATAAAATATCGAGTGTTTTTCCTTGAGAAAAAAAATATTTTTGCATATTTTGCCCTGGAACGGACGTTTGACTTGCTCAATAAAATCTAGATTAATTTTTTTTTCTGGAAGGCTAGAAAAAGACGCACATTTTCGTTTTTTACAAATGTAAATACGTCCAATCCTGCCAAAGATACAAGCATTTGAATGGAAAAATATTAGAAAATGGTAATCAACGAGAAAAAACGTCAGAAATTTTTAAAAAATGTTGACTTGCGGTGAATATTTTTCAATAAAGTAACCCGATTTTTCAAAATTATTTGTGGATTTTTTTTACCGGCTGAAGTGACGTGGAATGCCTCATATATATGTATGTGTGCGTGTGAGTGTTACAGTTAAAAAGCGTTTTACCTAGGAAAAACTAGTTCTGACTGAACGCCTCCGTTACAACTATTTTTTGTCTAGTGAAAACTACAATTTACGCCTGGAAACCCAGAAAAACACAAACTGTGACCTTATTCGAAAACAATTTTAAATGATCAATTCCGTCTGAATTAATTTTTTTTAGTCAAGGCGTTACCCCCACTTGTAGCGCAAAAAAGGCCTTTTTCATGATTTTTTTTAAAGAAAACTACAAAACTTTTTTAATCGATCAATATACCATCTTAAAGAACACATCTTGAAGAACTTTCAGTAATTTTTGTTATTGAAAAATATTACATTGTTTAGTGGCAAATGGCCGTCAATGAAATAATGTTTTTATATACACGGTTTGCGGTGACCAACATTGCGGCGAAGTGGATCATCTGAAAAAAAAATGCGGATGGATTTAGTCAAATATAAGTATAAACTAGTCTTTAATCGAAGGATTTTAAAAATCATTCATTTTTCACAAAATGGCGGACAGTCAAAGTTGATGGTTCGATTTTAACGAAAAAAAACGGCCGTTTTTTGGCTCTAAAACGGCAATTTTTTTTCGAAAAAAAAATCGAACGATTGAAGACTACATTTTTATGTATTAAATAAGCCTGCAAAATTTCAAGAAGATCGGTTCATTAGTGTTCGAGTAATCTTGGTCACCGACTTCAGAAATGCCATTTTGAGAAAAACGCGTTTAAAGTTTCTCTTTCGACGCTCTCTCAACGCGGATTCTTCTCTTTCAACGCTCATATCTCAGTCAATTTTGTTCGGATCGACTTGAAATTTTCAGGACATATTCTCAGATACTTATACTTAAAAAAAATGCAATAAAAAAAATCGATTTTTTCAAAATCGCAAGTGGGGAACCCCTTAACACGAGTTTCAACCAACATTCAAATATAATTATCATTGAATTTCAAACTGTTGTATTCCAAAAAAGCCTACAAAGTAATCGAATAGCATCTACTAAAAAAGTTCGCTTACACGCAAAAGAATAATTTCGGGAGAATCACCTAAATATTGAGAATTCAACATGCCGGCTACTTTCGCTTACCCTCCTCACATCCCTAATTATCGTATTTTTTTTCCTAAAGCAACGCATCGCCACAACCCGATCGCCAAGTGACAAAGATTCATGTAGCTGGCTTCGTGGAGGTGAATAACGAGAGTTTTGATGGAAAATCCGCGGACCGATTGAAAGTGCATGACGGATGAGGCAGGTTGAAGTGCAATGGGTGAAACAGGTCAAACATCGCTGACGACATCGGGTCTGATGGGTGCACGCATGTGCAGTGTTGATCGAGCCACCGACTGGACACTGATGGCTCGGTCTTTGTCGAGTAACATTTTTTCCCCTATACGTGCTTGGGCTCAGTCGGCACTCCCATTCCTTTTTTTCGTGCCATTTCCGACCCATGCGAGAACGAAGAAAACATCGCAGGTATTTGGGTTACCGTTTCAACGTACCTGACACCGCGCGGAATGGGAAGGTAAATGCGAAGGGAGTTTCGGGCTCGTGTGTGCCGCAGTAGCGCTAACGTCCTGATGCAATTGTTTTCGTGTGGATTTTCCTCGCAGGAGTGCGAGCTCGGAATAAGAAATGCAAGGCGAAAACTGGGGGATAATTTGTTGCTCGCACCGAAAGATCGTGAACTTCCTATGGAACTGAGTTATTTCGTTGAGTGCAGACGCCATTAGTCTCGCTAGTTTTCAGGTTGAAATTCGCTCACAGCTTTTCCTCTTCGCTATCACGTATATGTATGTAAGCCATATATGGTTTGTGCAATATTAGATTGGGCGGGGAAACACGTAACGTGAGGATAAATGAGCCGGTGAATCCGACGCGGCGAAACGGCCAACTTTTCTTTATTTCTCATATTTTCCAACGAGACAAAAATAACGAAACGATCTCTCGTAACGATCGTTCGGTGTTTGGATGATAAAAAAACATGACGTATCTCGAACCTTGATAGCTAAAGGGGTGTGCATAACCTTGAAGTTAAAAAAAAAACAGCTCAATTTTCATTTTTTTTCTTTTCGTGTCTGGTATTGTCTGATATGGTCTTGACATGTCACCGTTTTTTTTCATTGCAATATATATATGAACAACGTAATCATTGTCATTTAATCTCAGGACTGTCGCCTCCGTACGGCTCGGTCGCGGACATGATTCCGGTAACCAGATTCATCTAAAGTAAAAAATGGAAAAATATACTTTTAGTACAATGGTGAAGGTACAAAACCACCGGATACTTTTTCGAAATTTTAAAATTTGCATAAATTGCACTGTTTTGAAAAACAATGTCGATTTTCGACAAAAAATAACGACTTTGAACGTTTGTTATTAACAAATGGAGGAACATATGAAAAAATCATCCGGTCTGTCGATTGAATATGTTATAAAATATGTTCAGTCCAAATTTGAAGTAAATCGGACGATTAGATTTTGAGATATGACGTACGCCAAATTGCAAAGTATACTTTCGAGATAAACGCAAGAGAAGAAAACGTACTAAATCTACTTTTTCCGTATACAATTGCCGTATGAATGTTTGGGTCGGCTCAATATCTTCGGTGGTTCTTTATGGTTTCGGGTACGGGCAATACGAATAGGACGTTTAATTTGTTCTAGAATCTTTTTTTTTTTTCCTTATTGACAAGTTAATTGTTATAATGACGATTGTGACGAAAAAGTGCATTTTGTAGAAAAAAGTTTGACATAAAAGATGTTTCGTTTTTAATTGACAACAAAAAATGTCGCTTTAATTTTTTTGCTAGCTCCATTAGTAATGGAGATATGAACAAGGAACATTTTTATGAGAAACACGGATCGATGAGTGAAAGGGACGAAACGATGAGTGAGAGGTGATGCGATTAATTTTCGTCACTTATATCTCCATTACTAATGGAAGTGGTAAAAAATTAAACATCTTTTATTAACCATTTTTATCGATGTAATGCACTCTTTCGTCCCAATTGTAAGAAAGTGCCTTGGTGTATGGACTACATGCGTGAGATAAAATCACAATTATTTTTCGTACTTTCAATCTGCGATTCCTGCACCGTATAACAATCAAACGGTCTGGTTGGACAAAGTCATATCAATGCCCTTAGAAACCACACGATGCACCGTTTTATGACGGTGCATTGTCAAAATCGTCATAACTCGGTCAATTTTTTAAATTTCTACAAAATCTTTGAACCAAATCAAAGTTAAGACTCTACGCAATGAGAAAATAAAATAAACCAAAAATCGATTTTCGAAATTCCAAGGATGGTCGAGGTCGAGGATTTAGAAGCTATGAACATTCCGTCGACCGTAGAAGACCTACACCATGGGCCTGGTATCGATGATTCCATGTAAGTTGACAAATTTCATGATTTATTCATTCCCAAATTTTCAAACGCTCTTTTCTCAAAACCACGTTTTTCAAAACGGTACCGAAAATTTCTCGAAAACCAATGAACCGATTGCCTTGAGGTTTTTTGTGGTTATTCTATACACCGTTATCTAGTACTTGTCATAGGATTTTTTTTCCGTTACTTAGTTTTTGTATTATAGGCAAAATAATAACTAATTTTTGGCCCAAAAATCACTATTTATGTTCAAACGTCCGCCATTTTGTCATAAATAAATATTTTCAAAATCGGCTATGACAAGTACTAGATTATAGTATCTAATTTAAGGGGTTACCCTTACTTGCGATTTTGAAAAAATCGAATTTTTTTATTGCATTTTTTTGAAGTGTAAGTATCTGAGAATATGTCCTGAAAATTTCAAGTCGATCCGAACAAAATTGACTGAGATATGAGCGTTGAAAGAGAAGAATCCACGTTGAAAGAGCGTTGAAAGAGAAACTTTAAACGCGTTTTTCTCAAAATGGCATTTCTGAAGTCGGTGACCAAGATTACTCGAACACTAATGAACCGATCTTCTTGAAATTTTACAGGCTTATTTGATACATAAAAATGTAGTCTTTAATCGTTCGATTTTTTTTTTTTCGAAAAAAATGGCCGTTTTATAGCCAAAAAACGGTAGTTTTTTTTCGTTAAAATCGAACCGTTAACTTTGACTGTCCGCCATTTTGTGAAAAATGAATATATTTTTAAATCCTTCGATTAAAGACTAGTTTATACTTATATTTGACTAAATCCATCCGCATTTTTTTTTCAGATGATCCACTTCGCCGCAATGTTGGTCACCGCAAACCGTGTATATAAAAACATTATTTCATTGACGACCATTTGCCACTAAACAATGTAATATTTTTCAATAAAAAAATTACTGAAAGTTCTTCAAGATGTGTTCTTTAAGATGGTATATTGATCGATTAAAAAAGTTTTGTAGTTTTCTTTTAAAAAATTCATGAAAAAGGCCTTTTTTTGCGCTACAAGTGGAGGTAACGGCCCTAATAATCTTTTTGGTTTTTTTTTCAGATGATTTTTGAAGAAACGCCAGTGGGTACCGTATACGCAGATTTTTTTACGACGCTCCAAGGATCATACAATATCCTTGTATATTTTATATATTTTTAAATAAAGGAAATTAAACATATTTTTGAATGTATATACTTTTAGATAATTAAAACCCCAATCCGTAATTTCAAATAGTTTTCCTTGAAAAAATTCACAAAAATGACCTTTTTTCCGGCTCCTAGGTGTATATCTCCCATTAATTTCAGAAACGTATCATCAAGTTCGCACCTTTCTGTTCCATTTCAAAATGGAGTTCAACTGTTAATTAGCCAGTTCCCGAGCTTGACTCCATTCGTCGTATTTACCGTTCGATGTCACGAGCCACGACATATTCGAAATTATTCCGCCACAAGGCCACCCCCAACGAAGCTTTTCATTCGAGCGTCATCCTCCACCCCTGAGGATCAAAAGCGACGTAATGACGAGCCGGAAGTATCTCACGTGCAGTTTGCAAACGCGCAAAAACAAAGGAACGAAAAGAAAAAAGGACAGATTTTTTTTTGCAAATGGAACATCAGGGCGGATTTCGAAGTACCGGAAAACGATGAGCCGGTAACGATCATTTTGGGGCCGGCGAAAAAAAGCACACGGGAGCCATTAACGTCATTGAGCACACTCCAATACCGTTGAATGATGACGTGCCGAAATGAAAGCTTTTTCGAGGCCGTTCTGAAAGCCGCATGACGACACGATCGTTAGCGATGTAAAACGTGGGCAACGACGAAACGCGAGGAACTGCCCGTGCAGAAATTTGTTTCGATTTGTTGGTTATCCCAAAATCCTACTACATCCCAGGAAAAATTGTTTGAGTTATTTTAGTACCCTAGTACTAAAATCACTAAAATTGGTAAATTGGTACCACTGTAACGGGTAAAAAAAAATCGATTTTTTCAAATTTTCTCAAAGTATACATATTCAAGAATACATGAAAAGATTCAAAATGTTAAAAGGTGACCAAGTTACATAACACTTAGTGAGAGCAGGTAGCGCACCGATTTACATATACTAAAACTTTCAATCGCGTTTCCCTCGACCCCGCCGAAATCATAGTTCTAGCTATAAATGTGCGATTTTCAATACTAAAAAAAAAAACAAAATTTCCGTCATTGCAGTAGGTATCTTGTACGTAGCCGTTTTTTCGTTTAGTATTTCTAAGCCTCTGAATATAAGGATAAATTTCGCTAAAATTACACTTGTTATCTAACATTATAGTCAGCCGAAGTATCATACGACATTTATGTAGATTATGAAACTATTTTATTATTAATTTTCATACCAACCATTGTCAAGTAATCGATCCAGCCGTTGGGTCACATTTTTTTTTACAGAGGCTCTATTATACCTCAATAACAGTCTTACTTTTTAATTTTTAACAAATAATTTCGCACGTAAAATAAATACATAAAATTTACACGAAATAAGTTCAATGTATGCTTAATGACATAGTTTTTTTTCCAAATGCCTAAGAAACAATCTAGTAAACAACAAAATTGGGAAGAAACGACTTTTTTCGGTATGTCATGGGGGTGTACTCCTTTAAGACGGGAGCCTGCATTAGAAGGTCCAAAAAAATCGTGTTTTTCGGGAATTTTTTTTTAAAGGAAAAAAATAAGTGAGCCCAGTAAACACTGAGGTATCTTTTCATGTATATTTGAAATGTATACAAAAAATTTCAACATGAAAAAATAAATAACTGCAGATTTATCAGCCTACTACATGTGCGTCTTGCCACTGCAGTCCCCAATCGACGGTAAAGATGCAGCTCGTAATTCTTGACTGAACCAAATAAACCAATAAAATTTTCAATTGTCATATATTTTTCTTCTGGGTGAATTAAGAAGAAGCTGAAAAAATCGTGAGATTGTAACTTTTGTCACGTTTGAAAAAAACATGTGTTTAAAAAAACACTTCAACGTGCTATAAAAATTATTTAAAAAGACTTTTTCAACGACTTTCTTAAGGCCTTAGGCCACAGTAACGGGTATAAAATCATGTGCGAATTAACAATTTTTTTTTCGTATGAAAAAGTGATTCACTCATAAAATTAATTACACATCTATTTAGTAAGAATATCAAGCTGTTAGAAAATGTTTCTTTTTTTTTTCGATGTACAAAATGGCCGACTACTCGAAACTTCTCGAAACAGCTTTTTGTCCAATTGGCGTGACAAATAACTTCAACAATTTTCACTCCATTTACTTCAAACTTAAAAGTTATGTTCCTAATTGCATTTCGCAGGGAAGTACGTACGGAATTTCTGATTAATTGAAAACTTTTCATTTTATGCGCAGTTATAGCGAAATTTTTCACTGAAAAATTAATTTCCTAAGTTCAAATACCTACAACTTTTTAATAAAACAAAATTTTCTAAATTCCGTACGTACTTCTCTAGGTATTTTAATGTAGATTGATGAGAATTTTTGTTTTTTGTTCTAGGTAAAAAATTGTGGATGCCAAAGGTCACGCCGCGGAGCGCTTAAAATAAAGAAAACAATAGAATATATTAGTAGTCCGCCATTTTGTACACCGAAAAAAAGATATATTTTCTAACAGCTTGATATTCATATCAAATAGATGTGTAATTAATTTTAAGAGTGAATCACTTTTTCATAAAAAAAACTGTTCGCACATGATTTTATACCCGTTACTGTGGCCCAAGGCCTTAATTCACTTAGAAGAGATTTTCATACTGAAGAAAATAAAGTTTGGTTTGATTCAATAGGTCGTTTAGTTTTTTTGCTATCACGCCCGCCAATTTGGAAAAATCGTGCTTCAAAGTTTTCAATAAGAGGAAATATCAATATCAAATATCAATCACTTCTCTGCTTTTAGCCTTGTATCTTCGAAAATATTTACAATTGGCCTCGGTAATTTTGTAAATATATTCTTGGATAGTTTATCTATCGATTTAAGCAATAAAAAAACGATTTTTCGGACCTCCTAATACAGACTCCCGCCTTGAGAGATTTATACTTTTTTAATATAAGATTCATACTTTTTGAAGAACTACTCATCCTGAATATCTATATATTTTGGTTCAGGATTCAAATTGGATTCGTAAATTGGATTCCAACGGCGAATCCCGATTAGAATCCAATGCACTCGCGTGACGTTTCAGTGCAGCGACAGGTACGAGAATCAAATTGAATCCCGACGACAATTGCTGTCCAAGTGTGTCCCGCGCATAACCATAAACGAGCGAAGATTTTCGTTTCCATTCCGGGTGTTTCCAACGCTCAATTTTGTTCCGGCAAATTCTGCGTTTTCGAGTTCTCTTCATTTTCATTCCTCTCCGGCTCCTCTCTCTCTCTCTCTGTCTGTAGGGTTTGGGCGTGTGCAAATACGTTAACAAGCTGTTCACTAGCAGCCACCCATGCGCGCTTTGATCCCGTTACCGTGGAGTGTTTTCGCAGCGCGGTATCCAGAGTTTCCGTCGATGCGAAAACTTGCCAGTTAATATTTGCGTCTCGCTGCGTGCAACGGCAGACATTACAGTCGTTGACAAAAGACTTTTGTCGCTTTTACCAATCGATTGTACGCGTACAAGGCAATCGCTGACACGTCCATGGCCCTGTGAATCACAAACTACTGATCAGTTTTTTTTCCCCACGATTCTCCGACAGAAACAATCGGTTTTCCGATATTCGTCTACGTGGGTACGAACGCGCATCCAGATGTCGTTTCGCTCCGGAAAAAAGCGATATCGTACGGTTGGGTCTCAGATGGAACGGCAGTATCGGGTTTCTTTTTTGGTTCAAATGACATGGGGGTCGTTGGTGACGGCGGGGATCTCCGATGTCAAGGAACGTTGGCCGAGCCAATACTCGGATGGGTGACCGTTTAGCGGCGCTCGGGATTGCGCGTGAGCCACTAGTGTGGGCAGTTTCGCCATTATCGACACGGGTTTTCCACAGTTTCCACGCAAATACGATGCTATTAGGAAAGAAGCGTCCCAGTCTCTGCACAATTGCAGTGCAAAAGGGTTCCCGAAAATCCCCAAGGGCCAAGGGAAGAAAGTCGAAATGAAATTATTGCTACTAAACGGTATATGTCGAACGACAGAATAATCCGATAATCCGGCCCGTAATTGTGGCACAAGGATGCGCAGGAGCCGCTTCTCCATGTACGACGAGAGCGCGAATTAGATTGATGCGGAATAGCATGCTACGCGGGTTAAACTCGTTGAGGGCCTAAAATTTGGACGCCAATTTTTCCTGGTCACGTGCACGAGCGCACTCTGGACACACAACTCCGGTCGTGCCGCCTGGCAAATAGCTACGTTCGTAGCCCTGGGCAAAATAGTAGCAGAGCAAGGGCCAGCACGCATCACCTAACTCACCGAATACGAGGGGCACGTCCAAATTGCATATGGATAAGGCAAAACGTTCGCGCAAAATTATTGATATTTCTCCGGAAACGATGATTGCTTTCTCATCATTATTATATCGGTTTACGGAAATTTTAAATTTTGGTTCTTACACAATTTACATTATTTTGTACAATTTTATGCTAATTATTTCTTTAATATTAATAATTTTTTTAATTCCATACTATTACTTAATATTCATTTATTCATCAATATTCATTAATTCATTCAATCAGATTTATGAATGACTAAAGATAACTATAGTGATTTTTTCCCGCTTGTACAAACAAAAAATTTATGCCGAATAATTCGTTAACCCTAGACCTACAAACCGGGGTAGATATCTACCGCAGGTTTTTGTTTGCCAAATGACGTCTTGGCCGTTTTTTAGCGCTTTCAGGTATATAAATCGATTTTACACTGACTGAACTTTAATGAAAGTGAATTTGATGTTCATCATTTTATTCTGCATGAAAGAAGAACGAAGAGATTCATGTCACTTACGAGTCTCGCTACTGCTCTCAGAACGATTTTACGAACAAAAAACGCGTGGGGTAAATATTTACCCCGGTTTGTAGTTTATATTATTATTAATATAAATTGGCATTCATTTATTCGTGAATATTAATTGATTCGATCAATCAAATTTTGAAATGACTGAAGATAATTGTAGTAGTTTGTAAATTTGGTCGAACCAATTTCAACTCGAGCGATTTATAGAGGGTGAAAGAAATATTGTGGGGTTGATTGAGGTAGGGTTGATTGAGGTTGACGAGATCGAAAGAGACGGTGACTTTTGTATGACAGAGAGTGAGGAGAGAGCTGCGGAGAAAGAAGGCAGTAGAGAGGGGAAAAGAGAGAGAGAGAGAGAGAGAGAGAGAGAGAGAGAGAGAAGTTAAATGTTACCAGTATCGTTATCGATGTCCGTATGCCGGTACATTACTGCACCATAATATCGCTGAAACCATTTTTGGCCGACGTTGAAGAAGAATAGAAAATGCGGCAGAAGATTGTGATTTTCCACTGCATCGCAAGCTATTTTGTCGTGTCTATAGCTCCGCCGTATTGCACGATGAAACGGGAGACGACCTGAATATCCGGCAAGGCTCTTAGTTCAACAATGCTAATATAGTTGCATATAAAATAGTACTTTATCGTGATATCTCGCGAACAATTCTACAATAACCGTGTGTGTGCGCGCGCCTCAACCCAAACAAACACACACACACACACACACACACACACACACACATATATGTGTGTGTGTGTGTGTGTGTGTGTGTGTGTGTGTGTGTGTGTGTGTGTGTGTGTGTGTGTGTGTGTGTGTGTATGTGTATATATATATATATATAAAACAGCATACGTATATCGTCCACGATGATCGACTTTATCGAAGTTTCTTTCACGTATCTCGTATACTGATATGATTATATCCCTCGTTATATCGGACGGACAAAATAGAAGTAGGACGGGAATTCATCGCGAAATATATTTCTGTCAAATAGACATCGCTCGCTTGCACATCACAGGAAATTTCAAGTTTGATTATAAAAAAAAAAACGTAGATATATCTTTAGAAATACGTATTTCCTAGTTGGAGCTTCGGATGAACGCTATTTCAAGACATGTCTGACTATTCTCGTATACTATCACTTCGCTACCTTCTTTTTCCGATTATCCGTCTGTAATAATGGATAAATTCTGCCGTACAAGGGTCCCTTAATTCCGCAGCCTTTGGACGAAGAGTCATTGCGATGAATTTCCTCGTTTAAGCGGTCACCCATCTAAGTATTGGCTGAGTCAAAGGTGCCCGCTATCGTTGTGTGCTCTATTAGTGTTCAATCATAATCGACGATAATTAACGTGCTTTATAATGCTGATTTCAGAACATTACCGTATATCTCGATTGGGGGAAAAAAAACCTGCACTCCCTAGTTGTCGCATGCTATCCAGTTCTACTTTCTCCCATTTCTCGGGTTTATTTTGTGTCCCTTGTAAGAGTACGTAATGAGCTGAAAATCGAATTTTACGATTGGAGGAGTCTCCGGCTTTCGCGAAGGGATTTTATTGCAAAACATGCGCCAATAAAGAGGGTGAGAGGGGGATGGAGGCGCTCAAGGATGGGATGAATTTCCACACCAGCAAAGATATCGGAATGTAACGATGAAGAAAAATCAGCCTGGCACACGGGTTGCCCCCCCCCCCCCCCCCCCCCCTCAGTGTGCGAATACCCACCCTCCCTCTTCTGGCGACACTTTAGCTTTTCCGTCGCTCTTTCGCCAACGTCGATTACCGTTGCGGACGGTCGGAAAAGTCGATTGGACGAGACATCGTAAAAGCTTACTTCGAGGATAAGAGACGAGAACGAGCATCCAATATGTACACTTAGACATACATATATATACGTGAAACACTTTCCTGGATGGACAACTCGTACCCTAGAGAGAAAGGTCACTAGAAAGTGTTCTTTCTATCGGTGTCTCGTTCAATCTTCGTCGAAGAAGCTGCTCAGGTGTATGTGCGCGTACGTACACACACCTGTGTAAGATCGATGAAAAAGAAAATTTCCGAGGAAAATGATTACATGAGGCACCTTTGCGTCCTCATTTTTCCTCGACATCGCAACGCTTTTCCAAGAATAAATACTTTTTTTGATGGCACACGCCCACGAAATTGGAGATACTATGATGTAGGTAAAAACTGATTGGGTGATAGCTGCACGTGTTTCGATTTCAACGACACGGGACATCGAGAAGTCAGCGGACAAGGCTGCCTTAGGTAATTGGCACGACCTCAAGACTCTGCTTTATAATGAAAGCAGGGTTGTCCACTGAAGCGAAGAGGAGAGAAACGCAGTGGACCTAGAAACAAATCAACCAATGGAATCAGTAGATCAGTAGGAGAAACTAATAGATTCAGCGGTTGATTGGCTTATTTCTTATTACAAGGAACATCCCTCAGGTGGCACCCTTCGATTTTTTTGACATTTGGATATGTTATAAAGCATCGCAAAGTAAGCGATACTTATTTTTTTTTATCGGCGGAAAAACGGTTTTAAGGGGTGAAACGAATCCTCGAAAATAGGGGTATTTTTTCGTTTTTCGTCGATAACGTTATCGTTCTCATCTCCAATGTATAGTGCACAAAAAAAAACATTGTTGCAATTTGAAATTTTTAAATATCTCGTACCGTTAAAACGTTATCGACGAAAAACGAAAAACATCCCCATTTTTGAGGGTGCGATTCAGCCCTTAAAACCGTTTTTACGCCGATAAAAAAAATGCGTATCGCTTACTTTTCGGTGCTTTATAACATATACAAATTTCAACAAAATCGAAGGGTGTGACCTGAGGGATGTTCATTGTTAGCTCCACTCCGCTCCACTCCTTTCCGCTTTGGAGAACAGGCAGCCCTAGACACTCATTTCCCATTTGTAGAAATTTGGCGTTTCTCATACTTGTCCGTGACATTAGTTTGCTTTGCAAGATACGCAATTGTATATTCGAGTGTCCAAGGCACAAACTTTCTTGGTGTTTGGAGAAAATATGGGAATTTACGTTCCACAGTGCTACTGGTCAGAAAGTCGTGCTGTCGCTGAAAAACCCCGTAATCGGAAGACATTATAAGCAGGCTAGTTTTTCGACAGGTGATTTTGTAGGTGCCGCGGGTGCTAAATCCAAGTTTGCCTAAAAATCGAGGTGTACGGTTTTTTTAGGGGATGAAAGGGGATGGGGGTGTATTAATGCCAAACTACAACCCCCACGAGGTCGGCGCTGTGAGGAAAACTGTGCAGGAAAATTCAGGCTTTAGTTTTGTCCACAGTGCCGAAGTCGTGGAATTTCATTTTGGGGGTGAAATTTTGAGAAATCAGTTTTCATTCGATAACTCTTTAGGAAAAATTCGTACACTTTTTGTTCAAATGAGAACTTCGTAGCCCTCGAAAAGACGCGTCGATCAAGTATTTGATCATCACTGTCCGATAAAATCTTCACCCAAAAAAATGGTTGAAATACCAAAAACAAATTATTGTTTATTGAATCGCCAAAAAACAATCGATTTTTCGGGTATGGTTCAAAAGTACGAAATGTAGAGAATAATTTTCTCTATATTTTCCTTTGTATGGACCCTTGAATTTTGATTTTCCAATCCCTCTCGGGGGTTGAAAATTCAAAATGAAATTCTGGGAAAACTATTAACCGCACGAACTCGCCGCCGTGGAAGAATTTGCAGCTTGAACCCTCAGCTACATTTTTGTCGACAGCGCCAAATCTCTTGTATCTCTTTATTTTCGGTCAATAGTTTTCCCGGAATTTCATTTTGAATTTTCAACCCCTGAGAGAGGTTCGAAAAAGCAAAATTCAAGGACGGTCCATAGGAACGAAAATATAGAGAAAGTTATCCTCTACATTGCGTACATTAAACCATCCCCGAAAATTCGATTGTTTTTGAGTTATTCAATAAACAATTTTTTTCATACTTCAACAATTCTTTTGGGGGTAAAGATATTATTGGAGAGGGATGATCAAATACTCGAACGACGCGTCTTTTCAAGGGCTACAACGTTCCCACTTGAACAAAAATTGTATGAATTTTTCCTAAAGAGTTATCGAATGAAAATTGATTTTTAAAAATTACACCCCACTTTTTAACCTCCAAAATGAACTTCCACAACTTCGGCGCTGTGGACAGAAATAAAGCCCGGATTTTTCTGAACATTGTGTCTCCCGGCGAACATTAATCCACCCCCATCTCCCTTCATCCCCTAAAAAAATCCTCAACCCCGATTTTCAGGCAAATTTGGGTTTAGAACCCGCGGCACCTACAAAATCACCTGTCAAAAAACTAGCCTTCTTCTCATTTTTTCCGATTCCAATATGCAGCACGACTGTACTATGGATGCATACACACCCAGGCACACGAAAGTCGCGGGTTTTGATTAGTTTACGAAAATGTTCATCGAATCATATTGAGGAATCATCCTGGTAGGATTGCACGAGGATTCAGCCTGGGAGCCCGCTAGCTAGGAAACGATAGTTTCCACACCCCCAACAGGACATCCTGGTCTCAAGGAACAACCTTGGCTTCGGCTGCTATGTGATCCTCAAGTTGCACATGCATACCTATATCTAGATCGTAACGTAACCGACTGCTTTAGGGCTTCCGAGGCAAGTGCGAATCGGGTTTCGGCGAAGTTGTTCGGAAGTGCTGAACATCAGAACCGGCAGTACAGCCACGTAACCAGATGTGGATTTAGCAAAGTGTTTCACTCCAGTATCTTCTTCTCACCGTTGCACTTTCTTCGCTTCCCATACACCCCTATAACGTCTTACATCTTTGTACAAGGTGCACACACGCACACCCACCGACACACATATGGACTGTTTTCTCGCGTTTTCCTCAGGCAAGTTACTTCTGCACTGTCGTAATAATGGCGATACTATAATTGTACAGTAATTATTGCGAGTTACGTTCTCGCGGTGGTTTTGATCCTTGTACAGCAGGTTGCATGCATGTGTGGGTGTGGGCGTAGGGGGAGTGCGGGGGTGACCTATATACCATTCTCATGAAGTAGTGCAGCCCGGGACACAAATCGTAGCCAATGAAATTTATTCCACATTAGCCATGAATGCACCGGAGGAAGAGAGAAAAAATGAGCCGGAGAACAGGTAGCCATTTACCTTTTGGAATAAATTCTATGCCAACGTAACCAAATATGAGAGACGAGATTTTTATTCCAATTTTATATTCATGTTCCTACTCATTTTTCTCCGACAAACCATTTTCCCAAAGCCGCTTATCGAATTTCGCCCGATTCATAATTTGCGGATTCTCCAAGATGGCATCGGCATTGGAAATTCATGGCCTTTGCGGTTGAAAGCGGAGTGGAGTTGATCATCTAAATAGCGAATGACAAAGATGCGGACCACTTCGCTATCGAGCGTAGTGAAAGTGATTGGATAATATTTACTGAATTGAATTGATCATAAGGAAAAAAAAGATATCGATGTTTGCAGCGTTGGAAGGCAACGAAAGTTTAGTAGACCGAACTTGGTGAGCAAATTTCGACTACAAAAATCGCTCAACTGTTTTTTTGGATCTTTGTAAAAAGCCTAAGTTTGCAGGATAAGAAGTCGGATGATGAAAGAACTGAAGAAATAAATTTAAAAAAAAAGGAAAATTCTAGTTGCATTCCAACGATGCAAACTTCAACACCATAAAAAAGCTTATTAGTTATCCCTCTCTAGCGTAAATTATTTACTGCAGTGAATTGTTTTCCTGGTTGATGATTGTTATTTTGCGGTACTGAGGTTATGGACTACTTGTTCATTTTCCTAATGGCGTTGAAGTTTGCATCGTGCGGATGCAACAGGAGTTCAGCATGTATTTGATTTTAATTTGTGGGTGGAATTTCGAAAAGGGTCCGTATTTTTTTAAATTTGTGGGTGGACGTCTGATCGGGCTGAAATTTTGCACAGACCTTCCTTTTAAAATCTTAAGAGATCGCCTAAAAGAATTTTTGGCGACGCGCCATAGTTTTCGAGATATCGATTTCTGAAAGTGATCAATAATCTCCGAACCGTAAAATAACATCAATAACAATTATCAGCCAGGAAAAAGATTCGCTGCAAGTTAAGGGGTCTTCTCACTTTAGACGCTAAATAAAGGCTATTTTCATGAATTTTTATAGGTTTATATTATAGATATTGATATCAAAGTTGTTACACTTAATAAATACACTTTCGAAATACATTTAAAATATATATATATTCATATAAGTGACTATTTATATACGAAAATGGTGGTTAAAAAAATGTTCTAAAAAATGGTAGGTCTGCGCTGTTGATGAAATCTCGGACATGGATCATCCGAAACAAAAAAATCAAACGGTTTTAGATTCAGTATGTTAATGGCTATAACGCATATCATACGATTTTTGATATGTGCAAAAATAACAAAATGGCGGACATTTTTCGAAAAAACAAAAAAGCGTGTTTTTTTACAGTGTTTGGCGAAAAAATGGTAAATATCAAAATGGAAAAAAATCCTTGATAAGCGCTACAGCTATAGTTATAAAGAATTTGTGGTTAAAATTTCATAAGGATCGGTTCAGTAGTTTCGAAGATTTTATCAACAAGCCGTCGATAAACGTTGTTTCGAGAAAAACGCGTTTAAGGTAGTTCCTCTGCGAAAATCTCAACCAAAAGTTTACATACCATGTTCATGTTTAAAAGATTGATAATTGGTTTAATTAGTAATGAATAAAATTAAAAACTACGCAATATTGACTCGGTACTAGTAGATAATACGATGGATATCATTTATTGCCATAAAATATATTTTGTATTGTGTTTTTGATCGACCATTGCCAGTAAACTTTTTGCCGGGACTGTCCAGGCTTTGCCCCAATTGTTTTTTTTTCAGACTTTGCCAGGCTTTGCACCAAAATTGTGAAGGCTTCTCATGGTTATATCTTGGAAACTAGATGGTGAATCAGTCTCATTTTTTTCACATTATTCGTGATATCTTACTATAGCTTATCCTCGTTTTTTATCAATTTCTTAATTTTAGTTTTGACGGTAGAATTAATGATGCTCTGTTTGCCCATCATAACGCATTTGTTACGTGTAAACCAAGCCAACTTTAAGTGTAAATATCTCAGGTTTGGGGTGGTCCAACTTATTCAAATGTCACAGATGTTTGGATAATGTATTAAATAACGTATATGTCAAATTTCAACCATTTCTTAATTCAACTCTTCTGTGGAGGTATTACCTTAAAGTTTGTTTGGGTTACATAAATACATAAAAAAGTTTTGTTTGATGTATTTCGAAAGTGTATTTATTAAGTGTCAAAACTTTTATATCAATATCTATAATGCAAACCTATCAAAAGGATTCATGAAAATAGCCTTTTTTGCGTCTAAAGTGAGACCCCTTAACATTTCGTTCACTGCATTCCAACGATGCAAATTTCAACATAATTTCTTAGACACATGGGGAAAAACGTTTTGAACCCGACATATCTGAGCAATGTTGGCTATTAGGACATCCGGCCATTTCGGGGATTTTCGAAGTCGAATGTCTTCAAAATCACCGTTTTCCATCGATATATATGTGTACACGCATAAATCAGGGATCCCGGGATTCGGCGTGGTCTCGTTGCCGAAATTCGTGCCAGATGCCGAAATGTAGGTCGGGTCACCTGCATCGTAACGGCCTTGCGGGGGCCTGGTATCTGCAGAGTGTCTGTGCCAGAGAACGGCGCGTGTGCGGTGAACAGGAGAGCAAAGACAGAAGAAGGGAGAGAGGGAGAAGGACAGGGAAGTCGAAGAGAGGGTGGATACCGAATACGAACGCGTTTCCGGAATATGTATGTAGATGTTAACAACATTAGAGCTTTTGGAGTCCAGTTATACGTATATATGTATAAATGTGCAGCTAAAAGCAAAAGCGCAGCAGGCGGCGGGTTCGCTTGTTGTATAAACTACCCATCTACGGTTCGCCGTTCCATGTATATGCATACATTTCCGTATGCATATATGCATATATATGGAAACCGAATGACAGAAGTTTCGGGGATGAGAGTGAAAAAATATTGTCGCTAATGGGATAGGAAAAGCAAGGGGCAATGTTATGTAAATTTATACCGATGTGAGAGAGTACAGCTATCAGTGGCACTTTTAATATCGCGATCTTTCATCTTACCATTTATTCACCTGATCTCGAGCGACGAAGGTACTTCTCTCGTGTAGTTCCTTTTTATTCAATATAGTGCTAGAATGACGTTGAAGTTTGCATCGTTGGAATGCAACGGAAATGATTTTCTTTTATTTCTCCAATTTTCGTTGACAGATTGTAGGAAATTTTAGGAAAAAGGACAGATTACGAAAATCACGAGAACTTTTTTGGAATTTTTGTTTAGCGATCTAGAGCGTTAATTTGCAAATTATGATTTTAGATAATAATGGAAGTAACCAATTGAGAGGAATTTTCGGTGCATTCCAAGGGGGCAAACTTCAACCCCATGTGTCAGATTACAGTTACGTTTGGAAGAAATTGATGAAACCATGCTCAAGGAAATCAACGAATTTCATGTTGAAGAAGAATAATTGAGTCGATGTTAAAAGAAATAAAATTCCAGGTGGAAATTAATTAATGAAATAAAAAAAAATTGATTGAAAAAAAAACAGGAAATGATACAAATTAATTTTTTAACTTCTAGCGTACAGAACTTTTCTGGAGGATAATACGACTATGTTAGTTTGAAAACTGATATCGAGACTTCGACGACGAGTTTCAATAAAGTAATAAACTATAAAAAAATGCACAATTGCATGCTGAGATAAGACACAAAGAGAGAAGAAAGAATGTTTAAGGTTTTTCTCTAGACATCCTCGTGGCCCACTAACGATCTTCCGAAATAATATTTTTTACTGACAGTCGCCGGGGTGGAATTTTTCCAACTCGTAGAATCGAATCTAAAGCAAAATACCAAATATTTCCTAATTTAGACAGAAGACGCTAGAAAAGTGCCAAGGATTTTGACAAAATATTAATTTTTGAGGACATCACGCACAATTACATTTTTTAAATCCTTTTTTTTTCATAAAAATAATAATTGCAACAAGATATTTCGATATTTGGCGACAATATTTGGTTCTTCTTTGGTGTTTTATGTTACAAATCAAAAAATGGCATTTCGCTACGGGTTTTCAAACATCGAACAACTTCACAGCGATTCCAGTTTTAGCATATTGTCAGTGTGCTGCTATTTCGTTATTAAGGAAATATTCCAAAAAGTATTGCACCCTTTTCCTATGTTTTAAGAAAGCAATTGTTAACTACGAATCATTATTCGTTTTACAATAACCTTGATTCGCATACCAGTCTTCGGCTTCACATGGTGGAGTTTTTCCTTAAGGGGTTTGGCTACCGTAGAATTTCGAAAAATCGAAGAACATGGCTTAAAAGATGGCTAAGGGTCTTAAAAATGACATGCCAAAATATTATGGGTGGTCGACATCTTTAAGTACCCCAAATATCTGACATATGTGCCTAGAGGCAGACACGTGCAGCGCATCGAACAGAGGGAAACAGAGGAGCAGGACATCAATATGAGGCCAATTGTATGGTGCAGTCATATCAGATTAGAGCTATATAGGAATTTTCTATGATTTTATAATACTGAAAACTGTTTTACGCATTTTACTGAAACACGTTGTTCTCGGAAGCACTTTTTTTAAATTGGGCAGCAACATAACTCCAAACATGCCCACCATTCGATTTGAAAATTTAACGTTGGATTAAAAATTATTCTTTTTGTTGTGTTGCATAGTTTTTTTTTACATCAAACAATTATCTGATAATTTTTTCCTCAGATTTCTAACCTTTTTTCCCAAATGCGCTATTTTGGGAAAAATCAATATATCCAAAAAAACCTACGCTCTTGGGTAGCTATTCTTAATCAATTATTAAAAAAATCTGTTATTTGTTTCCGGTTCAAAATTGCGTGAGTTGTGTTTCCGCCCGTGGGCCCTTCCACAAAAAGGGCGTCAAGGGTGAAATGCTATGGAGCCGCCAATTTGTTATTAATCACTACGAAAAAATTATTTTGTATACGCCATTAGCAATGGAATAAATACCTGTAAACAAAATTTCGATTAATTTTATTATTTTGCTAAAAAAATGCCTATTTTTTTT